>OZ024912.1:7099570-7497070 GCA_964017125.1 Flabesymbios commensalis
TATATATGTATATATATATATATATGTGTGTGTATATATATATATGTGTGTGTATATATATGTGTGTGTATATATATATGTGTGTATATATATATATGTGTGTGTATATATATGTATGTATGTGTGTATATATATATATGTATGTATGTATATATATTATATATTAACAGATCAATGTATAGCCAAAGACAAGACAGCCTGCTGTTCTGAGACAGATTGTGCCTGGTTTGATGACTGTCTAGTTACAGGTGGGTACTCTCTTTATCATTACAGCGTGTTTAATAAAAAAATCCGCCCATTTAACTGGAGTGATTAGAATTGTTTATTTATATTTGTACTTTTCCGTGCTGCACAGGCGATGGCTTGGGAACATGCGTGGTGGGTGCGGAAATGGCTACATGTGAATCAGAACTCTACCAGAACACTACCTGTTCAGGTAAATTCATGTTATCCTCTAGCACCCCAGGGTTAACCACAGCGCTCTAAAAGATATTTTATATGGAAAAAACCCTCAAAAAAATGAGCAATACCTATTTCATGAGTTTAACATTGAAAATGTAAAAAATAGCGTATATTATAGGTGGAATTTAATTTGGAACTAAAACTTTAAATAAATATCATTGTTGAATGTTTGTTATTAGGATATTTTTATAATTATGTGTAATTATGGGTAACCCGGCAAACAGAACATATGGCTCGTTACCCATGAGGTTCTGGGCGGTGTGGATTTAGTGTTGGCCCAGAGTCGGAGACGATGCGCCAGCACTGGTCAGCACTGGTTTGGGATCTGGTGTTTGCCGGGAACCACGATAACGGTTTGTCATTGTTTTGAGATCACCAGGTATTGTATTGTTTATAATAATGAACAATGTATACATGTACGAATGTTGATATGTGATTTGTAAATAAAAAATATTATTAAAAAAAACCTATAGCCTACAGCGCTGAAATAAAACCCTATAGCCTACAGAGCTGAAATATGTGTGAATATGCTATGGAGAGCATTTGATCAATTTGATATCATCATAAATGTCTTAGCAAGCTATTTCTACTTCATTGTAATACCCATGTTATGGGTCTACAGTCATTATAAATGTTTTACTCTTTCGGCGAGGGGACCGACTTTAGACGTCAGAATCAACTCGCCACGGTTTATTTAACATGTTTAATGCTGCATCTTGTATAGGGTTTACAGTTGGTGGACCAGCTGGTGGTGCGGATGTGTGTAACGATTACGCTACATCTGCGAGTTGCTGTTCTTCTGGAGAATCCTGTTACTGGGAGCCAACGTGTTCCGATGCTTCCAAGAGATGTACTTCTGACGTCGACACGGACTGTGGTGGCCGCTCTAGTTCTTTTTATGACTGCTTAACACCTGGCGAGTATTTTCGTTTATGGAAATTAATATCATTTTTTTTTAATTATTATTCTTAAACGGCAAGTGCTTTATGGATTTTTGGTTCAAATGTGGCACATATGCAGTCATATTCTTTATTCAAGTTTAAATCGTGCTTTATATTCGTTACTAAAATCACCTGTTTTTAAATAGTATCATAAATATGTCTACCAAATAGGGCCAAGTATTTTTTTTTTCCAATATTTTTCGCTTTAGTGAGATGGCCCCGGATCCCCACCCCCACCAAGAATCGTAATATTACACTAGCTTAATCCTTAAAGCGCTGAATTATTTTGTAAAAAAACATCGCAACCAAAGGGTTTTTTCAATTTGAAATCATCATAACTGTCCTAGTTAGCTCTTTCTGATTCATTTGAATACCTGTGTTATGGGTCTACTGTCATTAGAAATATTTTTACTCTTACAGTGCGGGGATCGACTTAGTTGTCAGAATCTGACGTCTACAGACGTCAGATTCTGACAACTTAAGTCGATCCCCGTGCTGTAAGGGTTAACCCTTACAACGCTGAAATATTTTGTATAAAGCATGGAGACCAAGGTTTTTTCAATTTGAAACCATCATTAATGTCTTAGTTAGCTTTTTCTGATTCATTTAAATACCTATGTTATTGGTCTACGTCCATATAAACATTTGCAGATGATTCAACAATCACTGTCCGTGGCAAAGAAATACAATTTGTCAAGGAACATTTATCTAATGAAGCAGTAAGTACGAACAACTGGTGCTATGAAAATGGCATGGCTTTAAGCTTTGAAAAAACCAAAGCCATGTTAATTCTATCAAAAGCAAAAGAATCACGTTTAGCTGAAAATGAAATAGACATCAACATAAATATCAACGGCACACAAGTAAAAAATACCAAACAAGAAAAGCTCCTAGGTGTGGTTATCGATAATAACTTAACGTGGCATAGTCAAGTAAAAAAAGTTAAACAAACAATTGCTTTCAAGCTGTCTATTTTCAGGAAAATAAGACATTATTTACCTACAAAGACGCGTATTTTGTATTATAACTACTATATAAAACCACACCTACAATATTGCTGCACTATATGGGGACAATGCAACAAAACCGACATATATTCAATAATAAAATTGCAAAAACAAGCCGCGCGCCTTATTTTGGATGCAGATAAGTATTCCCCATCTAGTCCTCTATTCGATCAACTTGAATGGGAAACTTTTGATAAAATTGTTCAGGAAAAACAGGCCACAATGGTATTTAAAGCTCTAAACAACCTTACCCCTGATTATATATCTAATTTATTTAAAGCAGCATGCACAAACACAAATCATTCTTTAAGATCAAAGACAAGCAATAAGCTCCATGTATCAGCAGCTCATCACAAAAGCCTGAGGTTTAATGGTCCAAAAATATGGAATTCTTTATCCGACAATGCACGCAAAACAACAACATTAAAAGAATTCGTACGCGAATACAAAAAACGGAAATAAAAATAGTTAGAGTATAAATAACAGATTTGTAATAATTGTGTTTGAAAGTAAATATATGTTGTCTGCAATTGTGCTTTAATTGTACTCCCAAATGTAATTTATGTATGTGTGTTTGTAGTTGTCATTTTTTTTTTTTTACAATGTATATACTGTATATATATATATATATATTTCAATACTAGATATTATTTTATAAGTCAAGTAATAGTATGAGGTTAAGTACTATTATGAGTTATATAAATATACCTCAATATATATAAATAAAAAAAATAATTAAAAAAATGTCCAAGTTTATATTATTTTTGTCAATTATTTCAATATATACACTTCAATCATGTAAATTGTTTTACTTCAAATGATGACTTCTCATGTAGATGTTTGTAAAATTATATGTTTCTCCCAGATATATTGTCAGATTTACCATGTACACGAATTTAAATATATGTTATTATTACTGTTTTATATTATATAAGTAAATGGATGATACGAGTTATCTAGATATCATTATATTATTTAAATAGATGTATATCAATGTATGTTTTTTAATGTTTATGTATGAGGGCCCCACGGCGGATGAGCTATGCTCAGTGGGTTGGTACATACATGCATGTATGTTTTTAATTTTTATTGATTTTGTACGTTGTTGTATATACCTGTACCCTCGGTAAATAAAGTCTTTATTATTATATTATTATTATAAACACATATAAACGTATTTAATTTTTATTTTAATATAATCTCTTTAGCCTTTTGACTGTCATGTCTGTTCAGTCGAATAAATACCAGCGCCGTAAGGGTTAAGTTTTTTTTCTGATTTCAGTCTCGATGTTCAACCTGTACAGACGAGTGTGCTCTTCAGACTCTGACTGTACTGCTGCCGACACCTCGTGTCAGGACGAGGCGGGTAACACCGGTACCTCCAGGTGCATGTGTGATCATGACTTCATCGACGTCTACACTAAAAACAGCGACGGAACAACAACTGTTGAGTGCGGTAAGTATTAGACGGACAAATGTATGTCTTTTGCCAGATGATACGTCTTTAGACTATATATCTGACTAAAACCGGCACCTTTTTATCTTCGTTATTAACGTTAAAAAATGACTCTGTTAGGAATAGTTTGTGATGCATGTAGGTCTACCATACCACGTTTTTGCTGGGTGTCTCGTATTTTTAGAACAATAGTTGCAAAGTATGCGTGGCAGGCGTTGATAACATTAAAAACATCATAACATAATTATTGAAAAGTTCAGACAATTGATTAACTCGTGATAACAACCTGTTCTACCAAGCAATTCTAAGTAATGTCGAATAGGAAAGTCCTGCCAATTATCATTACTAGGCTAGCGTTTACACTGCCCACCCTAGACACTGCTACTTCGCATGTTAAGTTTTGCAGATGGTTGACGTCGTATGTCCCCTGCTCTCAATTTGAAGTATTGTAGTAAGCTTGTGATTGGCCGGCTGTCTTGCTAAAAATACCCTGATCGGCTGGCAAGAATTCTATGGTGGGGGAGGGGTGGGTGTAGACAGACACTGTGTGGAGCCCAGCAAACGCGAGGATTTGACCCAATGCTGTTTCAATATTGGCCCACCGCCAATGGCGCTGGACCAACATTGAAACAACATTGGGTTAAGTCTTAGTGTTTGCTGGGAGAGCTGTCCGCATTATGATACACGCGTGCCGTCTGTGTCTGGTTGGAACAGGCTGCACAGTGCTCTGTGTAGCTAGCTATCTGGACCTGTATCATCTAACAAACCCTTAAAGCGCCGAAATATTTTTGTAGAAACCATGGAGACCAAAGTTTTTTTTCAATGTGAAACCATCTTAAATGTCTGTTAGCTGTTTCCGCTTCATTTGAATACATGTTATGGGTCTACGGCCATTATAAATATTTCAATTCCTTCGGTGCGTGGATAGTCTTTATACGTCTGACCTCTAGAGACGTCAGGTTCTGACGTATAAAGACGGTCCCCGCGCTGAAAGGGTAAAATAAGTGTGTCTTACTTGATTCTGACACTTTACTTTGTTTGTCACAGGCCATCAGAATTCTTGGCCAATATTTTGCACACTTTCTGCTTTCTGTAATCGGCGAAACTGAAGAAACGAAACGACAAAACTTGCTTCTTTTAATCGACGAAACGAAACTGAGGAGACCAATGTGACGAAACTGGTTTCATGTTGTCGACGAAGGATGATAATTTAAAATTATTTAACATGAGTAAAATGACCCTTTATTTAAAATGACTCTCATTTAAACTTAGCTTCCTGATAAACACGTGATCAATATTCTAATGTTGGTGTAATGCTGGTCCAGCATTACATTAACTGGCGTAATGCCTCTTATTCGCGTGGGATATATCATCTTCCGGTCTGCAGAGGCAGGATGTGAAATCTGTTGCCATAATCGTGCATTGAAGGTTAGCTATAATAGACCTTGCTCATTCGTTTCCAAGGTGACCTGTTTTTATTTGTACAGCTTCACTTCTGCACGCGGGGGTGAACAGTAAATGTGGCACCTGTGAAGCCAACGGTGGTGTTTGTTACCAGGACTCCACTAGTTCCCAGAGGTGTTTGTGTCCATCAACACGGTCCGGGACGGATTGTGCCAACATTAACGGTAAGACTGTAAAACACCATAACATCTTGTCTGTCCACTCGTTCCGGTATGAACTATGACCACATTAAACCGTAATCCTGCTGATCACGACTATTGTCGTTTTTATCCCCCGCCCGTAGGGGAAGGGGGATTTTAGTCGCGCCAGGATTCTGTCCGGCGTCTGGCGTCCGGCGTCACTTTTTCTTGTGGGCGCAAACACTCAAAAAATTTCATGACATTCTTAGCAACATGGGGATGTGCAAGTGATTTTTTTTTAAATGCTACCCAAATTCAAAATGGCCGCCAGAGGTCAACTCCAAAAAATATTTGTTGGCGCAAAAACTTAGTCAGAAATTATTTAAATTTTACTATCATCTTCCCCACCATATGGAGATGTGCAGGTGACTTTTTCAAGGTTTTACTGAAATTCAAAATGGCCGCCACGGATCAACTTTTATTTTTTGGCCTGTGCTAAAAATAAAAAAATTAGTTTTGTCGATTTTTCTAAAATTTGAACATCACACTCCTAGCAACATGTGGATGTGCAATTGATTTTTTAAAGATGCTACCCAAATTCAAAATGGCCGCCAGCAGCAGACTCCAATTTTTTGGTGGGCGCAAAAACTCTAAAACTTAATGCCGGAAATTATTCAAATTTTACAGTCACATTCCCCTTATTATGGAGATGTGCATGTGATTTTTTCTACGAAAATTCAAAATGGCCGCCATGCATGAACTTCATATTTTTTTGTGGGCGCAAAAACACAAAAACAAAAAATGAAGTCAGAAATAACGTGCAGGTGATTTTACTGAAATTTAAGATGGCCACCACAAGTCCACTTTTAAATATTTGTGACCGCAATAACTCTAAACTTAATTTATGGCGGGGGATGATATAGGACTTCAGTCCTCTTGTTGGTCTGTTTTATTAGTCTACCACATCAGTTATTGGGAATGAAATGAGTGTCTCAACATCAAGATTTGTAAATATTTGTGCTCAAATTAACCAAATATTTGTAATTTTCAGCCACTTGAGGTTGTGGTTCGCGCTAGCGAGACACAACCTCGAGTGGCTGAAAATTCGTTGACTGTTGTTTTTAGTTGATGTACGCTGCTCAGTCATAGGCTTGACTTGTTCTTAGTTGATTTTTATGCTCGGTCATTGGCTTGACTTGTTCTTAGTTGATGTACTTTGCTAGGTCATTGGCTTGACTTCTGTTGTAGTTGATGTACATTGCTCGGTCATTGGCTTGACTTCTGTTTTAGTTGATGTACATTGGCTTGACTTCTGTTTTAGTTGATGTACATTGCTCGGTCATTAGCTTGACTTCTGTTTTAGTTGATGTACATAGCTCAGACATTGGCTTGACTTGGTTTTAGTTGATGCTCGTTGCTCAGTCATTGGCTTGACTTGTTCTTAGTTGATGTACATTGCTCGGTCATTGGCTTGACTTGTTCTTATTTGATTTACGTTGCTCGGGTCACCTCTGCTTCTATTTTTAGTTGGTGTACATTGCTCGGTCATTAGCTTGACTTGTTCTTATTTGATTTACGTTGCTCGGGTAACCTCTGCTTCTATTTTTAGTTGATGTACATTGCTCGGTCACAGCGTTGACCATGACAATTTGCTACATGCCTCACGTAACACTGGACATGACTGAGGCCGTGGTAAACACTGACGGCATGTTTCAAGACATGGCTTGTAATGGACACGAGGTAAGGGGTCATTAGCAATAACTAATGCAGTGCCCAAGTAGTTTAACCCTTCCAGTGCGGGGACAGTCTTTACACGTCAGAATCGGACTTCTGTAGACGTCAGATTCTGACTTGTAAAGACGGTCGCCGCAAAATTAAAATATTTACAATGACCGTAGACCATTAAACATAGTTATGCGCAAATGAAGCGGAAAGAGCTAGGACATTTACGATTATTTCAATTTGAAAAACCCCTCTTGGTCTCCATGGTCTCCATGGTTTATACAAATATATGTTGGCGTTGTAAGGGCTGTCCCTTCAGGCGCTCAGCTCTGCCGTTCAAAAGGGCGTATCTCAAGATGTCAAGAAAAGTAGTAAGTGCATTGACAAAAGGCAATGCACTTACTGCTTTTCTGACATTTTGACGTTCATCATTGCTTTATCATCCTCCAAATACACCTTGGAGTTCTTCTACAACAAAGTTGTAAGTGAAAATGTTAAAAAGCAGTAAGTGCATTGCCTTTTGGCAATGCACTTACTGCATTTTAACATTTGGAGATACGCCCTTTTGCCATGGAAGGGCAGAGCTTGACTGTGGTAGTTTTAGGTCATTTGCTCAACTGTTTATTCTGGTATACTCCATTCAAACTTGTACACAATGTTCACCAGGTGTATACAGGGTGCGCTCCAAGTGGCGCCAGCTGTCTTTGTACTGAATTACTATCATTCCAAGTAATATTTGCATCGTTATGGCAGCTATGGCTACAGTGTTGCCAGGTGTATTTTCACGGGAATGCTGTTTCTTGTCGCTAGGACGTGCTCCAGGTGGTGGTTGACTTTCAAAGACCAAATGATTTGCTGATAATTTTCTGTGTGGCATTAGGCATTTTGTACACCACATGGCATAAATAACCCTTTATGCTCCACTGTGGCATTTACGCAACATTGACCTCTTAACCCCTCTAAGTGGTGTAATAGTTCTGTAAAAACCATAGAGACCAAAGGGTTTTCATCAATTAAAATCGTTCTAAATGTTCTAGTTAGCTCTTTCCCGATTTATTTGAATACCAATGTTTTGGGTCTACGGCAAATATAATTTTTTTAACGTCAGAATCCGTCATCTCACATGTCACATTCCGCCGTCTAAGATGATCACCGCGCTGAGCCGGTTTTATGTACACCTTCTTCTATATGACTTCGCTCATAAAAATCGTCAAATTTGAAATAAAACATTTCGAAAGCTACATATTTCAAAGTAAACTATCAAAAACGTCGTAAAACTTAAAATGTGATACAGGATGATACGATTTTGACAATAGTGTCTTATCTGTTCTCATTGACGATGCTGTATGTGAATAGTATCTAAGTATGCTAATATATGCTAATATATGCTAATGTGTAACATTGATGTATAATATGATGTGTTCAGGTTACAACCGCAGGCACGTGTGGTGTAGGTGACTACCAGATCGACCTAAAGCTTGGAAACAATGATCGTGATCGATGTGGGGTAATTCTGGTAGAGCAAGATGTAAGTATGTGGCGTGATCCACTCTTATAACGGAGTGTCGCTCCTTCGCGCTCGGACACTGATCAGATCGGTAGCTTCTTACCAATAATCACCACCACTGTCTGCCGTTTTGGCGCTTTGAGTTCCTCTTTCTATCAATGCCACAACATCTTACAGTTCTAAACATTTTCTGGTCTGTGGTTGGTCAATTCCCACCATCTCTGCCTGGCGACTATTATTTGCAAACCGAAGCGAAAATATCTTGTGTGTAAGCCTGCCCCTCCTCTCAGAGGCATGCACTGATGGATCAGTGAAGTGTCGTCATATTAACTAAGTATGTGAGTGGTAAAATGAAACTATGTGGGGTTGTTCTAGTGGAGTGAGCTATGTGGTGTCAGTTAAACAATTAGAAATATTATAATTCTTTCAATGTAGGGACTGTCTTTATACATCAGAATTTGACGTCTACAGACGTCAGATTCTGATGTATAATGGCGGTCCCCGCGCTAAAAGGGTTGAGCATCTACAGCATACATGATTGCTGACCACACCAGGACATGACTGCCATCGCACGCGACTAATCCCTGAATACCACACACCAGGACATGACGGCCATCGCACGCGGCTAATCCCTGAATACCACACACCAGGACATGACGGCCATCGCACGCGACTAATCCCTGAATACCACACACCAGGACATGACGGCCATCGCACGCGGCTAATCCCTGAATACCACACACCAGGACATGACTGCCATCGCACGCGGCTAATCCCTGAATACCACACACCAGGACATGACGGCCATCGCACGCGGCTAATCCCTGAATACCACACACCAGGACATGACGGCCATCGCACGCGGCTAATCCCTGAATACCACACACCAGGACATGACGGCCATCGCACGCAGGTAATCCCTGAATACCACACACCAGGACATGACGGCCATTGCACGCGGCTAATCCCTGAATACCACACACCAGGACATGACGGCCATCGCGCGCGGCTAATCCCTGAATACCACACACCAGGACATGACGGCCATCGCTCGCAGCTAATCCCTGAATACCACACACCAGGACATGACGGCCATCGCACGCGGCTAATCCCTGAATACCACACACCAGGACATGACTGCCATCGCACGCAGCTAATCCCTGAATACCACACACCAGGACATGACGGCCACCGCACGCGGCTAATCCCTGAATACCACACACCAGGACATGACTGCCATCGCACGCGGCTAATCCCTGAATACCACACACCAGGACATGACGGCCATCGCACGCGACTAATCCCTCAATACCACACACCAGGACATGACTGCCATCGCACGCGACTTATCCCTGAATACCACACACCAGGACATGACTGCCATCGCACGCGCCTAATCCCTGAATACCACATACCAGGACATGACGGCCATCGCACGCGGCTAATCCCTGAATACCACACACCAGGACATGACTGCCATCGCACGCGGCTAATCCCTGAATACCACATACCAGGACATGACTGCCATCGCACGCGGCTAATCCCTGAATACCACACACCAGGACATGACTGCCATCGCACGCGGCTAATCCCTGAATACCACACACCAGGCAATGACGGCCATCGCACGCGACTAATCCCTGAATACCACACACCAGGACATGACGGCCATCGCACGCGGCTAATCCCTGAATACCACACACCAGGACATGACGGCCATCGCACGCGACTAATCCCTGAATACCACACACCAGGACATGACGGCCATCGCACGCGGATAATCCCTGAATACCACACACCAGGACATGACGGCCATCGCACGCGACTAATCCCTGAATACCACACACCAGGACATGACGGCCATCGCACGCGACTAATCCCTGAATACCACACACCAGGACATGACTGCCATCGCACGCGGCTAATCCCTGAATACCACACACCAGGACATGACGGCCATCGCACGCGACTAATCCCTGAATACCACACACCAGGACATGACTGCCATCGCACGCGACTAATCCCTGAATACCGCACACCAGGACATGACGGCCACCGCACGCGGCTAATCCCTGAATACCACACACCAGGACATGACGGCCATCGCACGCGGCTAATCCCTGAATACCACTGCATGGTGCCACAGGCCAACAGCTCACAACATTCTAATCAAGGATACATAGAATTCGACACGCTATCCTAGCCCACGTAATGATGAACATCAACCCAAGCCGCAGTCTGTTGGTGCTGATAGAGAAAACGCCACCAGTTTTAGATAACTAGAACAATGGCATCATCTTGGGAATATTGGTCACCCCCATGTTTACAGGCCAAGGAGGCTGCCCGCGTATGGCTAACGCTTGTATCTGACCTGAAAAAAAAGACGTTTTCTAGGCGAGTCGGAACTATATTGTAGTTGAATATATAGTGGGTGGGTAGGTCTAAATGTGCTGTATGCATTGCATGTCATTATACTGTTTCTTCCTAGGTGCACACCAAGAGATACGAGGTTGTGGTTGTGGCACATGAGGATAAGTTCCAGCTTTCCCAAACTGACTACCTGTTCAAGGCTTATTGCTCGTACGAGACTTACGCGGAAACCAGCTTCCAGGGACTCGGCGTCATTTCGTGAGTGGTTCTCTTCACCAAACAACGCTGAATTATTTTTGTATAAACCATGGAGACAAAGGTTTTTTCAATTTTAAATCATCATAAATGGCTAAGTCTCAACAGTTCATTTTATTATGGGTCTACTGTCATTAGAAATAGTTTAATTCTTTCAGTGCGGGGACTGTCTTTATGTCAGATTATGACGTATAAACACAGTCCCCGCGCTGGAAGGATTAATATAGCGTACATATCCACTTGTGGCTGCCCAAACAACAAAAGCCTGAGATTGTGTAACATTTAAACATTTTTTTCAATTCGAGCTTATTGAATATTCACATTTTGTGATGTAGGTGGCTCTACATGACCTTTTTTTCAGAGCTATTATTTGAGATATATTTGCCCTTAAAACACTGATGTCTACTATTTTTTTCTTGTTTTATTGGTCTTATATATCAGTTATTAAAAACTGAAAATATCCTCAATCTGTGATAATTATTTTATATTTTGACTTAAATTTAGCAAATTCAAATAATTTGTAGTCAGTTGAAAGTTATGGATCGCGGTAGCGAGACAAACTTCAAGTGGCTGAAAATTGCAATTTCTTCGTGTGCTAAAACCTCAGTAAATGTGTTTCTTTCAGGATTGGACGTTCAGACAGGGGACAGCTCGCCACTCCAACTTTATCTCTCGCTGTGTTGAATCTCTTGGACGATGAAATTTCTCCTGGAATTCCCTTGAGATTGGGAGATCAGATAAAACTGAAGATCACCCTGACACAAGACAGTATGTAGAATAGTGTAATGCGTGTACACCGATACATTCACACGATGCCTGCTCTTATGTAGGCTTACCGCATAGGGCCCACCATGTAATGATGAAAGCCAATCATTATGCAAACGTAAGACAACGAATTGTGTTTGCTATGTTTTGAGGGATTAATTCAGAGATAATAATCGGAACTAATTGTATCTAGCTTATTTGTTTTAGCTTCCTACAACGATCTGTTGGTGGTACGGTGCACTGCTTCCACCAAAGGCACGATTCCCGACACTACAGCCATCACTGTGCCTCTGATTGCAAACAGGTGACCCTATACTGTATAATCTATGCTGGTCCAATGTATTTTTCAATTTTGAGAATCGTTAATAGAATATAACTTGATAATTATTATGATATGCTGTAGAAACCAGGATTTGCATCCAATGATTCACAGCAAGAATAATTAGTATGAATATGTAATGAATAAGAATCAGTGCACACATGAATGTATATGAATTATGAAACACAACAGTAATTTATATTGTATTGCATCATTATGTCTTCCCCTTTGTACACGGAGGTGGACATGTTGGTTTACCTATGTCTGCTCAGTGTGTCTGTCGCTGTCTGTCCAATCTGTCCAGCGTTTTCTATTGCGCAGCAGGAGGTCGGCCCAGCAAACACGAGACGTTGCCCAATGCTGGGCTAATGTTGGCCTACCGTCTATGACGCTAGGCCAACATTATCCTAGTATTGGGTTACAGTTTTGTGTTTGTTGCCAAACTGAATGTGGGCCAGCGTCGCAGACGGTGGGCTAACATTAACCCAGCTTTGGTTCAAAGCATCCTGCTGGTATATGCACGCACTCCCGCCAGCATTTAAGTACCAACTAGGGCTGAATCGATACTGACCAGCACCGGTGACGCTGGCCCAACATTTAAATGACATTGGGTCGTTGTCGGCTTGTACTCGCCGCCAGCAGTTTGCACTGCCAGACCAGCATGCTATTGAACGCAGCCCAGCGAACACGAGGCATTGAACCCGTCGGGGTAGTGAATGACTGTAGATATAAATACGGGTTTCACCACATCAAAATACATATTCTCTACTGCCTACAGGAGGCAATAAATGATATTAATTACAAAAGCTATTGACATTACATCTATTAGCTATCTACTTTTATGGCTATACGTTTACAAAAAAATGTGACCCTTCTAGTTATCTTATGTGTAATAGGAATATAATGGGCATTTTGGAGACACAGTAAGCAATATATTTCTGCGACGTCGGCTCAACATTGAACCAACCTTGAGCCAATGCCAGTGCTTGCTGGGAAGAAACCACCGCCTGCACGGCAGCACTGGTGGCGTAAGGCCAGATGCACCCCAAGCAATCTGCAGCCGCCACGGCCCGTCGGATAAGCCCACCGCAAATAAGGGGGTTGAATCAACGACTGAAAAAAACACTGCTGGTTGTGCCAAAGAGGCCGCCACACTCTTCTTATTGGCAAATACACTGTTCAGGGAAGAGACGGCAGGGGGCCACAGTGACAAAGTACACCAGTCATCTCCCGACTTGGTTTTCAAAATTTTCCATGAGAGTATATCATCAACCCCGAACCTCACATAAGGTGCTAGTTGCCTCAGCTGTGGTGTGTATAAATTCATGCAAATAATCGGCGCAATCCCCACCCCCCCCCCCCCGCCTGTCATTTCCCGGATTCACTACTGCTAACTTTCTGTTAACTTCTCTTTCAGCTGCCCCTACTCTGGACAATCCATCATCACCACAACTAACTTGTTCGACGAGACGGCTGCTGGTTCAGGTATAATGCAGACCGGCTCCATCAAGATGTTCAAGATGGCACAAGGAAACTCTGTCCACTTCCACTGTGTGGTGAAGCTCTGCTTGACTGGATCAGAGGCCGGTTGTGATCAGGTGAGAGCTTAATATATCACGTAAGATCGAACCATTGTTGGGCCAGTGTCATAGGCGGTGGACCAAAATTAAACTTTGGGTAAATACAGGGTTTCCCACAGAAAAAAAAATCATCTGGTTGTTCTCTCAAAAATATTTACTTCGCGCGCGCGAGCAGCTTAACCCTTGCACCCGCTGCATAAAATTTTCAGCATGTTTGGCTGCCCACTGAGTAATATCTGGCACGTTTTTTCTTAAAAAAATGGTCATCTGATGAACAACTGATACTAAAAGACAATAAATTACAAAATCAGTCACTGTCAGTTAGCCATCTTTAAAACGCAAATGGAAGGACACCGCAAAACAGAACTGAAAAAAAAAAATAATAATGAAAAAAAACAAACATTTTTTTTTAGAATTCATCCGGTCGGGCAGGAGGCATTTCCGGCACTGTGGTGAACCCTGGTAAATAGTTTAGTTCTATCACCAGGATAGTTTCTGGTTGTATTGGTTGCTTGCTTGTTTGTTGTCTGTCGATTAGATACTAGAAACGTGATGCCCAGTTTTGTATGATTTGTTTACCTTTTTTTCCTGGCCATAGATTAATCGATTATTTTGGAGCCATATATTATCATCTGTCCGGAATCCGGATTGCAATCATTATATTCAGCTGAGGTTTGCAGAGGTTTGCAGACTGTCTAGTCTCCGACTGTCTAGTTTAGATTGAAACTTCCGCAAACCCTCTGGATTTGCTTCCTCTGGAGGCGACTACATCGGACACTTTAAACCCTCACAATGCTTCAAAGCATCATTTTGCATCTCTGAAGAATGACTTAATTTCCTAAAACCTAGTGTTTTTAGAACTGAAATTTTCATGGAACTGTTTCAAAAATAACCGTATGTTTTTTCATTTGTCACCCACTTCAAGTCATCTTCATCCACTACATGTCGAGAATTGTGACAGCAAATCGCGGCTTGTGGTGGATGAAGATGACAATGGTAAATTCAGGGTTGAAAGAGTTACCATGGTTACCCTTAAGGTATCTATCTGACTCTGGGGATTGGGGCTGGTGATCTTGTCCGCACTCATGTACAACAAAAGTCATAATGCATCCTAAAGTCTTTATTTGGGTTTTCGGCTCGATGTAGTACGTGCATGGCTGCACAACTTTATAACTTCACCAAATTTATTACGTATGCTTCATTGTAGAAAAATTGTGGATGATTTTTTATCTAAAAAAACTCAATTGAAAATTAATGTACAGAAGAACAATATTACACAGTAACTTGTTTATTTTCTTACAGCCCAGCTGTGGCAGCAGGAAGAAGAGATCCGATTCTAATCTGCTACATCATTCATCCCATGTTGGCAAAAGCGTGGAAGTCTCCCTTCACAAAGCCATCCGCATAGCAGAAAAAGGCAAGCCACACAGTTGGGAATCACGATCAGTAGCTTGATACGTTTGAAGACAAGGCCAAACAGCAGGGATCTCGACCGATTTGTAGATTGCTAAGTGAGATCAATCTCCCAATGCCACCCCTTTAGCCTTTCCAGCGCGGGGACCGTCTTTATACATCAGAATCTGACGTAGACTCTCCTCCACTGAAATAATTAAATGAATTAAAATATGTATAATGGCCGTAAACCCTTAACATAGCTATTCAAATGAAGCGGAAGGAGCTAACTAAGGCATTTAAAATCATTTCAAATTGAAAAAACCCTTGACTTGTACAAAATAATTAAGCAATGTAAGATTATTAGGTCGAGTAGCACATTTCCAGCTGTATATAAAAAATGCTTCATATTCAATAGGATAATTTTTTTTTAAATTTCGTTATATTCGTCTATTCGAACTCCTGCTAAAATTGGACCATCAACGACATTTGTATTTGAAGTTTTTGCAGCCACTTGTCTTGTCTGATCCAATGTATCACAGTTGATGAGGAGGTAGTGCTCTTGTCCTTCAATGCTGATCATAAATATATCGTTCCATTATTCACCTTGTCTTGTTTTTATTAGATCTGAGTCCAGTTGACGAGGATGCAGACTCTCGTTCTCCTATGCTCTTCATTATCGTTGGAGCTGTTGGTGTACTGATGCTGTCCATGGCAATCATCGCTGTCCTCCTCTACCGTAACGTGGTCAAACACATCAAACCAACAGGTACAACATCCAACATTTAGCTGAGTAAATACATCTAGCATGTAACTAATTATGGTCATGGTAGAATAAATTGGTCTCTGACGCTCTCCCAACAGGAGCTTCCACAGGTTCCGTGAGTTACTATGGCAAGTTCATGATCAGTGAGTATCCTATATTATATTGGTGCGAGTCGACGACACTAGTCGGATTCATATTGACCGTAGTGAATGATTGTCGCCGATTTCGCAGTCAGTTCTCACCAATTGTGATGAATTTTTACAAGCACAATTTCCTAGTGATACGGCGACTCAAGAATTTCATGGTCTAACATCTGAAACACCTTCTAAAACTTCGCGAACAAATCGGAGTAGGGGCCTACTCCGCATCACTAGACAAGTGTGGTGCAAAGTGATGAAAATGACAAGAGTAATTCTCGAAATTCATTCACCCTAGTTAATGAAAATAATGTGAATGCTACTGTATAGTATAATTAAATTTCCAGTGTAAATGACAATATTTTTATTTTTGAAAAACACATCGCTAAAATTCATAGGTCTGTGCATCTGTGCTTTATTTTCGTGCAATTATGTTACTAGGCAGTTAACGTACTAAATTAAATATTTAAATATTTGGGTGAAAATTAGTCCTCTTTTAAAGAGACCAACCATTTGAAAACATGTTTTACCCGCTCTTCGTTCCCAGCTAATGAAACGACTGAAATAGACTGTAGTCATTTTTAGGGATGAAATTAGAGTTAGGTTTACGCATGTATAATGATGAAAGTGAGACGTTTATGTATCGGACAACCACCAACGCCAGATCTTTGTACTCTTTTTGTTGTATTTTGTTAACGGTTGAAGCACTACGCATGACTATTAGTAGTTTTTAATCTTGTTGTATTAGCAGGTCGAGTCAGATGTAGGGAGGTTAAACATACACACATTTGCAAATATTTGGTTTAAAATTAAGAAAATTGAACTTGTAATTGAAGTTGTAGATCGCAGTAGCGAGACACAACTTCAAAGGGTGAATTTAAAATTTAAATTATTTATATTAGCGGTTTTAAAAGAGTTGAGCAAGTTTCCAGATTAATAATATGACTTTGTATCTTTTCAGAGGTGAGCTTCATGCAATGTGAATCGAGTCCTGAAGCAGTCAAAGGGAAGACTACAGAAGTGTCCATCTGTAGCATGGATAGCGGAGTGGTGTCCACCCCAAGTCCGGATCCCAGTCTCAAAGTAGTCCTCTCATGTATTCTTTCATTGTGTGTATTGGTTGGCTGTTCCAAATAAAACCAAAAAACAATGCCGTCTTCAGTCGTTACTTGGGATTCTTTTTTGGCCTACCCGTGCATTTGTAATTTGCTTAACCCTTTAACCGCCGAATTATTTAATCTGAATATTCACCCACTTGAAGCTCAACTTCAAGTGAGTGAAAATTATTCAGATTTGACAAAATGGAGGTCAACTCTTTCCAAATCTTGCTGATTGATGTCACATTTTATCTTTACCATATTTAAAATGTGGTACTTAATGTGCTAATAAAAAACGAAAACACGAATATAATATGCGGCACCGGCGGTTAAAGGGTTAATATTGAGGAAAATAATGTGTTACTATCATTTAACCCGTTTGGCGCAGGGAGTCTTTGAAGGTCAGATTGTGACGTATGAAGACTGTCCCTGCGCTGAAAGAAATATTTACAATGGCCGTAGACCCATAACATAGGTATTCAAATGAAGTCATTACTTATAAGGTCAGTCTTTATTGATATTAATAAGCAATGCTAGAACAAAAATTGTGATGTACTGCCGAATATAAGCTAAACATTAGTTTTCCTTCACACTGGGCAAAAATGCGATGGAATAGTGCAAGAATATGAATACTTCCCAGCAGGCCAAACAACGTTGAAACAACGTCGAATAGATGTCCATCCTAAACGATCAAAAAACGTTGAAAAGTAATTGGATTTGCAAATTGGAACAACGTCTTTACTTTTACTCAGAAACAACGTATTACTCACAACGTCAAAATTACATTTAAATGACAACATTTATAAATATTTGTAGTTGTGATGTTGAATAAATATCTTGTTTACAGCATTGAAACTGGATTGAACACACGTTTGTATCTCAACATTGGAATGATGTTTTGACAAAAATATTGCAACAACACTTTGATGATAATGTTAGAAAGACGTTTTTTTGAAAACATTATAAAAATGTTCTGGTGGAAACATTAAAACAAATGTTCATACAACGCTAGATTTTAACGTTATTTCAACGCTGAAATCCAACGTTAAAACAACGTTAACATTTGATGACATAATGTCGGAAAACATAAAATTAAAAATGCGATGTTTTTTATGGATTTCGCTTCATCCCACCTACAATTTATATTTATTTATTATTATTTTATTTGAATTTATTTATCGTCCGACTATTTTTATTTTCGACCTATGCGGATATGAACTCGGAACGGCATGGTTTCTGGTACTATAAGTCGTACGCCCAATATCGCGACCCACGGTTTTTGCCATTTAAAAAATATTTGCTGGCTGAAATTTTTTTTTTTAACTTCTATTCAACCCACATGTCCGGCGATCTCCAGGTATAATTTTTGGTTGAAAATTATTTTAACTTGGGAAATCCTTTCTTTGTTATGTATACCGATTTTCCCGAATTTCACTTAATATTGCCCACCGCTCTAATGATGAATGACTTGCACCTGTCATCATACTTGACAAAGAAAGGATCAGACGATGTAAAGTACTTTTTGCCGAAAAAACGGCAGAAATAGGCGCCGTATAACTTGGCAAGTTGAATGGAGTTGAAAAAAATAAAATTTAGTTACCAAATATTTTTTAAATGGCAAAAAACGTGGTTCGCGATATTGGGCGTACGACCTTTACTACTATATCCATTACACCAGCGAGATGGCCAACTAATGGGTAGATTTATTGTCATATACAATTAAGTTGATGAAACTTTAACATTACTTTTCTTTACTTGACATATTAACAAAGCAATATAGTTAGTGATTATTTTTATGTTTTAATTTCTCATAGTTTCCATCCACGTATAATAGTGCCCACTAGGATATCGATACGTAGTGCCACACTTATCGATAATTTGTTAGGGGGGAATACATTAACATTTCAAACCAATAACCCGAAAATATTTGAAAATTAAAAAAATGAGCTAATATCTGCAGACATTTTAGCTAATATCGATCAAAATCCGGAAGTTGATCCGCAGATAAGCTATGATATCGTCTTTTATTGTAAAGAATAAAAACAAGTGTTTTACCTTGTAAAAATAAATGTTCAGTGTATGATAGCATTTCCAACATATTACTTAAATCAATAGTGGATATTATTTCTAAACCCCTAACTGTTATAATGAATTAATGTTTAAAAGTGGGTATATTTCCAAATCAGCTAAAAATAGCCAAGTAGTTCCGATTTTCAAATCGGGAGATGATACTTTATTTACTAACTGTCTATCCATACTTTAAATTTATCAAACTTTGCGGAAACTCTCCTCACAAACAGGACAACCAGTGCACCCGATCCATTGACTTTTATTCATGTCCACAGTGACTCCACCAAGCTCACACCTAGCTTGCCTCAGCTCGAGTGTCTTCTCCAGAACCACCAGCTCACTCAGAGCCCGCGTTCTGACCACGCCCAATCATAGGTGAAAAGCGGCGCCACCAGCGGACCAAGAACCAGCGCTATTCCAATGCTGGTTCAAAGCTCTGCAGTCCGCATGACAGCGAAACCGGGCCAGTCAGTCAAGAGAGGTGTGCCGAGCAGGGCACAGTGCTGGCACAATATCAAACACAATCCACTGCTACCATCAACATCTAAGGTTGTGGATATAGTTATTTTTTATCAACTGTATACTGATTTAGAAACAAATGAAATTTTCTATGGAAGCCAATATGGGTTTCGTAAAAGTCGCCTAACCGAATTTGTCGCATTAGAATTAGTTGATAAGTTATTAAACATTATGGACAAGGGACCGGTACCTCTGGGATTGTTTGGAACTTTCAAAAGCGTTCGACACGTTAGATCCTATAAAATTCTGCAATTCTTTAGAGTCTCTGATTTTTAATATAAAAAGATTTTTTCCAGGGATCCATTTTATTACCGCTGTTGTTTTTAATTTATATAAATTATATTGTTAAATCAAGTAACTTTTTATACTTTATATTATTCGCAAATGATACAACAATTACGGCACCCATAGACACACATAACATAGGTACTGCTAACATGATAATATGGAAAAAATTCAAAAAATTGACTTTAAATATTTCTGAAATAAATTGTGCATATTTCACGAAGTACAAGACAAAATATAAATTCCGGAAACACACAGAGCGAAAATAATGTTATTAGTTAAACAAAAGTTTATAGGATTCAGATTAGATGAGAATTTAAAATAGAATGATCATATAGCGAAACTGTCCTGTAAACTTTCACGAACCCTCGGAATTATCAATAAATTGAAATATGTACTTCCCAGGAATGTTTTGCTCCAGTTTATACCTCGCTATTCTTGCCACATATAAAATATGGCATTTTAATTCGCGGATATACCTATAAAAGAGTTGAAAAATTACAAAAAGAATAGTAAGATTTATAACACAAACCAAAGATAGATAGATAGATATTTATTGACATAAAGAAAAGTCATTACTGAGTTATTTGTCATAAAAATTATAGAATATATGTACATGTATATACAATAAATATGCAGCACCTACGGAGCATATATTAAGTTTAAGATCACTTTATAATATGGATTGACCAAACTCTGAATTGAAGTGTACAGTCACATGCAGCAGTTGACCAGTTGACAATATACTACAGTTATCAGTCAATATAACCCTGTACGATATATCATAGGCAACAGTCAATACAAATCCACGAGTGAACGGTGAACAGTCAACAGTGTTGAACGGTTGTGTCTGCAGTGGCGGATCCAGGGGGGGTGAGGGGAGGCGCAGCAAGCGCCAAAATACTTTAAAAAATCCCCCAAATTGGCTAAAATTTACCAAAAAATCTTGGGGCAAGCCCCCAAAACACCGGCGCCCCCCCTTTCTTCAGATCCTGGATCTGCCACTGGTCTGTCGGTTTCAACAGCTATGACTAACATCAAAGATCAGAACAAAATCCCTGCAAAACGAATAAAATCGGACATGGCTTTCTCATCGTCGGGTGAGGCATCATATGACTTCACCAAAAACGAACTAGAAGAGATTATAAAAACGGCTTTCAAAACAGAGATCGATGATCTAAAGAAACATACAGCTCAAAATGGAAATACCCGGGAGTGTGTAATAGTCTAGGGGCTGATTCTGAGAACTAGTCTAAATCCAGAGTTTGCTGCACCCCCTCAAAGAACATAGGTCTCTCACTTTTTTTTATTTGGTATGTATGTAACTTGTTTGAAAACATTACCCCTCTAAGAATGTGTCCGAAAGGAAACAAAAATCGCCTTATTATGATTTTTCATTTTTTTGCAGAAAAAAAACAAATTAATTTATGCCTAGGTAAACATCAATTATTACACTGCAATATTTTATGTATATAAGTGTACTGTTAAATACGTACTGGGTTAAATTTGAAATAACTGTTATGGTTTTTGTCAGCTACAAGTGCACAAATGGCAATATTCACATTTACATCAGAGCACTATGACCGACTGCAGGAAATGGTCCTCAAAGGGTCTTTCGGACACATTTTGAAAGGGGTAATGTTTTTAAAATGGAAGCTGGTGAACCAAAGAAACAAATATACCATAAAACCTATGTTCTTCTGGGGGTGCAACAAAATCTAAGTTTTCAGAATCAGCCCCAGGACTATAAGCACTTCACTATCAGAATTAAAAGAAGAAAACAGGCAATTGCGCCAACTAATCAAGGAAAAAGACACAATCATATCAGCCATGCAGAAAAAAATAGATAAGTGTTTAGGGAATCTGAGATTGCTCTCAACAGACTCGAACAATATTCTAGAAAATCATCAGTGAGGATATATGGGCTGCAAACTACCAATGTTAAAGGAGAAGGAGAGAGGAGGCATAATTTTTTTGATCTTAAGTATGCATGTAGCTTCTTTAAATGCAAAATTTGATCAACTAAAAATATAAGTAACATTTTTGAAAAAAAATAACTGAGTTCAGTATAATTTGTTTACAGGAAAGCTATCTCAGATATCTCAGAAACTTTGTTATTTCAATTAGACGGGTATGCTATTTTATCGCAAGGGGAAATATGTAGCGGTCATGGATTGGCGGCCTCATGATATATATAAGCACTCGTTTCCATTATAAGCATTCATCACTTTATAAGAAATCTGATGTCTGGGAAGGACAATTTATAGAAATGTCGGGCAGCCAGCTTGAACGTAATATAATAATAGGTAACATTTATAGACTGCCGAGGGATGCAAATACAAATTAACATACAGTTTTTGAAGAAATTAATCCTATTTTTGGAAATTCTAAACAATCAAAATTGTGAATGCATTATTCTAGCTGATTTTAACATGGATCTTCTAAAAATTCCTAAAAAAACTTTACCTATCAGATTTTTTCAGAAAAGGTATGATTAAAAATGCTTTGTGTAAATGCAATCTAATATATCCGATGCCACAGCTGGTATTGTATCTCATACTCTTTCTGATCACCATCCTTATTTTATTACATTTAAATCAATCCGAACACCCCTCAAGAAAACAAAGTTTATATATAAAAAAAACGTCCGACCCAGTATCTGTTCAAACATTTGTTAACGCTGATGCTGAAGCAAATATTTTTAATTTAATTAACCTAAGCCCTGTAGATGATCCAAATCACAACTACAATATTATTAGTGACAAGAAACATATGAAAACCATCTTCCATTTAAGAAAGTTAAGTATAACAAACACAAACATAAAAATACAAAATGGATTAGGCCTACTGCCGGAATTATGAGGTCAATACAATATAGAGACAACCTAAACCATCGACTAAAAGATAACCCCCAGCAATACCATATTATATCGAACAATAAAAAATAATATTAATACTTATAACAATATACTACAGAAACTAATACGAAAGAAGAAGACATATTATTACTCATGTTTCACTGAATATAAACTTGATTTAAAAAATACTTGGATTACTATAAAATATATAATAAACAAACAAAATAAAAATAAGCATAATTTTCCAGAGCACTTTCAGATAGATGGGAGAAATGTTTCCGAGAAAGAGACGATTGCAAATAAGTTAAATATATTTTTCAGTAATATTGGGTCCAATGTAACTAAAAACATAGGTAATATAGAGCACGGCTCATTCAAAAATTGTTTGAATGACCATGTCTGACACCTTTAGCTTTAAAACTATTGAAGAAGCCGCTGTAATATAAGTAATCGACAACCTTTCTTCAAAAAATTGCTGTGGTATTGATAACATAACTACAAAACTACTAAAAATAATCACGCCATATATTACAAAATTTATAACGTTTATTATAAATCAATCTCTATCAAGTGGAGTTTTTCCAGACAAGTTAAAAATCGCGAAAATTGTCCCAATATTTAAGTAAAATGACCCAGAAATTTTGGACAATCACCGTCCCATATCACTACTTCCGGTATTTTCTAAAATATTTGAACGTGTAATCTTTAATCAATTACATGATCACTTTAATCTTCACAATTTGTATTTTAACAGTCAATACGGTTTTAGGAAAAAAACATTCTACAGAATTTGCTGTTCTTGAACGTCTAGATAAAACTATAAAACATATGAATTCAGGTGACGTACCAATCTCAATTTTCCTAGATCATTCCAAAGCGTTTGATACTCTCAATCAATGATATTCTTTTGACAAAATTAAGCTATTATGGAGAAAAAGCAACTGCTTTATTACTTTTTAAACGTTATCTATCAAACCGGAAGCAATATGTAGAGTCTATATTGAAGCTTAAGTCTAAGTTCTCTATTTTTCCATTTACCCTACCCTCTAGGCGACGTGGGAATAAATAACTATAACTTCTGACTTTGTTCCACTCCTCGTTCCTTTATTATGATCATAACTTCGCTGTGCACTAATCAGATGGAACAGATAATCTCAGATGGACGCAACGGCTCCAGCCTCATGGCTGACTCAGCAGGGCTAGGACGAGACGTCCGCCCAGCTCGCTGAGTAGATCGCAAGTGAATAGGTTGAGCAGGTTTGTCCATCAGGGGGCGCCTCTCGTCAGATGCCGAACCCTGCCAAACTCGCCGAAACCGGTAGCTTTTTCCCACATATTTAAATATAACTTTTAATTTTACAGACATAAAAACAGGAGTGCCGCAAGGCTCAATTCTTGGTCCCCTACTCTTCATCATCTATATAAATGACTTATCTTCAGCAATGAATTTTTTTAGTTTAATAATGTATGCAGACGACACAACTCTTTGTTAGATCCCTTTTTACGGTACTTGGGAAACTAACTAAGATAATTAAAATATGGGATCTTTTATCTTACGAGGATAAGAATACAGTTTCAAGCTTCTTTATTGATGATTCATATTTCACAAGATCCAGTCTCATGTATAGATGGTACGCATGATAATGATAGTCTTAGTGAGAACGTGGTAGTCTTATTTATTAAAACACTATTGTAAAATTTATATGTCTCAATCTCTGTGAGTAGCCGTTTCTGACAGCAGCCGGGTCGACGGCCCGCACGACACTGCCTCACTCAGGCCGTACCACTTGCCTTTCTCTGTCTGCGTCCCATACCAGGCAAATAGCCCAAGGGCCGCGTGTCCACATTGCAGTGCCTCGCACTGCAGTACGGCGTTGGTACAATGCTAAAACTCAAGTCCAGCTCTGATTGATTGGCTGAATGTTAGCATAACACACTCTTAATATTCTACAATTTCGAACTTTAACAGTCACCACAAGTTTAAATAAAAAATCCTCTCGGATTTTGGTCAATTTCGTAAAAAAAACGTGGTGTAGTAATTTAACGATCAATTTGATCAAACTGGAACCAATTTTCATAAATCTATTATGCTACACGAAGTATTAAAGTTTACTAAAACATATTTGTCGAAATAAATTATTACACTGTACACAATAATGAGGAAACTTTATCAAAATAGGTGTAGTAATTTAACGATCAATTTGATCAACTTGAAACCAATTTTCATAAATCTATTATGCTACACGAAGTATTAAAGTTTACTAAAACATAATTGTCGAAATAAATTATTACACTGTACACAAAAATGAGGTAACTTTATCAAAATAGGTGTAGTAATTTAACAATCAATTTGATCAAACTGAAAACAATTTTCATAAATCTATTATGCTACACGAAGTATTAAAGTTTACTAAAACATAATTGTCGAAATAAATTATCACACTGTACACAAAAATGAGGTAACTTTATCAAAATGGGTGTAGTAATTTAACAATCAATTTGATCAAACTGAAACCAATTTTCATTAATCTATTATGCTACACGAAGTATTAAAGTTTTCTAAAACATATTTATCGAAATAAATTATTACACTGTACACACTAATGAGGTAACTTTATCAAAATAGACAGTTAATCAACATTTTATGTAATTAATCTTGTATGCATGGTACTAAATATACTAATATTTCATTCTTATCTATAAAATACATAGAGTGGCATAACTTATGATGCCGTTTATCCATCTATCTATTCTATGACAAAATGCTAACTAATGTTTTTATAAGTGCAGCTGTATCTGTGTGAAATATATCTATATATATTTATTATCGATACAGAGTGAACAGTGAAATATTTCACTTATCATACAAATACAATATATATTTAGTGAACTATATAATGCTTCACCTATATCATATTACTAAAATATACCTTCATTGTCAACGATATAATCCGTTACATATAACTTTCACATATAAAAACAAATCTATGTATATAGTGAACACTATAATGTGTTACATATCATCTAAATAAAATTCTTGGTTTAAATAAACAAATATCATCTAACTAGAATAGTCCCTTATTGAACGCTATAATGGTTGACTTATACCCTCTAAGCAAACATAGGCTACATATGGCGAATATTATTTTGTTTCACATCCCATCACATATCTTTAAAAACACACATATTTTCACTTGTACAGGATTACAATTATAACTGAATTGCTTTGTACAACATGAGCCACATTTATCAAGGGTATTCGATTCTTTAGTAACCTGTACAATAAAATAACAAATGCAATTAGGCATTCACTATCAAACACTATTATGCGTTATCCCATGCAATGATAATCATGTAATTAGCTATATACGACAACTGTCGCTGTGCCCACTTGGTGGCAGCACATATAGGACAAACTCCAATCCTCATTCACGTCCATCTCTTAATCAGGGTTTTTTAGTTATCTCACTTGAAACTTTCCTGTTTCGATCATATAAGCTCATTTTGCTGATTAATATTTATCAGTCTCAATGTCAATGTCTTATACAAAACCAACATCGCATATCTATGTTTATTCAACCTGTTTCAGTCAACCATCACATTTTTCTTGTGCATATATATTAGTATAATATCCATTTTGTCAACACACTCGTTACAGTACTATTCCACAGTCCTCACATTTTCGATCAAATACATCAATTAGCGCAAACTCGTCCCTGAAAATATACGTCTATGTATTTACACATGTTACTGTAGCTAGTCATTAACCAGCGCACACTTGTCTTTTACGAGTCGCTGAAAGTATACCTTTCTGTTTTTCCTTCTTATGGTACGTTGAAATATGTTATCTGATCATTTTGGCTAATATGTTGATTAGTTAATGTTAGTAGAATAGACAAATCAATCGGTTCATTCCATTATGTTCGTATTTCCATCACGTTTCAAACAACACAAAAAAAACCCTTGAAGTCTTAGCAAAGAAAACGTCATGCCTAATTGTGATTTGCTTGATCATAATAATCTAAGTCTTTACACAATAGGTTTACCTGTAGTCTTTCTAATACCTGAATACCTTATTTATTCATTCATATCTGTAACATCGTTCAATACTTAGTAGAAACAACCTTCAATTATCATGATTATCTCAGATCATGCAGCATAACTATTTCTTCAATAGCCGACTTCATCCATGTGGTTTTATTACACGCATGTCATTCTAACATGTGTGTGTGACATTATTATTGCACATAAAACATATATCGGGAACATAGAAAAACACAATTTAGTCCTGTATGGGTATGTAATAGGTTAATGGTCTGTGTATGTGCGTGGTTACCCCAGTCATAGCCAGAGCTCGTAGCCATGGGCTGGAGACACCACGCTAAGATCGCTAATCTATACTAACCCTTGTTTTTCTAAAGTAATCTCCAAAACGAATACATTAATCCAACAGCGAAGTTAGATTTATCCTGAATTACCCAGAACATATTTAAATATAATACTATATGCTGTCGATTATTTAGTAATTCCACATTGCCATCATTGTATGCGATAATAATCAATTGGCATAATGTTGTTGCTGGATATTTTCTGTATTAAAGTTAATTTCATTAGATAAAAAAATAGATGCTTTAGATATTAAAAATAAATCAGTTTTTGTATATTAGGAATTTTGTAATAGTTGATAACGGTTTTTATCCGTGTGAAAAAAAATATATAAAATATTTGAAATATATTTTTAATAATTATGTTGTATTTTCATATAAATTGAACAGACAATTACAAAATGTGCGCGCTACTTTAAAGATGACGAAAACACATAAGTATAAATAAAAATATTCAAAAATGATTTGTCTATTTTGTCTATACCTGTAGAATATGGATATGACAATAACATGTTTAATTAACGGATTTTCTTTTCTTATGACACATTCATGACTCTAAAAAGCAAAATGGCCAGTTTTACACTCAGAACCATCGTAGTATCCCAATTAGAGATACACTTACAACAACCTGTCTACAGTCCTCTTCATCCAATACAAGTCGAGAATTGCGACAGCAATTCGCGGCTTGTATTGGATGAAGATGACAATGGTAAACTCAGGCTTGAAAGGGTTAATACAGAAACAAGTATTTGTCGTGCCTTTCCATTAGCTGTATCGAAACCCTTGAAGTCTAAAAAGTTAGTAAAAATATAACTCTTAATTCGAAAACAAATATATATCCTATGGTTCTCTGTAGATGTAATGACGTGTTTAAAACTGTTTTTTTATCCCCTTTAAATATTTACTTAATTGAAATAATCTTCCTAGTTATCGTTATTACTGGTATTTTCATGACGGACAACTTATATATATACTTGATAAAATACAGAGATGCCGTTTGAAAGGGTGCCATCATGCAATCTCAGTCAATCTAACAGCGTAACGAAGCGTAACATCTAATCTGCATTAGTCCCTAAACTTTCCCGTGGCACTTTAACTTTTCCCCTCCGGCCTGAGCGAGGCCTGGGAGAGTTGCTCATCCGGCGCGAATCACCCCCCTGGACTTGCTATTCTCTCTGGATACGATCATGGAGCTGAATAAATGCTACAAAGAAACTGAATATTTACTTACACATTTTGTTAAATGATATTTCAAAGCCTTGACCAGGCCCTTGACCAGGCCTGGGAAAATATGTTAGGTATATTTATGTAAATACCAATAGGATTATATATAACTGGTTTGGTAAGAATTTTTTCCCTATTCTAAACAATGATTATCTGGAAAGTATTCTAGTTCTATCTCAATAATACTTTCAGAATATATAAAAAATAAATACCTCTGTGTCATACAAATATATTTATATAAGTTTTTGTATCTAGACCAGCACTAGCCGTATCTTTCAACAATTTAGTCAACACGAAGCCATTGCTGACCCCTTCAGATAGGCCCAATCTAACAGAACCAGCAACACAGCTCCATTGATAAAATTAAAATTATTAAAAATATGTCTGGCATCGGAAACATTGCCATATAAATTTGCTAGTAATTCATGTTTGATTTGCGTCGCAAACCAATAGGGTTGTATGAATAGTATCACCAAAATGTGTTTTTATTCTATTAAAACACGAAACGTGAAAAAAACAAAATGAGCGAACTATAATAAAAATGGATTTCTCGTAACATTGGCGCGACTTTGAAACAATGTTAGTTCCTCTTCTGACAGTAAGTAAAAAGATTATAAACTGGGGAGGGAGGTTGAGTGTTAGGCCACCGCATCCAACGATGGTCCTACATTAAACAAACACCGGCCCTCTGTAGTATGCCCGCTGGCTATAGCTGTGGTGTCGACCCCACCCTATTGCAACGCCTATACATAGACAAAGGACACGTGATACACAGAGAAACCTATGTCGCACATCATTTACAATAATACACAAAACACTTAACTACTATCTGTAAGCCATACGATAAATTATTACCTGTCTGCTGTTTGTATATATAAGGTGTACTATCATATGTACCTTCTAAACCCTAAATCGCAGTTGGCGAACTTCATGGATTTTTAATTTTAGACAACAAGTAACAAGTAACAAGTAACAAGTAATTTATTCTAATGGTCTTCTTTAGTAGAAGACAATACAGAGTTGCCAGGAAGGCACATGACATAGTATATACAATATTCACATTTTGCAATATTAAAATTTACATATTTTTATTTTCACAAACATAGCCAGCTTTTTAAGGTTTTCATCCTAAGTCTGTTTAAAAAGTTTATGTAGGTAAAAGGTTGAAGGTCTTACCCAATATTTTGAATTGATAAAATGTTTACGTTCTTCTTAAAATTTGGACAACAAAGTAAATAATGAAATTCATCACCAATATCTGTTTCACAAAATTAGCATATACGCATATCACGAAGGACTTGTGACCGAACACCGGCTTCTATGGGTAAGCGATGATTTCGACATCTAAATTTTGTGAAATATTTCCTGAGTAGGTCTGGTAATTCATTTAAATAACTTTCGAAGCCAAACGATGTTTTAATAATACGATAAACTGTACATTTTCCTCCTTGTGATATAATTTCGTGCCATTTTTGAATAAACTGATCTTTTAATCTTATCTTCACCGAATGTTTGAATACTTCGATAGAACAAGGCAATGCTAGATTCAACCATAATCCAGAAAATCCGCAATTGTTCAGCGTTGTCTTAACAGTTTCCACCCATTCAGACTTAAATATATTTTTTTCATCTAATATATATAATAAATAGTAGATCGTATTTGAGATTTTGTGTTTTTCACCAGTACATAATCTTGCCCAAAATGTTAGCATACGTGATTTAATATCAACATCTAGGGGAATTGCACCCAACTCTCCATAAACCATCATAGAGGAAGTGAACTTATTTACAGATAACACATATTTAAAAAATCTAAGCTGGAGTCTTTCAAGTATGTCATATTTTTCGCTGCCCCATACTTCAGCTCCGTACAACACTACCGGTTTGACAAGTACATTAAAAAGTTTTAACATTATATCCATCGGGAGAGATAGATTTCTGGATTTTTTAAGTAGAGAGAACATCGCTCTGCATCCTTTCTGATATAAATGTGATTTTGCGATATGAACGACTTTAGGTCGTGTAGATATATGGAGAACAGAAGCGGAGACAAATTTTCTCCCTGTCGTACACCGATGTTACAGGTGAAAAAGTCTGACTGTTTTTCTGCTGTTAATGCTACGCTAGATTTGGCTTTTTCATACATGTTTTTTATGATATCAAATAATTTTCCTGAAATTCCAGAGGCTAGCATATTTGACCACAAGGTTGATCTATTTATAGTGTCAAATGCTTTTTTATAATCGACGAAACAACAGTACAATCGCTTACGCTTACTGAGATACAGATCAGTTAGTGATTTCAGAACAAATAGGTGATCAATAGTTGAGAAATCCGATTTAAAACCTGCTTGTTCTGCTTGTACAATATTGTTATTTTCAATAAAAATGGTTAATCTTCTATTTAAACAGCTTGTGAACAGTTTACCAAAACAACTCAGCAGTGAAATGCCCCTGTAGTTGTTGGGATCATTAGGGTCACCTTTGTTTTTTGTAAATAGGCCGAATTACGCTCTGACACCAATCGTCAGGCATGTGCCCTGATTCTAAGATCAAGTTAAATATTTTGGTGTAGCAAGGAGCAAATTCGTGGCGTGAATGTTTCAGAAATTCGTTTATTATTTGATCTGAGCCCCCCGATTTATTTTTTTTGGTTTTGATATAGCTTCCACAACTTCTTGGGGTGTAAAAGGTCTGTTTAGTATTTCATTAGGAGGTATGTTGTTGAGCTCACCGTTCGTTTCACATGCATCGCCACTTTCATTCCCAAGAGCGAGTTTCTCAAAATGCTCTTTGAATATATCTAAAGAGATGTTATGATGAGTTTCTGATGTTTTTCCCTCTTTAATTATTTTCCAATACTCTTTGGGATTTTCAGACTGCAGTTGGCGTAATTTGTGAATTAATTGTTGTTTATATTTGGAATAAGCTTTATGCACTATTTTTTTATATTTTGTGCTGGATTTTCTTGCGAAATTTAAGTTTTCCAATTTTTGTTCTCGTCTATAGTTATTTCTGCATTTTATCATAGTTTTTCTAGATGTTTCAAAAGACTCGTCATACCATGGTTTGTGCGGTAGTTGTCTTCGTCTTAATTTCGTTTTTTTAAGAGATTTCCCCATACCCGAGTTATATGCAGCTTTCTTTAGTGCATCACTAATGACATTAACAATATTATTAATATCATCATCTAACAGACTGCTTTTTATTCCTGCTTGATGTATAGTCTCTTCTATGTTGTTTTTAAACTTAGTTGTATTTGTTCTATATACATCAATGAAATTGGCATTCCACTTGTATTTAATGTTTTCACACATACTAACTGTTTCAGAATTTTTAAATTCATCGTGTGCCAATATCTGCGGTACTGATTTAAAAGCAGCATAAACTGGACAGTGAATATCAGATAAAGTACCATGAAATTCCAAGATATCAAAGTCAGATATAATTTCACTGAGTTTTTCCGAAATAATACCATAGTCCACAGTACTGGAATTCTTACACGTTGGTTTGCCAATTTCATTATCTGCACCATATCTACCAGTCAACATATGTAAATTGAGGCTACGACACATATCAATTAACCGTCTACCCATTTGATTAATAGTTTTGTCACAATTTGATCTTACTCTTCCACTTTCACTTGTGGTACAACTGGCATCATCATTATCCAGCATTACATTTTCATCTTCATACTTAGTGTCAGTCGTTTCCATTCGATCTGATAATACACCTGTTCTTGCATTAAAATCGCCTAACAAGCAAATTCCAGCGTTTGAATTTAGGGAGATAATATCAACAATATAGTTTTCAATTTGGTCATATATTGAGATGTCAGCATATGGTGAATTTTCTGGCGGATTGTATATTAGACCAAATACAATGGGGATTTGACAGATGTTTTTATTCAGTCTAATCCATATTGTACTTTTGATATCAGTGTCAAGAACAGCTATATAGTCAGATAGGGAATTGTGAACGAGAATAGCAACACCACCAGATGCTCGTTTTTTAACTGTCCTGTTATTTGTAAATATCTTGTAATTTGGAACATCAATATCATCTAGTTCATCTAGTTTTCTTTCAGTTAGAAATATCAGTTTATATTTTTGAATAAATTCTTCAAAGTCCAATAGTTTTAGCTTAGATCTAAGACCACACACGTTCAGGTTGATGATGTTCAATTTAGACAGCTCAATGTTCTGAGGCCATGAGCAATGGTCTCATGGCGCTAGATTTTTTATAATCTATCCCATAATAGTTACACAATGCCTCAAAAACCTTTGAAATATAACAAGCAGCGTTGTCAGATGTGATTCTGACTGATGAGTATATTGATAAAGAGTGTTCATAAAATCCTTTTGCAAAGGCCCACCAGTGATGCTTTTACTTGCCCAAGCCACTATATATTTGCTGTACCTGTCTACTATCACAAAAGTGTATCGGTTTCCTGCATCAGACTGGACAAATGCACCCATTTGATCCGTCTCAATATGTTCAAAAGGAGCCATTGCCTGAATAAACAAAGTCATTGGTGGGTGTAACGGTCGAGTGCTTCGTTCAGTCGATTAGCAAGTTTCACAGGAGTGATAGTACTCAACTATATTTTTAATCATTTTCGGACAAAAAAAAATTATCTTTAAATACCATGTGTACCCTAAAAATTCGCAGAATTGCGAGGAGAATACGAACATATAGCACTATTGATATAAATCTACACTGAATTTGAAAAAAATACGAAAAGTATCGTTTTAGTTGTGATTTGTGTTATAATGCTTGTCATCTTACAGATCCATACTAGTCCTTTATGTATATCAATTCTCAAGACAACTGAATTTTAAACTCTCCATACACAAGATCAGTGATTTGATAAATATGGTCTCTCCAGCTATATGGCAGCTATATATTAACAGCGAGAGGTCGGAACATTCGTCGCGCAAGATCTGACTTCCTGTAGCGTTCACCTTTTTCACACTTGGCCGGATGGTATATGATGTTATAATCTGGTGACAAGTCTATTTTTCCACAACTCTACATCTCAACTCCTTCGTCTTCAACTTAAAATTGTCACCAAGCGATGTCAGGTGTCCGCCATTGTGCTAAGGGGGGTGGCCATACAGTGTATCTGTCACAAGCGTGCATAGGGCTACGTCTTAGCAGTGCTATATATAGTGTGTTTCTACACATACGTACACACGATATGCCCATCCAACATGAGACCTTCAGCCAATCATCGTCCTGTACTGCAGGGTACTCAGCATTATCACATCACCAACTTTCAGTCCACAGCATTACTGCTCTGTACACACAACTTCAGCCAAGTTTTTGCATGGACAAAGTGTTTTTTGACACATTATATCCCATATTTCCAATATTAAAGCTCAATTACACCACATAGCGCTGGTAACCTTCAACACCTTATGTAATCTCACATATCATTAAACACCCTTACACACCTACCCACTACTACCATTAACTATACTTAACTACTCTTAGCAACCCTTACCTTGATCCTAACTTACTCCTAACTATGCTTAGCTACTTGTAGCTACCGTGATAAATATACTTAGCTACCTATTATACCCTTATAAATGCTTACTACAGTTAACTATTCTAAACTATCGTTAACGCAAGGGGACGGGTAGAGCGTATAATGTAGATCACATGGGTTTAACTGCATTGTCCCCTCGATCCGTTACAATTAACTATTCTGAACTAGCGTTAACTATCCTTAACTATACATGGCAACTCTTGAGGTTCTGGGGGGGGGGCGTAATTGTGGGTCAAGGGGGTTGTGCGTCGAGGGTTGTGAGTCAAAGGTTGTGGGTCGAGCGGGTAATGCGGATGACCAAACGTCTTGATTTTAATGCTAAATCCACAGCCGCTATCAGACATGGAAGGGTTTTATTTTCGTTTCAGCTGTCACAACAAAAATTCTAGAACTGAAATCTAGATTCCTGATCTCAATGTTAAATCGACGGTCAGTAAAGCATGTATAAGAGAATTTTAATGAATGAATGAATGAATGAATGAATGAATGAATGAATGAATGAATGAATGAATGAATGAATGAATGAATGAATGAGGTTTCAGCACATATACACTAAACTGGACCGAGAGAGCCTCTCGAGGATGGTGAGATAAATGAGATGACACTGCCCTCCAGACACATGATTTACAGTTCAAGCCCGAGCGGTCTGAGGACGTACACGCTATATCTCAGTCACCGAGGCTCCCCACAATACTTCATTTTCACGAGTTAGCAGAGAGAAAACGTTTTGTTTCTTTGAAAGCTAGGGACGAACCCGCGACCTTTGACCTTCCAGGCAGGCAGCTTTAACCACGACAGCAGGGCCCCCGCCCATCGTCACATGGTAGCATAAAAATCCTATCATAAACACTGGGTACCATATCTTAACAAAATATAGTTTCATATACTCACATTGAAACATCATACCCTTTAAAATTTTAAATTTCTTTCGTTGTTTTTCTTTACTTACACAATAATTTACAGCGACTCAGCTCCAAGTCATCAAAAGTCATCATTTTCATTTTGGTTATGTCAACATGTCAATAGACTAGAATTGCATAACTCTTTTCAATTTTAGGTTGCTGCGGCAACGTAACAATTCCCAGCAGAAACACGACGATGACCCAATGTTGTTTTAACGTTGGCCACCATCTGCGACGTTGGGTCAACGTTGAATCAACAAGTGTACCTAAAACCTCGTTTATCAGTTATTCCTGTATTTGTTATTTTGGACATGCATGTCAGAAAATAAATCTCGTCATTATTTATCTTTTGACTGGTAAATGGGCAACGCAAAATTTAAAAAAGCATACTCAATTTATGTCTATGAACATGTTGACATCTTATGGGCATATCAAGGAGCCAGATAAAAACGATGATTGTTGGTATGATTGTGTCGCTTTTAATATTTCCTCGTCAATCACAACTATTATTGTTTAAACTTATTATAGTTCTATAATCGACAATAGTTCTAGATCTATGGAGTTTAATGGTTTTTTTTCATCCGCACACATCACTGTAAAAAATTTACAACCAGGAATTCCCTAACTCCGATCGAGGTCCGGCTTTAGTCTTTTCATAGACATCGAGGGGATGGTCAACCGACTTCAAATCTCAGGACTGATTGATGTGTATGAGCTTCTTCCGTCTGCGAGAATTGGCGAGAAAGGGGATAGTTTACTTCCGCTGTAAACTGTCAACCACGTGCTTTTTGATCGTTGTAAATCTCAATTGTCATTTAGTCTGGGCGCCAAGTCCTGTAACGTGTCACTTCGCTTGACCCAAAAAGTGGCAAAGGTCTGAGTTGTTATTATGACAAGAAAATATCCCTAGGACATCATTAGGGTGGGTGTAGAACTTTACTGTGGCAGCAAAGTACTTGAACTGTGGGATATTCAAGGGTACCCTCGCGCCTAAATACTGCATTTTTTAAGACACCAGGTAATTCAAAATGCAAAACTCAAAGGTTTTAAACAATCTTCAAATCATTATAAATCATATTTCTCTTTTATTATATACCGAATGACATATTACTAAAGTTTTGAAATATTTCAGAAAAATTAAACCCACCCTTTACACGCTGAAAGTCAACATTCCAAATTAAAGGTAGCCTTGTTCTCCAGATGTAACTTTTCCGTTTCCTGTAAATTTGCATGGTTATGATCTTGCTAAGGTATACTTACCTCATTTGGTCCATCACTCATCTGGTACCACTTTGTCCCATTTGACAACCCATAAGTTGCTGCATGAATGACTTATGAGGTCAAAGGTCCGGATGGGGTAATTTCACTAGTTACATTTTGTCGACCCATTGTGATAATAGATTTTTTATTTTTATAGTTATAAACAGCTTTAATACCACTCTTGCCACATTTTGATATTAAATATATTTCGAACTAAACATAGGTGAAGTTATGATACTTTTCAGAAAAAATGAGCCCATCCTTAGCCGACTGAAAGTCAATATTTAAAAAAAAATCCAAAATTTCATAGAATATAACTCTTTCGTTTTCTCTGCATGTGTATGATTATGAGCATGCTAATGTCTGTTGTCTTTATTTTGTATATCTGCCATCTGGTTCCACCGTATCAAGTTAGAAAAACTTTATCTTGTTGCATGAAGGACTTATGAGGTCAAAGCTCCAGATGGGGTACTCTCGCTAGTTACATTTTGGCGATCCCATCTAATAACATATTCTCTATTTTTATAGCTATAAACAGTTGTATTGCAATTCTTGCACACATATTGTCATTACATACAGTTCGGTCGAAACATATTTGAAGTTTTGATATTTAAAAAAAATATGAACCCACCCCTAGAGCGCTGAAAGTCAATATTTCCAATAAAAAAAAATCACAAACTTCGTAGAGTGTAACTCTTTCGTTTGCTCTGTATGTGTATGTTTATGAGCATGCTAATGTCTGTTGTCTTCATTGTGTATATCTGTCATCTGTTTCCACCATATAAAGTTAGAAAAAACCTTATCTTGTTGCATGAAGGACTTATGAGGTCAAAGGTCCGGATGGGGTACTCTTACTAGTTGCATTTTTTCGACCCCGTGTAATAACATAATCTTTATTTTTATAGTTATAAACAGCTTTAATACCACTCTTGTCCCATATTGTCATTAAATACATTCTGGATAAAACATAGATGAAATAATGATATTTTCAGAAAACATGAACCCACCCTTAGATCGCTGAAAGTCATAATTTCCAATAAAAAAATCACAAATTTCGTACAATGTAACTCTTTTGTTTGCTCTGTATGTGTATGATTATGAGCATGCTAATGTATGTTGTCTTCATTTTTTATATCTGTCATCTGGTTCCATCATATCAAGTTAGGAAAACCTTATCTTGTTGCATGATGGATTTAAGAGGTCAAAGGTCCGAATGGGGTACTCTCAGTAGTTACATTTTGACAACCCTGTGTGACAACAAAATCCTCATTTGTATAGTTATAAACATCTTTATTACCACTCTTCCCACATTTCGTCAATGAATACATTCAGGACAAAACACATGTGAAATTTTTACTGTTTTAAACCCACTCTTAGATCGCTAAAATACGTTATTTCAAAACAACTTAACACAACTAGAGCACTGGTCGAACGTGTTGTAAAGACATTATTCACCACCAGGTGGCAAACAAATCTGTCTTACGTCACAGTCAGTAATGTGTTGTGGATTGTGTGGGACCACAGGCTGATATACAGATTGTTAGCAATATTTCAGTTATTAAAAGGGGTGTGAATAGTAGCAGATATAGATCTGTCCCACTGATAGTTGAACAAGGAATCTAGATTCCTTGGTTGAAATGTGCATTACAAAGCTCATTAAGGCCCATAACATATGTTGACGTGTTTCCAATGGTCAAAAGTGGGATAATATGCCTGCAAAGGGAAGGCAGGGTCTAACTTTTTTTAATGACATATCCATAACAATCACCGCAAATGAGTTTATGTCGACTTTGTCATGGTCAAATTACTTCATTCTTTTCTGTGTCTTGGAATACTAAATGATAAATACATAATTATATCTATAATGCACAAATCCGAGGTTGATAATTTAAAATGTTGTGTAATATTTTAGATAATTTTTTGCTACTTTAAAAATAAATATATTCATACTAGAATAGTACATGATAAAATTTGTTGATACTAGCCAAGTATATTTAATGAGAGATTTCTATTGTTAGTTTAGTACTGTTACACGTATATGTACTTTCTAGCATGGCTGATGGCATTGTGACAAACACAATTATGGCTGCACCAGATACTCTTCTAGGTGTTGTTAAAATTGGATTTATTATTTACAAATTAGCTAAAAATACAAATTAACTTTATTATCTTTTACTTGTGGATATATTAAACTTGACAAAATATAATTATGTCCTCAAAATCGTCTAGTTCCTATTTTATCACTAGGGAAGTTATCATAGGATTAGTTCAAATAAGATTCGGAAATATTACGTCTTGGTGATCAGTGAAAATATTTAAAAACCCAGCACCTGTTGACCTCTAAGGGTCGATTTATTTTGTCAAAAATAGCAAAACTTTATATATGTTTCGTTTGGAATATATTCAACGATACAATGTGGCAACAGTGGTATTAAAGCTGTTTATAATTATAAAAAAAAAGATTTTTTTAATACAAAGTGGGCGAAAAAATATAACTGAGAATACCTCATCCGGACTTTTTATCTCATAAGTCCATAATGCAACATGGTAAGTTTTTTTTTAAATTTGACATAGTTGTACCAGATGACAGGTTTATCATATGAGGTCAGCAGACATTAGTATGCTCATAATCATACAGATGTACAGTAGATGGAAACGTGTGCATACTACAAACTGTGTTTATTTATTTTTTTAATATTGACTTTCAGCGCTCTAAGGGTGGGTCTACGTTTTCTGAAAAAAAATCTAAACTTCAGATATGTTTCGTATGGAGTATAAGCAATGACAAAATGTGGCAAGAGTAGAATTAAAGCTGTTTATAACTATAAGAATGACAACATTATTATTACAAGGGGTCGACAAAATGTAACTAGTGAGAGTACCCCATCTGAACTTTTGACCTCATAAGTCCTTACTGCAACAAGGTGTGATTTTTTATAATTTGACATAGTGGTACCAGATGACAAATTTATCAAATGAGGTCAGCAGACATTAGCATGTTCATAATCTTACAAATGTACAGAAAACTGAAAGTTACATCCTACGAACTGTGTTCAAGTTTTTTTGAAATATTGACTTTCATTGCCCTAATGGTGGGTTTACTTCTTATGAAAAAAACTCTAAACTTCACATCTGTTTCACCCTCAATATATCCAATGAAAAAATGTGGCCAGAGTTGTATTAAAATTGTTTATAACCATAATAATGATGATTATGTTATTACAGGGGTCGAAAAAATGTAACTTGTGAGAATACCCCACTGTTGACCTTATAAGTCTTTCACACAACACGGTAGAATTTTTCTAATTTGATATAGTGTTATCAGATGGCCGATGTACCAAATGAAGTCAACAGACATTAGCATAATCATAATCATAGAAATGTACAGGAAAGGGCAAAATTACATTATACGAACTGTGTTAAGTGCTTTTTTAATATTGACTTCTAGCGCTCTAAAGGTGGATTTATGTTTTGTGAAAAAAATTGAAACTCTAATAATTTGACATCTTATCTTTAATAAAAAGAAAATTGTGGACGACAGTTATTTTAAAATCGTTTATAGCAAGTGTGGTTTGGGTTTTTAATAACCTTGAGTTAAAAATGTACATACTTGGTGCTCGAGGGTACCCTTGAACATCCCTCATTTTAAAAACTTTGCTACCGCAATCAACTTCTACACCCACCCTGTTACTGTTCCATGGATATTTTCCTGTCATATGCACATATCAGATCTTTGCCACTTTTTGGGTCAAGCGAACTCAAAAACTAGCACCTTTTTGAAACTTAGCTCCCAGACTAATGTTTTTAATGTATATTTAGCATGAACATAAAAAAAAATATTTTGAACAATTAGTTGTTTCAGTAATTTAAATTATAGTGACAAAATAGCCCAAATTACTCGCCTATCGAGCCGATGAAAAACATAAATGGACAGCATGTAAGGTAGACAGGAAATCAGTTATCTCTTTTCCTAGCCGCGCATGCGCGCCGTAAGTTCACGAAGATCTCGCGCCTGCTGGTTGTCCATATCTAGAGGTCTATGGTCATTTTGAGTGCTGTAGACAAAAAGTCGGCTTGATATTTTCTAGACATAACAGTGTATTGGTCTTCCTCATGCGCCAGAATTCTAAATGTTCAGGATATAATCAGAGACTGTTCATTGGTAAAATATCTGATATAATTAAAGAAAGAATCATGGAGACAAGTTAAAATATATCTCCAACATGTATCCCTTCCACCACCATCGCTGGTGCTGGCCAACATTCATTCTATACTTGCCCATGATGTACCTGGTACAGAAGATGTAGGCCTACCCTCCAAACTCCGATTCAATGTTGGGCCAGCGTCGCAGCCCATTGCTGGTTCAATGCCGATCAATCGACTACGACGCTGGCCCAACACTAATCCGTCACTGGATCTGTTGTATACTTTGCGCAAACACTTGTCATTCACCCAATGCATTCACACACAGCACCCCTCTTTCCCCTAAATAGGACACAAACTCAGGCAAAATAAACTTAATAGGCGACCGGCCGTAGGCCGGACATAAATATACTAAATGTACGTTTATTACGGACGGACGGATTGATGAATGCTTCTTGACCCAATTAAAAGTCATCACTGACTTATGTAAAAAGCGAAGGCAGATCCAACAAACACAATGATGAATTTGTGCTGAGCCAGTGCCGCCGACGGTGGCCCAACAATATCACCTCAACGTCATGTGCTAGCCTGAGACATATTTGTCAACCCTTTCAGTACCGGAATCAGATATAGGCTGAAAATATGATGTAGAAAAAACATCTCTCATATTATATGGGTTACACTGCAGTCCGAAATGAAAATCTTTTTTCCTAACATCCGTTTTTTTTAAGTAAAAATTTTATTTTTTTTTTGTCGGATTTTTACATTTGAAGCTGGAAATCTCGTTTCTAATTCCAGCTTCAAGTTGAAAAAATAAAAACAGAAAATTGTATGCTTGATTCCAAGAAGTTTGGGAGCTGTGAGCAAACACGACACCTTGAACCAATGTTGGTTTGATGTTGACCCAACATCAAGGACACTGGCCCAACATTAAAACAACATTGGTTCAATACGTCGTGTTTGCTGGGAAAGCTGTGGGCAGACTCGACATATTGAACCAATGTTGGCTTAATGTCAGCCAGCCGTCCACGAGGCTGGCACAACAATAGGCCACCATCGGGACAACATTTGTTGTTTTCTGGGCTGTGAACGTGAACAGGGGGCGGGGCCCTAGGGTGGTGGTTAGCACCGCTGTCTTTCACGCCAGAGTTCAGGGTTCGCTTCCCGGTTTCGGCGGTTTGAAAGAAATATCTATGATGAAAGAATATCTATGATGGCAGTAGACCCATAACATAGGTATTCAAATGAAGCAGAAAGAGCTAACTAAGACATTTATGATGATTTCATATTGGAAAAAAAACATGGTTTATATAAAAGTATTGCAGCTTTAACCCTTTAAGTCCTTAAGATGCATTAAAGCATCATTTTACATCTGAAAACAGACTTAATTTTCCTACAACCAAGGGTTTTAGAAGGAAAATTTCCATGAAACTGGTTTACCAATACATGGCAATTTTCTTAAATTTATCACCCACATCAAGTCATCTTCATCCACTACAAGTCGAGAATTGCGACAGCAATTCGTGGCTTTTAGTGGATGAAGATGACTATGGTAAATTCAGGCTTGAAAGGGTCAAAGGGTGACCGTGTGGTGTCTGCTGGGTATTGGATGAATACACATATTGTATGCAACGCCCTTCAATCCCTGATAATAATTATCATAAATATTTAATATTCATTGTCTATCGTCAAATAGGCATGCGGTAAAATTCGCAAATTGTTGTGATGAATTAAATTATCGCGTTTCTTTATAAATGTTATTTCCCACCCCGTATTGCAGAATCAGCATCATGTAAACCCCGGGTCATCAATTCAATTAAACAACCATATATCAATTATTGAACCTACTACGTTTTTCTTTAAAGGTCGAAGTCTAGATTTTGTATTTTACATATACATTCCTAGTTCAATTTTAAAATATAACGAAACACACTATCTTTTTACACACAATAATTTGATATAAATATTGCTAATGCATTTGATTTCACGATATTATTGAGTAATCGTCACCCACTGCGTTAAATTTAAATGTATTAATCCTAATTACTTGCCTGTGGTGCTTAATATGTTTATATGTGTACACCCCAGCTAACACGGTATACTTACCCAATGCTGGCTCAATGTCTGGTCACCGTATATGACGCTGGCCCACCATTAACCCAGCATTGGCTCAATGCATCGTGCTTGCTCTGATATGCTGGTAGGAGAATGTATAAAAGGCTCGGTCTTCTGAGATCTGTGAGCAGTTTCCTTCACACACATAGCAAAGGTAGGTCGTACATTCGACTCTCAATCTTATGAATTGTTTGCTTCTTTTTTTCGTCATTTGGAGCTGGAATTGCTAACGCAATTTCCAGCTCCAAATGACGAAAATATTTATATTTTAGAAACGTAGACATCTCCCAAATTTAATTAAAGGAGCATCCACCACCAAGTATCGTATCGATTCCAGTGGCATTATATTGGAATATGAAAATTGTTTGCAACCGTGTACATGCGGACCTAGCACTACAAGAATTAAGAATTTAGTTTCAGTTGCCGGACTCAAGATGTGTATCTATGATTTAATTGTTCCAACAGCATCGCCCGGAGAAAAAATGTTTCTATCTTTTAAAATATGATCAGGTTCAACTGTTAAAACCGCTTAGCATGAGTATAGTCGTTTAAAATCTATTTTATTAACCGATCGAACCCATTGTTATTGGGATTAAATGAGGTTTGAATTTCTAGAATTGCAATTGTTTGGTCTCTAATTAAACGATTATATATAAGCTAAGCGGGCTTAACTTGGAAGATCTTCAACATTTAATCTTATGCCAATAATCGCTGATTTTTCTGTCTAAGCTTCACCCTTTATTTTACATGCACTATTGTCTGTCACGCGGGGACTACCCTGAAAATTTTCAAAGCATTTTTAAATCTTGCGCCATGTAATCAGGTAATGGGTTTTCTTTATGGGCGGCATGGCATAACATATTATACAATATTTCAGAAAAGTCGCCGCAAAAAGAATTGATCTAGCTTGGCTGAGAATTGACTGAAATAAGCGAACATCTTGAACCACGGTTGAGGACACTAGAGTCGGATATTACTAAAATTTCTGGACTCTTCAGAAACAACACATATGTTTATTGTTTTTGTGGCACGCACAGTAAGATGCCCACCCAAAAATGACTTACAAGTGCGGCTCGACCAACACTAGGTGTGCGGCCAACGCCGGCTCAATGCTGGTCCACCGTCTACGACGTTGGCCCACCACTGAACTATCCCCGACCAAGCGCTCCTGCCTGGCGATTTACATAACATAATCATAAACCTACCAGCTCAGTGTGGATAATTTTAAAAACCTGCTCACATATTACTATAATTATATGGCATATTACAATATTAACAATATTGTCCTAAATGCGATACAGACGGCATAGTATTTGAAAACACGGAATTGTTTATAATTGTATTTTCATCTTTTCCATGCAGCCTCCACAATGAAAGGGCGGGGGCCCTAGGGTAGTGGTTAGCACCCCTGCCTTTCACGCCTGAGTTCGGGGTTCGGTTCCCGGTCTCGGCGGTTTGAAAGAAACAAGATTGTTTCTTCCCCATCCACGTGTGAAAGTTAGTATTGTGGGGAGCCTCCGTGACCGAGAGGTAGCGTGCTCGGTGTCAGACCGCCAGGGTTAGAATTTCGAATCCTGTGTCTGGAGGACGGTGTCATCTCAATCATGTCACCATCCTCAGGAGGTTCTCCTGGCCCAGTTTAGCCTATATGTGCACAAAGGTGGCCTAAAGCCCGATTCATTTCATTTCATTTCTACAATGAAAATTGTCAGCATTATTCGGAAAAATTGTATTATTTTCAGTCAATTTGAAATTAGCTATAATTTAATATTGTCTGTAAATTGTTAGATTCACTCGTAAGAACGACGTCAGGAGAATACAGAGTTTCTTTCCTCCTATGTCTTTCCTCCTATGGGGATTCACGTTTTTAACACCGCCGGGTTGTTGATAAATAATTAAAATAATATGGGAGACAGTGTTTCTCCCGGTCTTCCACCAGACGTTACATTAAATTGGTGGATAAATTATTGAATTAATTACTTATTTATTATCATACAAGTTTTAGTAAATTGTACATTTTTTCATACCATTGCTAGGAAACGTAAAAGTAAAAGCAACTCTATTCACACTCTCTAAAGCTTTCTTAATGTCCAGAAAAGCTGCAAATGTGGGTTTATTTCCATGTAATCGATTTTAAATAACACTTGACAAAAATAAATATGTAGTCTGAACAGGATCTGTTTTACTTAACCCATTTTCTTAATAAACTGGTATATTACGACCATATATAATATACACGGTATAGATGAATACAATTTACCAGCAGAAGATAAGAGGCTTCTGCAGTTTCAGGGCAAATGTTTTTTAGCCCTTTGGGACAGGTGATAATTAAATATCACTTTTAAAACAATTACGAAAAATCCAAGAAGTGTGATAGTAACATCTAGTTCCACTGAACTTCGTTTGGTATGCCATCACATCCTTTTGCTTATTATTTTTCAATTTCGATGTAGCTTTTTTTAATTCGTCGTATGACAAATCAAGAGTAAGGAAAAGTATTACATTACTATCCATTCTGAATTATTTCTTTTTCTTAGTTTTTGAATAAACTAGTTTTGCAAAATATCACCCGCACTATTTAAAACATTTTGTATACTGTATATATGGTAATATTCGCTCGGTTTTAATTTTTGCAAGGGCAAATTCGCGAATTCAAGAATCTTGGCCAATTATTGTAATAGCGCTACTAAAAAAAGGAAAATTCGCCAATTCTAATTTTCGTTAAATGTCAAAAAATTAAGAAATTCGCGAAAATTTAAACACGCAAAATTACTACATCTACAGTATTGCGAGTTGCTGCAGCAGCATTTTTTATTTTCATTTGGATTGTTTTTTATTTTTTAGAATTTCCAGGTAGCTTTTTCCAAAAATATCTAGACTGGGCTGATTTTTCTATACTTTTTGCTGCTCGTTAAGAAATGATCGTTCTAAATATATTATTTTTTTATGAAAAATTCGGCGGACCAACTCAAAACGACACAATCAGGCTAAAATCATGGCCATAAGATGTGAACATGTCCACAGACTAAAATTGCGGATGTCTTTTTAAATTTTGGGCTGCTGTGGCAACGTAGCAAGTGTGCCAAATGCCTCATTTATCAGGTATTCCCGTATTTCCTATTTTGGACATTTCCGAAATTAAATTTCGTCAATATTTCGAGCTTGATTGGCAAATGCGCAATACAAAATTTAAAAAATACGCGATTCTAGTAGTCTAAGGACATGTGGACATATTATGGCCATATCAAGGAGCATCTGATGATTTTAGCCTGATTTGTCAAATTCTTGATGGCAATATCTCTTCGCGTCAGATAAACCAGTACATTTCAGAAATAAAAATACTTACTTTACCTAACTGGGAAAGTTCGTTATCCCAGTAAGGTTTACTTATTTTAATTTTTGTTTTCATTGGGTTTTTGAACCTCATTTTATCTTTAAATATGTATCCATCTCCTTGCAGATAAGTCATTGTACATGCGGTCAATTTCCAATCTATTATACTGATCTGTTCATTTTATCTGTAATATTAGCCATAGCTGCTTTTCAGACATTGTTATACATAAAGGCATAAGGTTTACCATTAATACAACGACGTTGTGATCGTACTGCATGTGGTATTTTGGTTTATATCATTAGTTACTACAAAAGGTGAAATTGCGGCTCGCATAAATAAAATAGCGATGCGGAATTTACGACCTTTCGGAAGCAAGATGTTGTAAATTAAAACTGTAACTAGAAAACGAGTTTCCAAACTCACATCTTCAACGTGTATTCCTTCCCCCACAATCACCGGTGCTGGCCAACATACATTCAATACTTGCCTACGATGTACCTCGTACAGAGGATGTAGACCTACCCACCAAATTCCGGTCCAGCGTCGCAGCTCATTGCTGGTTCACTAATTCATCACTGGATCTGCTGTATAGGGCGGGGGCCCTAGGGTAGTGGTTAGCACCGCTGCCTTTCACGCCAGAGTCCGGGGTTCGGTTCCCGGTCTCGGCGGTTTGAAAGAAACAAAATTGTTTCTTCCCCATCCACGTGTGAAAGTTAGTATTGTGGGGAGCCTCCGTGACCGAGAGGTAGCGTGCTCGGCCTCAGACCACCAGGGCCCGAATTTCGGATCCTGTGTCTGGAGGACAGTGTCATCTCAATCATCTCACCATCCTCAGGAGGTTCTCCTGGCCCAGTTTAGCCTATATGTGCACAAAGGTGGCCTAAAGCCCGATTCATTTCATTTATCTGCTGTATACTTTGCGCAAACACGCGAAATTCACCCAATGCTGTTTTAATGTTGCCCCACAGTCTTCAACGCTGTGTTATGCGGGGACCCTTTCTATCCCGGCGTCAAACACACCAGATAACCGATACATTGGCCCAATGCTGATACAATGCTGGGCCACAGTCTGCGACGCTGGGCCAACATTATTCCAACCGGAACCCTGTATTTGATATATCTAGGTGCGAGATGTATTTTTTCTGAACACTTAAAGACAAAAGTACTTAACCTAGGGACCTCAAACGTTATTCGACATGTTCATATGGACTGGTGCACAGAAATGTCAACCGTTTCTCCCACACAGCACCCCTCTTTCCCTTAAATAGGACACAAACTCGAGCCTAATAAGAGCACTGATGCCTTCTATATCAATTTTTTTATAATGCTTGAAACCTGTCTGTCTGGCATTAAATCGCCAGCTAAGAAAATAATTGTCTGTATCGTTGGCCAAATATAGTGAGTAATTAGGCAAGCTTAAAAAAGCATCGATATCTGTACTATATGGTAATCCTTCAGGGCGCAAATAATATATAAAATATATACACCTTACATATGCGTGATTGTTTACCATTAACATCCCCAAAATACCATCAAATGATCTGTCAAAAATACTCGTGTTACAGTTACAGTTTCCGTATAAGTATCCCCACACTCTAAATGCAGGAGGGGCTTTTATGTTGCTTTTCACGTTTAAAATGTATATAATTATGTATAATCAGCTATCCTATCCTTATCCAAATGGATCTCGCATAATTCAATAATGTACATATCCAACGCTTTAAATTTACTCTGCCTAAGTTCAGTTAGCATTTGTCCATCCGTTGATATTCCAGCTTGCAAATGTTAGTTTTTCCTCGGGCGGCTTGACGCTGTCTTAATACTCTCCTTCATTATAAATTTTATTACAGGAAGTCTGCTGCTAAATACGACTGACGACTAGTGCGATGCCGGTTACTGGAGTTGACTAGGGTAGTGTCTTTAAGTCGGGTGTGTAAGACTGATATTTGGAAAATAAAACTACGCAATTACACCCCCCCCCCCCCGCTTTGAATTTATCATAATATAGAAGGCTTAACATCTCCAGGAGCGTCACGGTCGTAGGGCAAAAAGTCGTACCTCCAGGGAAAAGCACGCAAACATGTCGTTATTTTGTCATTTTGTTGCGTGATTCGCGCTTCAATTTTACATTGTTTGTTAATGTGGTTTGGCTTATAATAGTGGTCAATTTGCAGAGTTTCTCGCGTTCAATTTTCCCTGCGCTTGTTAAAAATGTGAACTATGGCACTACCTGGTGCATACACCTAATCACGGATTCCACTCTACAGGGCCTTTAAATATTTTTGCGCATTGCCAACTTATTTATTTTTAATTATAATTATATGCCCATTTAGTTCCACTGCTCAATTTTTTTCAAAAATGGCTAAAAATAAATAGAGTCCACTTTAATTATATCTCGACGTGCATATAATAACTGTATGCACATCTTCGTTCAGATTTAGGTTTAGTCGTTCAAAACCACTTTTTTCTAAATCCAGCTTATGAACACTGTACCGAGACTTGTATGAAATGTAAAACGATATCCCCAACCCTTATAGCGCGGACATCGACTTTAGACGTCAGAATCTGACCTCTTGTTAAATTCGATTCCCGCTCTGTCAGCGTTAAACTATTTTTAATGTCCGCAGGCCCTTAGCCCTTAACATCAGTATTCAGTTGAAGCGGAAAGATTAACTTGAGACATTCATGATTATTTCAAATTGAAAAATCCCTTTGGTCTCCATGGTTTACACAGACGGTGTCAGCGCTTCAAGGGTTAAACGGGTTCATTGGATAACAAAATGATAGCTCTGTACTGTGACTGATAATGTTGAAGAAATATGTACACTTAATATACTTAAGTATATATAAATTAATTTGAAGTTTACTGGATAGTCAAATTTCCATAATTTATCATTTTTATGTGTTTATTACAGAATCATGGCCTCTTGGATCTATCTAGTAATCCTGACTTTGGCTGCAGGTAAGGAGATTTGATTGATCGGAGCTCGAGATAATTTACATTCTGTGACTTAGTTGTGCGTCGCTACCGCGATCCCCAATTAGGTCACTGAACTTTACTTGGGATTTGATATGTGAAATTCAGGCCTTCCAAAAACTTTTAGCTAGTACAATGTAATATATAGGTAAAACTTTTAGCTAAAACAATGGAGTCAGATGAATAATAAAGACGTGAAACCAGAAACTGTGATTATTGTAGCGGTACAGTGTACTACACACTTTGAGGAAAGGGTATACAGTTCCCATGCTGGTGTAGAACTACATGAGCAACTTACAGTAGTAACATAACTGCTCTAAAAGCAGCTTATCCCAGCATTTGGCACTTTAATTCATTGTTTTAATGCTTGAATTATTATCATTTAATTAAATCTCTTCCGTCGCCAATATTCATCGAATCTCAGCGAAACCTATCTAACTAATAAGGGAAAATATATTGCGACGATAGTTTTAAATTAATACCTTACCGCTATTGTTAAATTGAATTGATAATGTAAATCTGCAAGTATATTAGCATTGGAAATTTCTTTGAAATCAAACAAAATGTTTTGGCCACTTTGATGTAAGTTGTGGGTTGCGACTGGGGGCGCTACAAAGAGTTAAAAATGTATCCTGTAGCTTAGGCTGAATCATTGAATTTTTATGCTGTTTAAAATAATGATTAAGACGTCGTTTTCAGCGTCCAGCAATGAATGGAAAACTTTCTTAAGGACCTAGACCTAGATCTTTGGCATTTAATTTGTCGAGATGGCGATCTCAAAAATATGTAGTTGCTAAAATCTTGTCAATCGGTTCGGAAAAAATAGTCCTACAACAATGACTCGGGAGTAGGCTAAATCATTCTCGTAATGTATTTTTTGTTTTCCAGCGTCGGCCAACGAGTATGGTGACCTGTGTTCTACAGACGCGGACTGCTCGACTACTAACACTGAATGTCGGGATGAGGCGGGTAACACAGGGATGTCTAGGTGTATGTGTGATCACGACTACGTAGCCATCACCGAAGGAACAACCCCTTACTGCGGTAAGTCCACTAGCACAATGTTCTAATTACCTCCCAGGTGATCACACTACATCGCTATCACCGGAGGAACAGCCCCTTACTGCGGTAAGTCTACTAGCATAATAATCTAATTACCTCCCAGGTGATCACGACTACATCGCCATCACCGGAGGAACAACCTCCTTACTGCGGTACGTCCACTAGCATAATAATCTAATTACCTCCCAGGTGATCACGACTACATCGCCATCACCGGAGGAACAACCTCCTTACTGCGGTAAGTCTACTACCATAATAATCTAATTACCTCCCAGGTGATCACGACTACATCGCCATCACCGGAGGAACGGTAAGTCTACTACCATGATAATCTAATTACCTCGGTGTATGTGTGATCACGAGTACATCGCCATCACCGGAGGAACAACCCCTTACTGCGGTAAGTCTATCAGCATAATAATCTAATTACCTCGGTGTATGTGTGATCACGAGTACATCGCCATCACCGGAGGAACAACCCCTTTCTGCGGTACGTCTACTAAACGGCATTAACACGTGTCCAAAATGACATTTTGAGAGCTATGGATGACGGTAAGGCGACAGTCTTGGTGTTACTTGATCTCTCTGCAGCTTTTGACACCGTTGACCATAATTTCTTGTTGGAGAGATTGAAGCAGTGTGGTATTTCAGGTACAGCTCAGTCTTGGTTCAAATCTTACTAGGAAGATAGATCTCAAAAAGTTCACCTTCATGGAGGCAGCTCAGCTTCGTCATCATTAAGATTCGGTGTTCCACAAGGGTCTGTGCTGGGTCCAATTTTATTCACGATCTATACCATCCCCCTGGGTGAGATGTCGCCGTCATGGTGTTCAATATCATCTCTATGCTGATGACACTCAACTATATGTATCCTTTAAGGTTGGTGATGCAGTAGATCTCTTGGAAGTTCAACGTCGAATCAAGATGTGCATAGCTGAGATAAAAGCATGGATGTTCATGTTAAAGTTAAATGATGATAAAACAGAATTAGTTATCATAGCACCACCATATTTTCTTCATCACAATAAGGTACCACTGTCTAGTGTGCAATATCAACATCTAAATGTGCCCGTAACATCGGCGTAATGTTTGATCATCATATGGATATGACTACACAGGTCACTAAGATGTGTCAAGCAGCATGGTTCCAGCTCAGAAACATTAGATCAGTCTGATCCAGTCTCACAAAAGAGGCGACACTGAGGCTTGTTTGTTCTCTGGTGATGCCTCGCCTTGACTATGATAACATTTCCCTCTATGGCATTTCCGAAGGCCTATTGGATAAATTGCAGAAAGCGCAGAATGCTGCCGCAAGACTAGTTGTGAAGTGTTTACGCAGTGACCATATTACTCCTCATCTCCGTGATCTACACTGGCTACCAGTCAGATCCAGAATAAAGTACAAGATCCTTGTGACAACATACCGTGCTCTTCATAACGAAGCGCCAGCCTACATTTCTGAAATGCTGACTCCTTATATTCCACCAAGAACACTGCTCCCAGGCTATGGAATGAACAGCCAATATCTATAAAGAACTGTCCCTCCACTTCTACTTTCAAACAATCTGTCAAGACTTATCTTTTTAATCGAGCCTATTGCTGATGCCTTATTGTTGACTGTTTAGAGCGCCTGCGAACGGCCGAAAAGGCTGATGTATGGCGCTATATCATATGCTTTATATTATTATTATTAATATTATTACTAGCATAAAAATATAATTACCTCCCAGGTGTATGTGTGATTACGACTACATCGCCATCACTGGACCAACCCCTTACTGTGGTACGTCTACTGACATAATAATCTGATTAAGGCTTCCCTACCAGAGGGAGGTTTTTTTGTGTTCAACATACTGGATGCAAGTATTAATTCCCAGGCTGCATCAATTTTTCAGAAAAGTTGGGAAAATATTCGGGTCATGGCGGCCATCTCTTTTTTCGGCAAATTAGGACCTTCTCACCCTGATATCCACAAAACCGCTTTTTCGATTCACTTTGCGTTCAACATACTGGATGCAAGTAGCATCCATCTTTAATCTTTTTTCGTCAAATTAGTTCCCCTGGTAACTCGAAGCCGTTTATCCGATATACTCAATATTCAAAATCAATTTTTCAAAAGTTCGGAAGAATATCCGGGTCATGGCGGCCATCTTTAATCTTTTTTCATGAATTTAGGACCTTGTCACCCTGATAACTTCATAGCCACTTATCCGATATACTCGATATTCAACATACTGCCGCCATCTTTAATCTTTTTTCGTCAAATTAGAACCTTGTCCTCCACAAAACTGCTATTTCGATTCACTTTTGTGCTCAACATACTGGATGCAAGTATTGATTCCTAGACTGCATCAATTTTTCAGAAAGTTCAGGAAAATATTCGGGTCATCGCGGCCATCTTTAATCTTTCGTCAAATGTCACCCTGATAATTCCAAAGTCGCTTATCCAATATACTCAATATTCAAAATACTGCATAGTAGTATCAATATCTAACCTGCATCAATTTTTCAGAAAGTTTAGAAAAATATCTGGGTCATGGTGGCCATCTTGATCTTTTTTTTGTCAAATTAGAACATTGTCACCCTGATAACTTCAAAGCCGCTTATCCGATACACTCGATATTTAACGTACTGCATGCTAGAATTAATTCCCAGACTGCATCAATTTTGCAGAAATTTCAGTAAAATATCTTTTTGGGTCAAAATAGCACCTAGTCAGCATAAAGCTGCTGGCCTCTGCGTCATAATAATACTGGATAATTATATGTAGAATTGATTATCTAGTAAAATTATTTTTTAAAGGGACCCCTTGGGATGAGCCATTTTCAATGTTGTCAATTTTGAAAATTTAATTTATATGAAGCTATATAGCCTACCGATCTTAGCTAAAAATACGAAAAAGTAAAAAAACAATTTTAAAGCACCGAAAAAGAGCGAAATAGTTGTATTTCCAGGTTGTATATTGCCATGTAAACAAAACAAGTCAGCAATATTAAGCACTTTACATCACATATATTCCCACGTATCAGACAGTAAGATCAGAGCAGTCGCCGCTAATTGGTGTCTCATAGTCAGGACACGGAGGACACACCTGCAGCACTGATTGTCTACACAACGCTGGGCCGATGCCATCAGCATGTGGCCCAATGCTGTGAAAACATTCAATCGTCCTTCAGGTATACAAATAGTTTGTTTGGGTTACTTCTGGTTTAATAGAAATGTTGATTAAAAATATTTATAAAAATATGAAAATTCTGAAAAAAATAAAAACATGATCCGTGGGATACGTGGGTAAAAACGAAAATTGATGTCATCCCAAGGGGCTGCTTTAATGTATAACTTCTATTTAAAAAGTGCGAAGGGAGCCTTCTTGGGTGTTTTACTTGGTAAACACTTCCTTCTAGTTACCCAGGTGTTTGTGTGATCACAACAACATCGCCATCACTGGAGGAACACACCCTTGTGCTGCTACGACCACATATGAACAGTTTTAGGCAGATTTCAAGCCAAATAATCTCTGTGCGGAAAATGGATAATAGTTTGTGTTAAAAGCTATGTTATTCAAATAATTCAATTTAGAAGATGTATATTTAAAAAATAAAGTTTTCGTCATTTGAAGCTAAAATTGCGTCTGCAATTCCATCTTATAACAAACAATACAATTGAAACCAAGGGATGATATAATGCCGATATCTCTTACACTATCAGAACATATATAATCAGTTATGGGGACGAAAAGGTCGATAGATACCGATTACCAGGCGCGCATCGTGAATTACCAGGCTTGCAGCGCGAAGTACGCAAAGTATGTTCAGATGCCGGTCTTATTTATTTCCTCCCAACAAATCTTCTGTAGTGATGGTAGTTCTTGCAGTATGCTTTATCGTATCAGCCTTGTGAATTTTTGTGTGAATAAGACTAGGGTGAAAAAAAAGTCGTTAAACAAGATGGTGGTAATTAAACTTGTTTTAGCATGGAAATACAAGTCACGAAAATGCATTCATTTTGTGGCAAAGCGGATCCAGAATTCTAAAGGACAAGACATCCAATTTGTCTTCCTCTGCCTCTGCCTGTACAGTAGAGATAAATTATCCAGTGTAACACAAGGTAGTCAACTGCTATTAATTAAGAATACGGTTCGTCAAATTTCAACCACCATTGCCCAGACAGTGATGCTCGGGTATCACCGTACATGACAATGCTGCTTGACTGTTCACCTGTTAACCTTGTCATTGTGTACCTGGCTTGACTGGGCCGCCTAGCTTCGCCATAGGTCCGGTAACACTGACCGCAATTTTATATCCACAGCCAGCTATGGATAAACGTTACTCACGCCACCTACCGAAAAACTCGGTACATTGGAATTAGAACTAAAATTTCAAGGCCCTATGAAAACTTGGCCATTTTCAGGAGGCGTAAACTTGTGATTTTTGGACTGTCTTTGGGTGAGAGTCTTCGATGTCATCAGGGTAGTCATTTCGGGGATCGAGGTAAGAATCGACGGTGTATAGACGTGTTGAGTCATCCCCTCACTGAAATAGTAAAATAGTTATATAATGATTGTAGACCCGTTATTAAGACTTTCATGAATATTTCAAATTGAACAAAACCCTTATTCTTGGTTTATATATAAATATTTCGGCACTTAGTGTCCTTGGTCACTTTGACCACACTGCTGTGTCGGAAGAAACAAAACCGAATGCTGGAGGCTCAGCGCAGAGTACATTTTGATCTACGGTTGTAAAGCAATACACATTTTCTTTAAACTTAAAATGCCATAAAGCAGCCATATCGTAGATCTTAATCTACGGTTTTCAACTGCAGCCTAACGTCGCAGGTGTATTTTGGTAATAATTTGTCCAGGTTAAGGAATACTTCTGTTTATTTGTGCAGGTTTACTTCTACACACGGGTGTGAACAGTGCTTGTGAAAGCTGTGAAAACAACAATGGCGTTTGTTTTCAGGACGATACCAATTCACTAGATTGCCTTTGTCCATCCACCCACTCGGGTACCGACTGTAACACAATTAACGGTGAGTGGTCACATTAAGAACCTGTCTCTCTGTACAGTGGTTTTCACTACGACTTCCCTGTATTTGCCTATATTTTTCATACAATCCATGTGGCATTTAAAATAAACAAATTTACAATTTGTTACTCATTCAAATTTAAATTTTCATTCAAACACATAACAAAAATCATTTTCAACACATTTATATCTAATATTATTAATATTTATATTAAACAGGTCATCAGTTATTTATCCATTTTCAATGAAACTCCCATTGTTTCCAGAGTGAAAAAGGGTGAAGGGTTCTTTACTGTATACAATATCCTATTTATATTACAAATATAACAGGTTTCCCAAAATTATTTTTTAGATTTTGGTATCGAGCCTTCAATTAGATTAACCACATCCTTTTGTTTACATACATTTAAGTCCACCCACGTTTCATTTGTATCTTTGATAAATAAACTCTTTTCTAAAATAAGTTGTACGTCTTCAAATCTACGTAAATGTTGATCTTCATTCTGTGTGACAGACTGGAAATAATTTGAAATTGGGTTTACACTGACCATTGGAAATTTGTCATGTGGTAAATCTTATGATTTGTAAATATGTGGGATACAGTGCTCACTAATGGGCTTGTTAAATGTTATTATACCTGCTTTGTTATTATTATTCAAATTCAGAAAAAATCGTGGAGGAGCTTCCAATTTTCGTCTCCAGGTGTTTCACTTTTGCTAAAAATTTCAATCGTTGGGCACATGTTTTAAATATTCGGCACTTCCACACACATTTCGCCTTACATTATCAGGTTTACCATCCAATATCAAATCTCATATCGCCTTTTCTGCATTAGTGATCACATAATCAGGTACATGCAATACGGTAAAAGCGTATAGTAATGTAGTAAAACAAACTGATTTTATTATATAAGATTGTCCATATAATGTTAAAAAACTTTTTTCAAAAAAGTTAGTCAATTTTTTATCCCAAAAAGTATCTTCAATCTGTATGCCTTGATTTACCCCCAAGAGCAGAGATCTTCCTTCAGTCCACTTTATTTTGTCACAGAAATTTTCAAGGCCTAAGATCTCTGTAAGAGGCCATATGATTTAATAAAATTAACGACCGCACCTGATGCACGCCTGCACGCTCGTATGTGTGTAAATGTTGAAGCCGTATCCTAATTGATTTTAGGTCACTTATATAACATTGCGTATCATCTGCAAAAAGTGTTATTTTTACTTCCAAATTTTTATTCTATTTTTATCGCAAATTGTAATCTCTTTAATATTTTTTGTCTTCTCTCACTTTGCTTGCTAGAGGTTCAAATTGTAAAATATAGATATGGGCCGAGCTGAGAGGCCTGTCTTACTCCCTTTTCAATATTTATTGTTTCACTGAAAAACCCATCAGTAAAAATAGTACTTCTAGCACATGTAAAGTATATATATCCAGTTTTGAATTTTTTCACCAAACCCGTACTCTGCTAGCATCACTTGAACCCATACATGACGACATCATCAAAGGCCTTTGATTGGTCGATAAATAAAATTGCTCCTGGTTTTTTATAATTTTCACAGTAAAAAGTGATATCATGAGCAATTCTTACATTCTCACTGATCTGCCTACGCTTTCTGATCCGAATGTATTATGTTTCCCAATATAGGTTTAATTTTATTCACAAACATTTTTTCAATAATTTTATGATCAGTATTTATTAGTGTTATAGGTCTCCAGTTTGTTAAATCATTCAGATCGCCGTTTTTATACAACAAAGTTATTATTTTGTTTCTTTTAAGTGGCGACATAGAAGTTAATCCTGGCCCGAAAGCTTCATTGTGGCATTGTAATACACGTGGCCTCAACTTCGGAAATCATGCAGCCTTTTATCTGATGTGGCCCATAATTTTGACATTTTAGCATTGACCGAAACTTTTTTGAATACTAATTGTTGTTTTGACCTGAATCTAAATGGATATTTACCGATTTTCCGTAAAGACGCACACTCGGACCTGGTGGGGGTGTGGCCTTATGTCCGTGACAGTTTATTTGCTGTAAAACGTATTGAATTTGAGATACCCGAATTAGAAGCCCTATGGGTTGAGATAAAAATTTCCAAACTAAATTTAATGTTATGTGCTTGTTACAGACCTCCCAATACTGGCCAAGTATTTTGGGATCATTTTCAAAACGGTGTCAAGCAGAGCGGTAATGCTAACGTCATTATCATCGGCGACCTCAATGCAGATCCAGGCTATGCCAATGGACCTAAACTTAAATATTTCTCAGAAAGTAATAACCTAAATATTTATATTACCAGTCCCACTCGAATAACCTCTGTTGGTGCCACTATATTGGACCAAATTTTAACGTCTACGTCTGTTAATGTCACGAATTGCGGAGTAGGTGATTCTTTCCATAAAAGCGATCATTGCTCCATTTATTGCACACATCTCTTTCATGTAATTACCATGATTCTTTTAACCGGAATATTTAGGATTTTAAGAAAGCTGATTGGGCTGGCCTTAAAGATTACTGACATTTTTACGATTGGGACACCTGTTTCTCCGAAGACGTGAACGTGAGGACTGAGCATCGGACATGTGCTTACTTAGAAATATGTAAAAAATGTATACCCTTTAGGTCTGTCGCCATAAGGCCCAACGACAAACCCTGGTACTGTAATACACTTAGGGCGCTAAAAAGGAAACGCGATCGTCCATTTCGGGAATTCAAAATGACGAAATTTAAAATTGACTGGGGCGCATATAAAAAATTACGTAACAAATGCGCATGAATTATCTAAAGCAGTCTCTGACTACAATATAAAACTGTTTTGATTTCTTGAATGACTGTAGTGTTTCAGAGAAAGACTGGTGGCGAACAATTAGTGTGTTTTTAGTGGGTCTAAGCAGAAAGTTCCAACTTTGCAATATGCTGATGGCTCTATCTGCACCGATACCAAAGATAAGGCTAATCTGCTCAACAAGATGTTTTCGTCGTAGTGATCAGCGTCCACCCGACTTAGACTTTAAAACTGGTTCTCATTAGAGCAAATTTACCTATCCGAATCTGATGTATTAGATATTCTAAAATCTTTAAAAATAAACAAAACTACTGGTCCCGATGACATAAGTCCAACGTTGCTGAAAAATACAGCGGAAGTGATTTACAAACCTCTATCTCGCTTGTTTAACAAATCTCTTTCATCATATACTTTTCCGTATTTTTGGAAAATTGCTAATGTTGTTCCAATATTTAATAAAGGTGACAGTCACCTATGTAACAATTATCGCCCACAGTCTTTACTGAGCGTTCAAGGGAAATTTTTTGAAAAATGCATTTTTAAATACTTGTTCAATTACCTCCGTGACAATAATTTGATAAATAAAATGCAGTCTGGTTTTATGCCTAAAGACAGTACGACAAACCAATTGGTATTTTTATACCATACTCTTACTGAAACTTTAGATAAAATAAGAAAGTTCTTGTTGTCTTTGGAGACATAAGTAAAGCTTTTGGTAGGGTATGGCACGCTGGTCTTTTGGCCAAATTAAATACCACTGGTGTACCCTGTGATTTAAATAAGTGGTTTTCTTTAAATCACAAGTTATTTAGCTGGGAGAAAGCAGCGGGTAGTTTTAGATAACATAAATTCAGATTTTCTTTCGATTTAAGGCCGGGGTTCCCCAAGGATCTTTTCTAGGCCCGATTCTTTTTTTACTTTATATAAACGATATATCTGATAACCTGCAATGTGGGATCAGTCTTTTTGCAGACAATAACATTATTTTCACGTCTGCAGACACAATGGAAGACTGTACAAATGCTTTAAACTAAGACTTAATCGAAATGAGAACTGGGCGGCCGCTTGGCTTGTGACATTCAGTGCCCAAAAAACTCTCGATATGGTGCTTTCATTTCATCCCAAACCAGTAGTACCCCCCCCGCTGCGTTTTATGAATGTTGATATTAAAAACGCTGTTGAGCATAGCCATCTTGGCTTGACTTTTACCTGCAATCTTAAATGGTCTTCTCATATAAATAATATATATATTAAAGCTAACAAAAGATTGACGATTTTGAACAAATTATCATTTAAAATTACTAGGAAAGGTCTAGAACAATTATATTTTGCCTATATCAGATCTTTGTTGGAATATGGTGATGTAGTATTTGCAAATGTAGCCCGAAGCAATTTAAAAAAAGTGGATAAAATTCACAAAAAGGGTGCGAAAATCGTGGCGGGTGGCATAAGGGGCGTATAGTCAGCTGTTCTATTTGATAAACTGTCCTGGGATAAGTTACCAGAGCGACGAAACAATCTCAAATTATTTATGTTTTCAGACATTGTACATCACCATACACCAGCATATCTACATGAACTGTTGCCCAAAAGTGTCTACACAAGAAGTGGAAATGGATATAATCGGACAACATTTCATGTAGAACAGAATCTTTTAAATCTTTTTTTTTTCCGACCTCAACTGCTTTTTGGAACAATTTGGAGGAAAAATTTATTTTAAATCAATTGACAATAGATCAAGCTTAAAAATCAGTATTGTTAAGAAGGAACCCACCAAAAATAAATATTACTTTCTCGGTCCCAGGACCACTAACATTATAATGGCTCGTCTGCGAATGAAATGCAGCGAGCTCAACGACCACCTTTACAGTCTACACGTTTCAGGTACTAATTTATGTAGCTGCGGCGAAGTTGAGACCACGGAACATTACTTTATTTCGTGTCCTTTACACACGAAGGCTAGTAATGATCTGATAGTATCAGTACTCCAATCAGGTTTGGTATTTAATTGTAAAACTTTGCTTCATGGCAGCGATATTCAAACCCCTTTTATCAATGAAAATCTAATGGAAGCTATTGCGATCTTTTTAAGATCAAGTGGTGGATTTTCCCTCTTTATAATGAGGTTGACTGCTCAATTTTATTAGCTAAATTGTATAATTACAATATTTTCCCCCTTGCTGCCTATTTTGAACTCTGCTACTACCACCTCCACCCACCACCGCCTATAAGATCTGTGGCTGTAATATCTTGTCTGTGTTTGCCTGCCGTTTGTTGAATCGTGCCACTACCCTTGATTGAGAACATTGCCTCTTCGAGAGGAGCCTTGGATTACATTTGTGTTGTTCCAATTGAAAAATAAATATGTTTAAACCAAGTTATTATTCCATACTTTGGGAATTGCACATTTGACCTTCCTTATGAATTACATTTATTACATTTACAAATTCTTCTTTTATTTAAAGACTTATACTTGATAAAACTTGTTATTCCATCGTAACCAAAAGATTTTATGACATATCCACTTCTTGTAAAGACACATCAGCTTCACATAATTCACATTCTTCTTCGGTTATTTTGACAGTTGTATCAAGAAGATTTTCACATGCGTCAAAATCGATAGGGAATTTTTTGTGTAGATCCGCATAAAATTCAGTTGGTATTTTCAAAATATCTTCTATCCACTTATTATGTCCCCTTTATTATTCCTAATAGTTCCTCAGTCTTTCTCTCGCCCTTTTTAGACGCTGGGCCAACATTATTCCAACCAAAACCCTTGTAGCTCTTATCATGGACTTAAAAAACTACAAATATCGTGAATATTATCATTTCTGAACAATTGTTAAAGACAAAAGTACTAAACCTAAGGACCTGAAACGTGAGGACTGGTGTACAGAAATGTGAACAGTTTCCCACACACAGCACCCCTCTTTCATCTGAATAGGACACAACTCAGGCAAAATAAACTTAATAGTACTGGCATTTGGCAGGTCCTGATGAATATAAACATGATGAATAATTAAATCTATAGGTGAATATTACATTGCGAAATTTCAATTTCAAATTAGCATAAATTGCTTTATAATTGGAAGTTATATTGTACATACTAAATAGTTATTGAGGACTGGGAAACATGAATAATCAGTTATTGTGATGAAGTACGTCTCGCCAGCCACTATAATTTTTCTAAATGACACCAGGTTTACTTTTGTCATTGTTCCTATGCGCACATAACCCCTCTCCTATAAATGGGCCCGTCCACATTTTACCAATAAACAAAGTTCATAGATTTTTTGGAGTTTAAGGGTTGGGAAGACACACGAGAAGGGGTTCTGGAAAGGGACTATGTCCGATAATCAGCTCATAACAATGCTATTATTAGAAAGAAGCATCTTTGGGCTACACACTCAAGGGGCTGCTTTCTAATTATACTGTTCTTCACTAATTATCTAATACATATTGCAGATTGGTGTCTGTGTCTTAACATATTTAAAAGCTGGTATTTAATGTAAAATAATAGACCGGTGATTGGAGTTATAACCCTTTTATCAGCATACATATCTTATGGAATTAGTTAGTAACTCTTAAGAATTATCTAAATTGCTAGTTGGTATAAATTATTTGGTCAGTTTTTAGTCGACTGTGGTATCTTTGTTGGTGTACTTTGTTCTTAGTTGGATGTAAATTACTCGGCAGATTTGACTATAGTGTCTATATTTTTAGTTGAAGTCCACTGCTCTGTCACTGGGTTGACTATGGACATCTGTTACACCCCTCACTCATCACTGGACATGACAGAGGCCGTGGTCAACACTGATGGCATGTTTCAGGACATGGCTTGTAATGGACACGAGGTAAGGACCAACACAACCACCCTTATTACGTAACTTGTACATTAAAACCAATTATTAAAGGTATACCGACTAACACTCTATTTGTAGACATTATTTAAGTCTGCCTAGTGGTGAACATAACGACTGATAACAAATTGAAAGCTTAGTGAAAATAAAGGTTCCGAAAAGTGCTAGATTTTTCTATTTACCTAGCCTTACATAACACTAAAATTAGTATAATTTAGTTATGTAGTGTATGCTAATTATGACTCCAAATAAAACTTATTGATTTTATTTGAACTAAACGAGATATCAAGAAAAAGCTGTGCTACAGAAGGATATTGACGATGGTTGTTCAGGTCCAGTTACGAACAGGCACGTTATATATGTTATATATTATATATAAGACCAGACGCATTATGTTAACATCTATATGAATGTTATGTGTCAAGGTTACAACCGCGGGCACTTGTTCTGTCGGTGACTATGAGATCCAGCTGAAGCTTGGAGAGGATCGATGTGGTGTGATTCTGGTGGAACAAGATGTAAGTATTAAGCGTCTTACTCTGAACATGATGTAAGTGATGTAAGGATGTGGTCGAGTCTAATGGAACTATATGAAAGTATGCGGTGTTGTCACATGATGTATGGAGAAACATGAATTCAACATTATGCAAACTGTAAAACACGACTACATGTATATATCAAAGTCAACTAAATGGCTTTTGATAGATGTACAGTATAGCAGTCTTTGTTGGTCAACAGTGGCGGATCCAGGGGGGGGAGGGGTGTTTACGAGGCGCAAATACTTTAAAAAGTCATAAATTGGCTGAAATTTACAAAAAAATCTTGGGGGCAAGCCCCCAAAACCATGGGCGCCCCCCTTTTTTTAGATCTTGGATCCGCTACTGTTTACTTTGTATTTTTATTGGACATATGATAAGACTTTGTAGGCGTTAGATTCTGACGCCTCTGACGATCCTCTTACGGAAATGATTAACTCTTTAAGTGCTTCATTACTACTTAACATTTTCCTTTCATTTGAAGTTGGCATTGCTCACGCAATTGCCAACTTCAAATGAAAGGAAAATACTTCCTCACTTAAAAATTAAACCTGCTAAATTTCACAATAGGGGCTTTACTCAAGATTTATACATGCATATTTGTTCAATTTCTGTCAAATTTTAGTTGTGGAAAAACGGTATGAATGCGCGTAAAAGCGTCGCCCGCACTCAAAGGGTTAAGATTATGATGTATGAAGACTCGGGAACATGTGTAGGAGCAGCTACCTCGCATCTGATTACTGATTAGCCTACTTCAAATCTAAACAAAACCTTGTTTGGGAAGAAGGTTAAAAATATGTTCAGAGAAAGGTTACATCAAAGACCCTGTACAATAAGACAGTCAACTCTCCCCAAAACTTGAAATCGCTCTCAGTGCTGTCCCCCGGTATTGGGAGTTGGAACTAATGTTTTTGCCATCTATCAAGTATGATTTTACCATATTACGACGAGTAATTATGACATTGATCCTATTAAAAACAATACATAAGTATTACCGAAGGTTTACTTCTATTTTTTATCCAATAATTTGTTGGTTAGTTATCAATACTTTTTAATTGTCTTCTTCCCTTTTGTACCTCAGGGGTTGATGCGCCCGTATAAACAAGTATGCATATTCATTGTTTACAAACAACAGGTGACGCCCAGCTAACACGAGACGTCGACTCAATTATAGAGTAATGCTGGTCCAAGGTTTGCAGTGCTGGACCAGCATTACCCCATCATTGGTTCATCTTCTCGTATCTGCTGGCTTGTGACATGGGTGCAAGGGTAGATACGGGCAAAGAAAACCAAGATAAGGGCAATGGAAATAATATATATACTATAAAAAATAATATTACTATATATTATAGTCTAATGACACGGATCATTTATCATGTTTATCATTCGGAATATACCCGAACAAAAATATTTTGTTGATATAAAGCATGTTACTGTTACTCCTGATTCTGTCACAGAATTAGCTCATTCAATGATGAAATCATTCACGCCACAAACGGGAATTACCATTGAGAAGGAGAATTTTCTTGCATAATATTATATATCGGTAGATATCTTTAAAAGTAATTTTTATGCCACTAATAAATTGCATACATTTCTGTCTAAGAAGCAATATTTAATATTCAAGGTGTGGGGCTTTTGTTTCACGTCAAAACCTAATACAATTAATTTGGTCCGGCAGCAGAATCCCCAATATTGGCCTGACCCGAAATTCTCTGATAGCTTTTTTCTCTGCTGATTATTTATCTTTGGGGTCTACATAAAAATATCTAGGCTTGGTTAATATGTCTTGTAACAATGTAAGTTTGTCCAATTTTATCTACATAGTTATCTACATAGTTTGATCTTAGTTTGATTTTATCTACATAGTTATCTACATAGTTTGAAAATGCAATATTGGAGACCATTTTGGAATCCAAAATGGCTGCCGTATGGCTAAAAGTTCAGTTATAATCATATGAAACAAAATTATATATATGGGCAAACATAACGTTTAGACTTATGGCTACCATGCACCCCCCCCCCCCCCAACATCTCAACAAAACTATTTTTTTGGAGCCCTTGGAAATGCTGAACTAAATCGACTAATCTAGATGACCGCTAATATAGAGGTACTCTAAATATGTTTTAACAACGTCGCGCAATTTTAAATAAGGAGGTAGGGTTACTTGAATGTATGTTATTTCTGTTCTGGTAAACCGATCTGCAACTATATAACATATGAACGGTAATTGAATTCCGCTTCTTATGGTATATAAATCATTGCAGGAAGATACATATTATTGCCAACAACAGCCTGGATGTTATGTGGGCTTTGAAATTTTACACAATTTTTGTGAAAGACAAAAACAAAATGGCCGCCATCTGTTTAAAAACAAATGTCATTTTGTGCATTTTACTCGACTCTGCATCGAAATAATGGACATCAAGCAAAATTAGAGTTATGTTTTATATAAAAAAACTTATATTATATGAAAAAAGTCAAAAAATGACAAAATTCAAAATGGCCGCCGTCTCTTTAGAAAATTGTATATATCGACACAAAAAAGAACCCAAGTTAAAAAAATATACCAACATCTTTGATATCAGTTGACAGTTACTATCAATGCTTTTACATAGATGTATACATAAATGTATACAACAAATCACTGAATTTGTATTTTATCCCTCTATATAAACTATTTCCAACGTTTGTTTCTAGTGAATACAAGCAGGACTTATCGCTTATGTAAATTGTATATGGTATAAATGTTTGTTATTACTATTAGTCTCTGGTGCCATTTTTAAAAGTGATCACAGCCACTTTAAAAGTTATTTCAGCAACTAAAAAAAGTGATCTTGACCACTGAAGATGTGATTACAACCACTTTAAAAGTTCTCAGTCAGCCACCACAAAGTGAACTTGGCCACTGTAGAAGTGACCACAACCACTTCAAACATTATCTAAACCACTACAAAAGTGATGTTGACCATTGAAAAAGTGATCACAGTCACTTTACAAATGATTTAAACCACTATAGAAGGGCTCTTGACCACTGGCGAAGTGATTACAATCACTTTAAAATTTATCTTAGCCACTACTACCTATTTATCCTGCCGTTACTGGTTTTAAGGTGTTCATTGTTTTCCCGCAGTACATGGTGTAGCCAAATGGGGACATAAATATGTAATATTAACGTGAAACATTCACAACTTGCACGTGATTTAGTGTCTTTGATGATGGTAATAATTTGATCTCTGTTGTGACTCCTGTGTAGAATGTGTTCATGTATATTTCCAAAAAATCGTTCATTTGAACCAATTAGTCCGGCAGCTAAGAGTGGTGACCCAAAATTCTCTAATATAGTTTTTTTCTCTGCTGATTATTTATTTTTGGGGTCTAAATAAAGATATCTAGGGTGGTGTGGAGGTGTCAGCTTTGAGCAATTTTTATTATTCAAGATGGCCGCCATGGACTCGAAAAAGCTCAGAAAACGTCTCTGTTATGATGGACTCTACTATATAAAGGACAAACATTCGGTTAATATGTCTTGCAATAATGTATGTTTGTCAAATTGTATTCACATGTAATAGTTTAAAAATAATGGACACCATTTTAAAATCCAAAATGGCTGCAGTACGGCTAAAAATTAAGTTATAATCAAATGAAACAAAATTATATATGGGCAAACGATAACATTTGGACGATGGGCTACGTACTGTGGCTACCATGCACCCCCCCCCCCCCCTGAATGTTATGTGTGCTTTGAAATTTCACACAAAATACAAAAAGGCCGCCATCTGGGTTTTTTCAAATATGTAATATTGTGCATTTTACTTACCTCTGCATTGAAATAATAGACATGAAGCAAAATTAGAGCTATGTTTTATAAAAAAGAAATAATATTATATAAAAAATAACGGAAAATGACAAAATACAAAATGTCCGCCGTCTGTTTGAAAAAAGTGATCTCGGTCAGTGAAAAAGTGATCACAGCCATTTTAAAAAGTATCTAAACCACTACAAACGGGATCTTGACCACCGAAGAAGTGATTACAACCACAATAAAAGTTCTCAGCCACTACAAAAGTGATCTTGACCACTGAAGAAGTGACCACAGCCAATTTAAGTTATCTCAGCCACTACAAAGGTGATCGTGGCTGACACCAGTTTGTTAGTGACCAAGATCACCTTTGTGGTGGCTGAGATTTAAAGTGGCTGTGATCACTTCTTCGATGGTCAACATCACTTTTGTAGAGGTTTAGATAATTTTTCAAGTGGTTGTAATCACTTCTTTAGTGGCCAAGATCACTTTGTAGTGGCTGAGATGATTTGTGAAGTCGCTGTGATCTCTTCTTCATTGGCCAAGATCACCTTGTGGTGGCTTAGATAACTTTATCAGTGGCTGACACCAGTTTGTTGGTGGCCATGATCACCTCTATAGTGGCTGAGATAACGTTTAATTTGGCTATGATCACTTCTTCAGTGACCAAGATCCCTTTTGTAGTGGTTTAGATACTTTTTAAAGTGGTTGTGATCAATTCTCCAGTGGCTTAGATCACTTTTGTAGTGGCTGAGACAACATTCAAAGTGATTGTAATCACTTCTTCAGTGGTAAAGATCCCTTTTATCATTTTTAAAGTGACTGTGATCATTTCTTCAGTGGCCAAGATCATTTATTAAAATTCAACTATAAATAAATTGTGTCATAAAAATGAACGTGTCTTGTTTTCAAGATATCACTATATAATGCTAACGCTCCAGTCCTCAGTGACATGGATGGCAGTGGTCCGAAAGAGAAGGCTCACATATTATAATTTTATAATATTGCTTTTGTGCCCTTATCTTGGTTATCTTGGTTTGTGTTTTTATATAATAAAAGTTTGAATAAAAATACACGTCTGCCAAGTTATGGTTGCTACCAACGTCTTGCCCCGATCTCCTTTGTGGTCGCTATGCTTGACGACATATCGTCACCCCCCTCCCGTTCTGTGCCCACATATTTGTGTACTTTCTGTACACAGCTTTTCTGTTATTTAAATGAATTTTAATTTCTAAAATCGTATGATAATATAACATGACTTTTCTGCTATATTAGCAGTTATCTCCGTTCCAAAAATAAATATTGCAGAGATATTGTCATAACTGTCAAACCTAGAAAAACATTATTTTTTATTTGGAGGCTAAAGCGTAGTTCCAACTCCCGTTAAAAGGGGACAGCACTGCACAATGTATTACACGCATTTGTATTGAGAAATCCGTAAGTTGATCATCTTATTGTGCAGGGTCTTTGGTTACATGTATCATGATTTCTATTTCCTCAATCTAAAGACCATTGTTCTTTTGATAGCAATACTGTACACATCCAATATGCTTCAAAAATCCAAGACATGTGTATACCTTTTCTTCCTAGGTGCACACCAAGAGATACGAGGTTGTGGTTGTGGCACATGAGGATAAGTTCCAGCTTTCCCAGACTGACCTACCTGTTCAAGGCTTACTGCTCGTACGAGACTTACGCAGACACCACCTTCCAGGGACTCGGCGTCATTTCGTGAGTGGCTTCCTCTTCAGCAACAAATATTTTCTAACCATTTGACAGACTTGACAAACATTAAAAAGTAGTTACTGTTTTAAAAAACTATTTCGGTTTGTGTATTTCACGTCGGCATTTTGGTAGTCTTAAGATTGAATGTGGATTGGCCAAGGTAGGATTTCAATATTTCAAACTTGGTAATTAAATCCATAAACATGCTTTAAACCTACCTGTACTTGAACAGTTTACTAAATGATTTGTTTACTTTCAGGATTGGACGTTCAGACAGGGGACAGCTCGCCACTCCTACCTTATCCCTCGCTGTGTTGAATCTCCTTGACGATGAAATCTCTCCTGGAATTCCCCTGAGATTAGGAGATCAGATAAAGCTGAAGATCACCTTGACACAAGACAGTATGTAGAATCAGTTCTGACGTAATCTGTGTAAAATCAACCTTCAGCGCTATTTAAATGTTGGGTTATTTGAAGTTAGTCTCGCTACTGCAGTACACCAATTTAAAATACCCAAGTGTATGTAACTTGTGAAAAAGTCTAAAATAGTGTAGGATTTTAAGACGTTTCACACATAAAATGGTAATACAGGCATTAAAAAAATCGCTGTAGTCTATATCGGTACTTGAGGGTTGTCGGTGTTGGGGTATTATGGGAGTAAACTCGCACCCTTTTAGAACCTGGTTACCAACCACTCTATTCCATTTCTGTGTTTTTATGTCAATTTGTATGTAAAACGTGGATGAAATGAGATTGTTAAATAGCTAGGTTGAAAATGTGATTATTAAGAGTTTACTTTAAGGTACTTGCAATGTTTCTACCTTATTTGTTATAGCTTCCTACAACGATCTGTTGGTTGTACGGTGCACTGCTTCCACCAAAGGCACGATTCCCGACCCTACAGCCATCACTGTGCCTCTGATTGCAAACAGGTGACCCTATACTCATAATCCATATTGCTGCAATATAGTTGTCTGTGTTTGGAAGCATCATGCAAGAGGGTGACATATGGGGTTGACATATTTTGTAATATGTTCCACGAGAAAATCGGGGATGGACTCAATGACTTTCCATTGTGAGGCTTTATTGCAGTCATGTGGCCAAGGAATAACTTATGGCTAGAGTGGTAATCGCACGCTGAAAAGTGTTGCCTATATTTCTGGCATCTATAGAAAAAGCTTTTCTCAATCAATTGTGACAACAGAATTGTTCTCGAAAGACTGTTCCGACTTCGTTAATTTCTTTTTCAGCTGCCCCTACTCTGGACAATCCATCATCACCACAACAAACTTGTTCGACGAGACGGTTGCTGGTTCAGGTATAATGCAGACCGGCTCCATCAAGATGTTCAAGATGGCACAAGGAAACTCTGTCCACTTCCACTGTGTGGTGAAGCTCTGCTTGACTGGATCAGAGGCCGGTTGTGATCAGGTGAGAGCTTAATATACCACGTAACCATGGTAACATCGAACCATTGTTGGGTCAGCATCGTAGTTGGTTGACAAACATTAAACCAACATTGGGTTAATGTATTTGTTTAACCACTCACTTCCAAGCCGAAGTGCATGCCAGGATCCATGGATCCTGGTGTAACTATAGTAAATCCGACGGAAATTTCCGTCATGTATGGTTACGTAACATACGAATGACGACGGAAATTATGTATGGTAGTGAAGAGGTTAATGGATTCAATATTTTCCAAGTTATTCGCAATTGCCCCTTCAATTGATCACGAAATATATAAAATATAATTATGTGATGAACTGAGAATATATCCAACTTTATTAAAACACTCTGATTACGCTGCTGCTGGAGGAGGCCGATGTCGGCAACCCCAAAACATTGGTCCAACACTGTTTCAATGTTAGGTCACCGTCTAAGACGCTGGCCTGACATCAAGTCTGCATCGGTTCAATGCCTCGTGTTGCTGGGTATATCACGTATATGGATTAATGTCTCTGATATATGGGCTTGGAAAGTAGAGCTGTACAACCCGAATTTTGTTAAAGGTATGATCACCTGTCAAAATTCGCGGGACCATAATGCAATAGTGCCTGTGGGTTGGCAAAGGCCCTATTTCATAATAATACTAAATATGCGTTTCGTACCCAAAGCCTCGGTAAGAGAAAGTTCTCAAATCACAGCAAGTTCATATATACTTGAGCGACATCTATGCGTTAATAATTCCATCGAATCTCAAAGTTCTTAGTCCTGGATCTTGGCAGGTCGCTGGCCTGCAAACAAACCGACTGTATTACTGTGGTTATCACGAAACTGTTTGACCCCACGCTTGTACAGACACCCAGTGAACACGAAACATTTGTATGACTTTATACAATGTTGGACCAACGTCGAAGCTGTTGGTCCGACGTTGTATAAATGTTATGCTAATGTTTTGTGTTTGCTGGGTAGGAGGACTTTCTCTCAAACATTGTACATTTCTCCAATGTTGTTTAAATGTTGGGCCACACTAAAACAGCGTTGGGTAAGTGTCTCGTTGGAGTAGTATCCAGTCTTGTAATCAGGTTACTGAATCAACCACACTGTACTGTATGCTGCAGGCTTACACGCATGCGAGTTCAGAACGTGACTCTAACACGTGACCTATCTGTTAAAGGAGTTAAAGGAAAGGGTTTTCAGCATGCATGATTATAAATGTGGACATGCAGTACATGCATGCGCTGCACTACTCTCATTAGTCCAGGAGCATTAGACTTATACCTGGACAAAATTCACAAGCTGGTTTTTTCTGAAAAGGCTCCCAGAGGCACTTAAATTAACATATTAAAAGTCTCCCAAAATCGACCTGGAACTTTTTAGAAAAATTCAAGATGGCGTCCAAGATGGCCGCTGCCATATTGTCATATCTAGGAAATTGTGTAAAGTAGTCTATTTTAGCTCCATTTTCTTTTGTAATATACTATTTCAACTGGTTTTATGGTCAGTAAGTCCATCTAGACTACTCCCCAGACAATATCGATGACTATTTAACGCTTTTTTAATCATGATGTTATGCAAGATGGCCGTTGATGTATGGTCATAAGGATTAAATGGCCATCTTGGTGGCCAACTTGAATTTCTCAAAAGGTTCCATCTGGATTCTCAGGGACTTTTAATATGTAAATCTAGATATCTCTGGGGACGTATCCTAAAAAAATCAGCCTATAAATTTTGTCCGGGTTTCAGCTGTTTTCGGGCTAATGCTCCTGGACTATATTCTACCCATATTATATAGATGAAACTTGATGCTGATCTAGTGATTTACAAATGTAGTTGTATGTAGAGTATATTTCTAATGTCTAACAAATACAAGTTGATGTCCAGCAAACGGGAGACGTAGTTATGATGTTGCGGCAGATGCCGAACCAACATGAAACTGGTCAATATGTTTTTCTAGGTACAGATCATCATGGTTCACGACATTGCTGTAAACAAGAGGTTATCTAACGACATTTTGTTAAAAAATGATAATAATTAATTGCATTTTTAATTCTAAAATATAAATTGTTACCAATGATTTTGTTCTTTTAGCCTAGCTGTAAGGACAGAACAATTGATGTGTGCGCTTTCAGTTTACCCCACTTGTTAACCCTTAGAGCACTTAGCCAAGAAATTTAAATTTTCAGCCACTTGAAGTTGTGTCTCACTATCGCGATCCACAACTTCAAGTGACTGAAATTTAGTTGAATTTGCTAGATTTATCACAATATTTGAGACATATTTAATTTTTAAAACCTGGTCATAAAAGACAATTAAAACATGAGGAAACAATACTATAGTCAGCTACAGTGTGCTAAGGGTTAATCTAAAAATATAAATTGCTACATACATGTACAGGGATATATAGTAACTGTTTTTTTTTCTTACACTCACAGCCTACTTGTGGTAGCAGAAGGAAGAGATCCGATATCAATCTGATACAGCGATCCTCTCAGCTTGATAAAAGCGTGGAGGTCTCTCTCCACAAAGCCATCCGTATTGCAGATGAAGGTGAGCGACATGTTTGATTTTTTTGTATTGGAAATTTCGTGTAGTTATATGAACTCCCAGATGGTCATGGGTGTCTAACCATTGATGGATCATCAATCTAAGAGCTTGAACTGTTCCATGTTTGGTTCAAAGGAAAGACCTTCCCTGAACGTGCTGGTTTAGTTTTTTGGAGTGATTCTTAAACAAATGGTTTTAGAATTTTAGCTGATATGTCAGTTTTGCTCATTTTGGCCATTATCATTTTTTTTAATTGAGTTTTCAGCTCAAATTTGTGTCTGCTCACTGGCCCTGTGAAATTTGTCTGGAGAATTGTTTAAAACAAAATCGAAGATGGCCGACGAATCAGTTGCTCTCGGAAGCTTCAACTGCTTTCACAATTTGTTCCAAGGAAACGCCCTACCCTGACTATGTTGACAGGCTCTGTTGAGTAGATTCAAACATCACATTTTTATGTGGTTAGATTAAAAGTGGTGACTGTACTGTATTTCTCTACAATTATTGTATTTTGACTGCGAAGTAATTTATGTGTGGCACGTGGAGACGCAAGCTTTGCTCAATCTAGCTGCTTATTGACACAAGGTGAATCTCTGCACGATACGCGCGAGTGGGGGTCTAGCTCCCCCTTAAATACGCCCCTACTGATGACGTAGTAGTTTCGCCTGGGTGGATCGGGTCTTTTTTTTACAGCAATACATATTTCCCTTTTTATTCTGCATCCTCGTGGCAGGATTAGTAGACCTTCGTGTTCTGAGTGCTAGAACTATGTGCACTAGTCTTTACTGAAATAGATATTGACCCATACAGCACTGATTCTGGCTGCAGATCCTGCAGATAAACACGCGTCTGGGAGCTGTATTGCTAGCACCCCACTCAAGAGGGGTCATTTTGACATGAAAAGAGATTAGATAATAATAGGTCTTGTAGTTCTAAGACAAACTCAATATCTTTTTCTTGGGAGTTGGAATATTCAGCTGGAGATTGCATGGTTTGAAAATGTAGCATTCTCTGCAACTCTGGTAGTATCTAGCAGAAGTCCCTCCCTGCAGCCACGACTTCAGGAATCGTAAGTAAGTCGGCGATACAGGGATTATTATCATTAATGGGATTGCGGTAGTGTAAAAAAAAATACATTTTATGGCGCAGCGCTTAGGGGGTAATATCTGTTCATCTTGGTCAACAATGAAACTGAACTATCTGAAGTGCAATAACAAGACGTGTAATTTTTTAATTGGATTATATAACTTCTTTTTTCTGATATTGCTTGCAATCGCACGCACCAACTGGGCGGGACAGGGTGTCAAAGCTTATATCATATGTTCCATTATCACTTTTATCAGATCTGAGTCCAGTTGACGAGGAGGCAGACTCTAGTCCATCTATGCTCTTCATTATCGTTGGAGCTGTTGGTGTACTGATGCTGTCCATGGCAATCATCGCTGTCCTTCTCTACCGTAACGTGGTCAAACACATCAAACCAACAACAGGTACAAACATCCAATATGTAATTGACGTAAATCAATCGTAAGTCAATCGTGTAACTAATTATGGTCATGGCATAACGATGTCTGTCGGATGCTCTAATCAGCAGTGGATATCTACCAGTTTGCCTTCAAGTATCCCTGAATTTCCAGATTAAAATAATTTGGTAACTGCACTTATAGAATGATCGATATCTTCATTGTGCTTTCCTAAAATACTGTAAATCTAGCGTCTGTGGTTTTGGACTGTGCAATAATATATGACCAAGCAGTTTTAATGAAATATTTTGTGCATTGCTCCCATTAATAGTGAAGAATGAGCTCCAGTTTGTATTGTGCTGCTAAGCTAAAAGTTTGCAGGGTAATCACATAAATGTATACTTTTGCAGAGGTGAGCTTTGTGCAATCTGAGCTGGGCAAAGGGAAGACTACAGGATTGTCCAACTGGAGTATGGATAGCGGAGTGGTCTCTACCCCAAGTCCAGATCCCAGTCTCAAAATTGTCCTGTAGTAACGTCATCGTGTGTAATGGTTTGCTGTTCCAAATAAAACAAAAATAACCAACGTTGTCTTTGGTCACTTCTTGAGATTTTATTTTCGCCTATACAAGCACCTGCCGACGTAATGCGCTTTAGATATGTTAAACATCGGGTGGATATTGTAAACATCACTTAAGTCCAAACTAAATTGTGTTTACCCTTAACATTGCAAATGTTGGAGCTCCTAATTTTTTTTTATATGGGCTAACAAAAAATGTAGCTCTTTCAGGGTTTGGGACCTGGCCACAATTTGCATGTCATCTCTGAAATTTACATGTGAACTTTAGGTGGATGTGGCTAAAGCAGATTGTTTTGGAAATTCCGTTTTTAGAAATCATTCATATTGGCTTAGAAGCTCATAAGCTCTTGAGTTGGAAACCCATTAATGTCCGTTACCATTTCGGCACATCCTTTATTAAAACAAAAAATACGCTGCATGATAAAATTTATTTAATTTAGATTTTTCTTCCTTGGTAATAGAATGCATGAGGAGGGCGACACTAGGTTAATTTTACATCCTTATTTAGGCCTACTCGCTTCCAAACAATATAATGTATATGTGCATGACGCTGATGTAGGTCAGTGTTTTTACATAAAATAAAATGCACACGCCTTCAGATGAGATATAGGAGAAAAGCTCATATAGGAGAAAAGCTCAAGTATAACAAAGTACATGCTATTCTGATATTGTTATCCATTGCGGCGGAGGCACCACTTGCCTTAAATACCATCACAGGCTGTGAAAGACTAATCATCATCATTTAGCTTTTCGGAAAAGTTGTTTAATTGGCTTGGATAAAGGTTCTTTCACATAAACTAACCTGCTTAAGCAAAAAAATCATGTAATATTATATGGTTTGCCAGACATGCGGAAAGCCAGAGTCAAAATTCAATGTACAGATCATGCACAATAAAGTCTGCCAGATGTAGCAACGATTCACAGTATATGAAGCAGTCGTCTGGAACCAGCCAACGAATTGAGATGAATGCATCCTGACGCTACGCTATAGTAAGCACTGCTATTTCTGCCACATTCTTCAGTCTTGCAAGGAAATTATTTCGGGGGGTTGTGCAAAAGGGTGTCCAAGCCAACGTTGTAGTGGCAGAAAAGGACATTGATGGATTTATAACTGAACAAAACTAGAAGTAAAACTGGATGTCTCCTCTCGTAACCATAAAAGTAGATAGCTATTAGATGTTGTCTCAATGGCTTTTGTAATTAATGTTAGTAAATAGCTCCTTTGGACAGTTAAGACTGGTAGAGACTATGTATTTTGATGTGGTGGAACCTGTTTTTATATATATACAGCATGTTCCCCCGCTGCTCCCGAGACCTCGCTGTGTCAAGACTTGCTGCCGGGAAAATGATATAAACAGCCTTTAGGCTCAATCAGTGGTATGGGGCAACGGTATTAATATCTTCCCAGCAAACACGGGACATGGAGCCAATGTCGGGTCAATGTTGGCCCACCGTCTACGACGTTGGCCCAACATTGACCAAACATTGGCTCCAGGTCTCGTGTTTACTGGGTTCACACCCGGCGATGTGCAAAACACAATCCAAGCAAACATTTGTATAACATTTGTACAACATCGGCCCAACGTCTTTGACGTTGGACACCAAAATTGTACAAATGTCATACAAATATTTTGTGCTTGCTGGGATGTGGCCTGTCGGCACTCCCAGCGAACACGAGACGTTGACCCGATACTGGTCCAATTCTGGCCCACCGTATGAGACGCTGGCCCAGCATAAAACCAGCACTGGTTCAACGCCTCTGCGTGGGCTGCGGGTCTGGCAGTGCTGGCGGCAAGTCCAAGCCGACACGGACCCAATGACTGTTATATGTTGGGCCAGCGTCGCCGGTGCTGGCCAGTATCCATTCAACTCCATTCAGTAGGCCTACTTCCCAGCAAAAACGACACGTTGAAGCAATGATGGTTTAATGTTAGGCCAGCGTCGTAGACGTTGGGCCAACGTTAAAAGATCATTTTTTCATCGTGTCGTGTTCGCTGGGTTAATGCTGGCTGTACTACCGGCAAGATGCTTCGAACCGAAGCTGGGTTAGCCTAATGTTGGCACACCGTCTGTGACGCTGGCCCACAATCAGCGTGGCGCCAAATACGACACGGTAACCCAATACTGGGCTATCTTGGGTTAGCGTCGCAAAATGTGGGCCAGCATTGGACCAGCATTAAGTGAACGTGTTGTGTTTAACCGCCTGCACACTCATACACAGAAACACACAGACAGCATGAGCGGTGAGAGGTAAAGCTACATAGAGGGGAGACATAATAAGCAACAATCGAAAAAATGTTATTCACGTTGACGTGTGCAAACGGAAGGAAACTAACTCTTTATCTTGCAAACTGATAGTACTATTCACAACTTAGTCACAGCTGCTATTTTAGGACTTTAAATGTTGTGCGCTCTCGCAGGGAGTGAATGAGTGGATATTGTTTTACATAGCTTTCTGCACAATCATGGCAATATCGCGACGGGAAGCAGCCCGAATCCGGCATTATGCCCTACTCTTATTTCGAATGATTTATTGGTTCTTCATAGTATACCATAGGCCGCACTGTAAACTCCAGACATTTGAACAGTTTGGAGCACTGTACATGTATATGCACAATAACGCCTGACAATTATCTGGCCCGACCGGGATTCGAACTGGTACCTCCAGGTACAAGCCCCAGTCGATACGAATGAGCCATCGGGGCTGGACACTTTCGCTGAGAACGGACATGATAGAAACTGATCATCTCCTCCTCTGCTATTTAGCATTGATAAAAAACACAAGGCATGATCACGTTTATTTTCAGCATTTTTTTATTAAAAGTCAAGCAAGGTATATAAACTACAGGACGATGGAAGAGGGCATGGGTGGCTGCGCAAGTGGCACTCTTTATTGGCTGTCGGAAAAATCTTAGTTTTACTTTGAAGTGTATATGACTGATTTAATTCAGGCTTGTACCGTGTTCATTACATCTCAATTGTTCTTTTTCTTTGAGAAATAATGATTGATTTTGATGCTACCCATAGTTAAAATTCCATAAAACGTATTATTCTTAGCAAACTTCCAAGTTTTAATTTAATATATAGTTTTAGCCTGTCGGTGCGGCAATTTTGTATTTCTCTATTTTTGGAATATTTTCATTTTCACGTTTGGCATACCACGAATTTGAATTCAGTACATCGAACTACCCCTAAAACACTGTATGGCCTAAATTAACACAATTTCTGGGTTACACTTTCTAGTAAAATAATCTGGTCTAGGTGGAATCAAGACCAAACCGTTTTGTAAAATTTGGATTTCATGGAGTCTTTTTTTTTTTCGGCCACTGTACCAGGCTGAACATGCATAGTCTACATGACTAAGAATTAGGGATGGTAACAATTTTCTAGATCTGGTATTCAAATATTTTGCCTGTCTGTACACAAATTTTAATCACTAATTTAACTTCTTCAAAATGTTTTCAACAACAGCTAAGTGATCGCTCTATATCTACCCCGAGATACCTTATGATACATAGTCTTTGATGTAATTACATTATTTCTAGAAGAGATAGCTAATTTGGAATGCTTTACAATCTACGACGCAAGTTGTTGTTTCCTCGTGCAGACAACACACCTCTCCATTCTTTAACTGACTTAATGAGCTATACCATTAGCCCAATCACAGACAGGGGCATATAATTCTTTTCATCCAACCCTACCACCGATACATAATCGACGCCAAAATTCGATTTCTTGCTCAGGCCTACTTTGAATCCTACCATGATCGTATTAATGTACCCCAAGTACTAGCTGGTGAGATCGCCAGTCCCAGCGTGAAACGAAGTGTCAGACAGGCACTCGTATACCCAAGTACGTAGGGCCTATACACTCTTGTTTAATTGTTTGGACGAAGAACCTTTGGCCAAGCTATTAGTCTATGGCTCTTTATACGTATTCTATTTTGAACTTATTTTTATTGTCAGGGAAAATTCGGGCAATTTCGTTGTCAGATTTTATTCGAATGAATTCAATAATTTACAGCATGATCAGATGGTTTCAAATTGAATTGGTATGTATTTTCTAAACGATGTATTAGCATCAGAGTACAGAGATGTCCATTTTTAAAAATGTCAGTAATAATACATTATTGATACATTATTGATTTCAGGATAGTTGCTGTGCAACTTCTCCATTGGGATATTTGTTAAAAATATATTCTTCGAAGTGAGAGTTTAGTGCCAGGTAGCTTTCCAAAATATTGAGAACCAAGGTCATGCTCATACAAAGGGTGATCTGTAGAGACAATTACATGCGCGTACAGTACTGTGAGCACTGTACATCACTCACACCATCACTACGATAGCCAAACCGCTGAAGTGAAAAGATGGGAGTACGTTTTGAATTTTATGGCAGAGGACAATTTGCCCCAATTTGCATCAGTCATTTTTTGATCTGTTGCGGTAGACTTGACGAAGTGGATCACTTAATACTGTAACACTCCAGGATCTGATGGACGTGAGTGTGCAAATCGCGTAGACTCTGGTTTTTGCCAGAATATATATGAACATAGTGGATCACTAAAAAGTGAGGGTGTTTATTCTGGAAATGTTTATTATATTCTGTAGGACCCTATTTTGATTTTGTCGATAACTGAGCTAGGCCTATATCGCGGTCGTGAATAACTTTACCAATTTTGGTGGTATAAAGCATAAAAGGGTCGGATGGGTCATTTAATGGGATTAGTATATTTCTGGGATCAACAGCTGTCTTTAGAGTATAAGATGGACATTGTGTGAATAAAAAGGCACACAATCAGGTACACAATCAGGCATACATTATCAATAATGGCCGCCTTTACACATTATATATAGCGGTCATAAATTACATTACCAATTTTAGCCGGATGGGTCATTTGAAGGGCATTAATGTATTATTGTGGCCATCAGAAATCTTTTGAGTACAAAATGACTATTGTGTGATGAAAAACAGGAGCACAATCAGGCACGCATTATCATTAATGATCGCTTTCCAGCATATATATTAGTAGAGGTGCTAAGGTCTAAAAGCACCAAATTTTACACACGGGTGCTTTTTCATCTCCTAAATCGTATAAGAGGAACACCTCAAGCGATTTTGACCCGTAAAATGTCCTAATTTGCATAATTTAAAATGGCCGCAGAGTAAAACTAAAATGCTTTTGTTTACATTAAATTTCGATTTGTTCTCCGTATTTTGTGATTTTATTTACTAATATGACTCGTGTAACTGTATTTTAGTATATTTGGATATATTTATGATTATTAAAGAAGCCCAAAACCGCCCAAATTAAAATAACGGAATTCAAAATGGCTGCAAACATCATATTCAAATGATTTTTCTCCATTGAAGATAAAACGTAACCAAACGTTATCCTCATCTGCATAATTTCAAAATGGCCGCCATGACCAAAGTGGAATGAAAATATTGAGATTACATCTTGTGATTTCTTGTGATTTCACTAAAATAGTCAATTATGGCATATTTGATAATTATCTTCTTCAATAATAGCTTATCATCTTCATATTTACCATATCTAAATATTCAAGTTTATAACAACTAAAAGACGAGTCTTCTTCACATACAAAGTAACGGGTCTCCGATTTTTCTGAGAATTTTTAACAAAAACATACACAATATTTTGCCACAAATCTGTGTCGGGCAAAATATCGCCTTACATAAATCGCGCAAGATCCAGATAGCTTTGGTTAAATATTAGCCAGCTATATAAGACGATGCTGTGGTGACATAATCCCACCTGAAGTGCTCGATCACCTTCGTATATAAAAGATCAGCACATGCACATAGACGTAATATAAGTACAATCTGTTTACATTTGAAGTACTCTGGACACCCAGTTTTGTGGGCAATTGGTACCCGGCTAAGCCAAGCTACTCACATTGCGTGGAGCTCGCAGTGACTGACATTTTTCCACAGCTGCCCGTGTAAAAAAGACAGTGACTCCGCCTACCGATAAGACGGTAGCGGTGTTGGCCCTAGTCAGCTAGCGCGCTCTGGTGATCACCGTAGAGCCAGGCCCGCTAAAACATGGTGGTCAGTTTGTCAGAGCCTTGCGATGTCATCAGGGTAGGCAATTGGATGCACCTCTGGATAAATCATCCACCCGCTACTGCAATCATGTTTGCCAGATACGTCCATCCTGATTTGTCGCCATTGGGGGTGGGGGACTGTTTCAGATACAAGTTGTGCAGACTCGAAGAACTAATTTTTTATTGCTGTATCTAGGCCTACACGACACACCTCAACGCTTCTAAATTTTATTCATAAGAACTGTAAGTATATGCATGTTGATAAAGATATACATAGTACTCGTATAAGAGCAGCTGCATATAGTAATCATATTTTCTTTTTGAGCCCATTATCATGTCAGAGATGTGAAGCTTGATTCACGAGTATCTTAGCCACATTACTGTAATGTGTTTACATTTTCACGAGTATCATAGCGACATTACTTTAATGTGTTTACATTTTCACATGGACAGGTGCATAATACACCCTGTTGATGGTGTTGTAAAAGTAGTTTTTCTCTGATGTGGATTTGTATTTACAGCACGGTCATCACACAAGATAACACAACAGAACTATTTCCCCCTCTTGTGGCATTTTTGAAACTCATTGACGCGTATCTGTCAACGCCTTCTGCTTTCTCGATACTTTTACCAGCCTCCATAATTTGTTCGACGATATTGAGATGTACATAGAGACACTGCATATCTATCGGAAGTCTTAGCATATAGGAAAAATATACATGTGCACATGCATAAGGGTTTTCTGCTTGCTTTTCCGTCAGAACAACCTATGTACGAGTACATGAAGGCATGTTATGTTCACGAAGCTTGTGATACACATTGATGTTATTTCTGCTATATGTATTTTACATCGAGCTTGAGCTGTCCCTGTCTGGTGGATTCAAAAGTGTCATAGTAGTAAAAGCTTCAAGTATACTTATGTACGTTTATATTAAATTGACTCTCTCTGCCTCTCTGAGGTTTTGTTACCAATGCAGTGTCTGATATAACTGGAATTTGAGATGGATTAATAATGAGTATGTTAAGTTTCGAACGTAGAATGTTATTATTCCCAGAATCCACATCTCAGCTGGACAAGAAGGTATATAATAATTGCGTATAAATGAGAATATATAGCTAAAGCTACACTATGTGCTATGTAGGCCCTACGTATTTGTTTTAATGCTGACTAACAAAACTGATGATGGTGGAAAATGTTATTTACACCAACCATTTCAAGTAAAAAAGTACCAGCCTAGTTTAATTCAATACATTTGAGTTAATCATATCGTTAAAGTTTATTTTAAAGCAACTCTCATTGTAAATTTAAATGCAATCCTACACACAGCTGACGAGCCTTTTGTGTGGGCATCGTATGTGTTTATGTCAGAAAATGCAGAACGCTTTACATATGTATACCGACAATATCGCGAATGTTTGATTAGTTACAAAATATTAAATCTATGTATATGATAATATTGGCGGCCATTTTGAATCTCGTTACCCGCATTGGCGGATATTTTATTAATTACATAGTTGTTTTAATATTAGCTATAATTAAGTAGTGTACACAGTGAAATAAACTGTTATAATGAGAATTATAACTTTAATGAAACATTTGAATATGATTATTCCGTTATGCTAATTCGGGCGATTTTCGGGTTACATAAGCATCAGAAATATATCCAAAGATACTGAAGCACAATATGGAAAACAACATAAAAGAAAATTAAATCACAAAATGCTAAGAAAAAATCGAGATTTTGTGTAAAAAAAACGATAAAGTTCGATTTCGCGGCCATTTTGAATTATGCAAATTAAAATATTTTACGGGTCGAAATCGATTGGAGTGTTCCTCTTATCTGATTCAGGACATCAAAATGTACCCGTGTGTGAAATTTGGTGTTTTTTTATCACAATCTGAACACTGCATCGCCTTAGCACCTCTACTATATATCGCGGTCATGAATAACTTTACCCATTTTGGTCAGATGGGTCATTTAAGGGCAATAATTATTTCCTGGGATCATCAGCTATCTATAGAGTACAATATGTACATTGTGTGATAAAAATCATATGCTCTTCATTCACTGAATCCTCTCTTTAAAGGAACTCCTTGGGATGAGAATTTTCAAATTTGTCAATTTTGAAATTTTAATTTATATAAGGCTATATAGCCTACTGATCGTAAATAAAACACAAAAACGTCAAAAAAAACAACGGTAAAGCACCGAAAAAGACGAAACACAAATTTGTCTACTGGTAGAGGTGGTGCTTGTGCTGGCTTCTGAATGACGAGTATAGTGGGCGCCCATGAGGCTGCACCCTATCCCGGCTCTAACAAGATCTAAGAGTTTTTAGTAGATTGATGTAAGGCATCAGCTTCAAGCTTTCAGAATTGATTTGTCATACTATACAGATTACTTGGATATATTTTTCATTGACCGGAATAATCTTGTTTTCTCTGATGGATCCACTTATTTGTTCTCTATAAGGTGAGAATGTACTATTATATCTATGCTGCGCACAGTCCATGTTCTTAACGACCATGATGACAGCCTGCAGAGCGTACAGCAAGGCACAGTGTGTGCGTAATGACCCGGCTGTGCTATTCCCGGGATCGGCTACTGAACCTGTCAGACAAGCAGAACGGACAGTCAAAACCCCTGCCGTTAGATTCAGGCGTATATAACATCCTGAAGAATTATGGAATATGTATGTACCCTTCAACTCGGAGAGGATGTAGAGCGGGGCGAAATAAGAGAAAGAATGACTATTCTAAAAATACTGGACCTAATCGCCTTATTATTTATCAATGTCCCGAGGAGCAAAGGGTGCAAAGAAAAACATGGAGTTGGCATCGGCATCCTCTACAGAGCATCGTATAAACTTAATACTAAGACTGAGTTCAATTCTTCTTTTTTCAAAAAATTTGAAATTACGCTCAATTGACCTATCATCTAGTTCGTTACGCATCGCAATTATTTACAGGAGACCACCATCTAAAAAACACAAAATCGCTTCTGGTGAATTCTCTGATCAATTCAGTGAATTTCTCGAAAAATATGCTGATGGTACTAATAGTTGCATGATAATCGGCGATTTCAATTATCATTGGAAAAAGCCAGACGACACGAATGTAAATCGTCTGAGACTTCTTTTAGCTAGTCTCAATTTTGCTCAGCATGTGACCGAGCCGACACATACAAGTGGTCATACATTGGATCTTGTAATTACACCACGCCAGTCCACATTTCTTCATTCAGTATGCACATCATTGTTCATATCTGACCATGCTGCAATACACTGTGATTGAGACATTCAAAAACAACCACCTGCTAGCAGAATAGCTACATTCAGAAGATATAACAAAATTAACAACATTTTATTCAGAGAAGATCTCGCAGCTTGCTTTCTTGACACTTCATCTGACCTGGATGGTCTGATTGATCAATTCACGTCATCAATTACTGACATTATTAACAAACATGCTCCGCTCACAACCAGAAAAATTCCCATCAGACAATCTTTTCCCTGGTATTCGATCGACATTAAGCTTGCAAAGCAAGAACGTAGAAAAGCAGAACGAAGATGGAATCACACTGGGCTGACTATTCAAATACCATCGCCGCAAAGTGAAGGAGTTAATAGCTAAAGCGAAAGCAAAATGTTATCAAGATGCCATTGTTAAATGTTTGACTCAAAATCTCTCTTCGGAGTTATGGATCACCTTTGAACCAGAGGCGACTGTGACTTTTCATGTAACAGAATTTTTTTTTTGCGTTTTGATGGCCATTTTAAAATGGTTGATCAATTTGAATTTTATGCAATTTCGTTAATCATTTTTGATTATATAACAGATTGATTTAAATTTTGTTTATGTGTTCTTGGTGTCCATTTGGAATGTGAGTGGCAATTTTAACTGACCAGTGCCATGCGGCCTTCAGAGTTCAGGATTTGAGCTCCAGACATCAGGGTGTCCTCCTCCAGGAGAAAAAAAATTCAGAGTTTTAAATTCTGGTGCTTAAAATGGCCCATTTTAACTGAAATGACAGTATAATATGGGATATATATTTTTTTCTTGTGAACAAGGGTGGGGATTTCCCCCCCCCCCTGTGGTGCTGAGTGGGGGGTGGGTCCGGACCCCCACCCGCCCCCTGGCGGAAACCCTTGACATCATTGTATTTCGGACCTCAGACTTCGGACATGATACTTCAGGTTTCGGACAACAGACATTAGAATTTGGACATCAGACTTGGAACAACAAATTTTGATATCCGACCTCGGACATCCGACTTTGGACAACCGACTTTGGACAACCGACTTTGGACATCAGACTTTGGACATCAGACTTTGGTCATCGGACTTTGGACATCAGACTTTTGATACTGGTGAGAGTTTGGACATCAGACTGCCAACTCTGCAAATCAGACTTGGGACTTCGGTCTTCAGACTTCTGATTTCAGACATAGATTTAGGACATCCGACTTTGGACATCCGACTTTGATCATCCGATTTCGAACATCAGCCTTTGGACATCAGCCTTTGGACATCAGCCTTTGGACATCAGACTTTGGACATCAGACTTTGGACATCAGACTTTGGACATCAGACTTTGGTCATCAGACTTTTAATACTGGTGAGACTTCGGACATCAGACTTTTAATACTGGTGAGACTTCGGACTCTGGATTTAGGACATCGATTTAGGACTTCAGACTGTGGACTTCGGACATCAAATGTCGGACATCAGACTTCGGCCATATGAATGATGTTTGATGTTGGACGGAATAAATATGGAGTTGGATGGAATAAATATATATTTCTTTTTCCCCACAGTCTCCATCTTTAATTGCAATTTTTTCAAGTGTAAAATATTCCATTCTATAAAATGTTTTTTTTTTAATGTTTGTTTTTAAATAATTTGGTCCAACACTTTGACGTAAGGCTCAAATTTTTTTTTGTAGGAAATCAGAAATTCATGTGAACATGGTAAAGCACAGACTAAGAAAAAACCTATTCTATCATTCCGTCCAACACTTTCACACATTTTAATTTTATGAAACGCTTCAATTGAATATACAAAGCAATCTGCTTATTTGTACACCATGGGCAAATACTAGTAAATTTCTAGCACATAATGTGGATCGAACTGTTCTTTCGTTTTATTTATTCTTCTTTTTGATCTTGTTATCTATATTTCTAATTCAGTCCGCCACTCGCTTAAATTGAATATACAAAACAATCTGCATATTTGTACACCATAGGCAAATACTAGTAAATTTCTAGCACATAATGTGGATTAAACAGTTTTTTTGTTTTATTAATTTTTATTTTTGATTTTGTTATCTATATCTCTAATTCAGTCCAACACAGACCGGAGGCATTATGTAGTGGGGTTGTCCGGATTACCTATTTTTCAAATGGGAGAGTAAGGCCCAAATTAAAAATAAGCTTGTTTTGTGTATAAATGTTGCGGTTGAAAAAAATTTTTTTTACATTTTTCCCGAACTAATATTTTTTGGGAGTCATCTTCCGAAAATATTCGGTCAGTCACTTAACATGCAGTGATTGGGTTTCGTCTAAAACCCAAATTCTTCGAGCGATAAAAAAATCACCAGCCCTCCCTTATGATGTTATGAACCACTGCGAAATCCGAAACAAACATACATTTTTTCATGGCCTGACAGGATTTTTTTTTCTAATCACCTCCCTCCCGCATGACTTTTTCAGCTGATGTGAAATCCGAAACAAACATATTTTTAAGGCTGGCCTAATCAAGGTTGATTAAAAAAAATCAGACAGGGCAGGCACATGGGGGGGGGGGGGGAGTTAACAAATATTTATTTCAAGGGTTTTTTCCATTTAACGCAGTAGCCTCTCTGGATTACTTTTCTTTACGGGCGGGGAGGAACAATTTGATTTTTTTTTACCAGAGGGAGCAGGCAGGGTGTCAAAACAAATTTAAAAAAATAAGCAGTGGGGGTGAAGGCAAATTTTTACAATAAAAAATTCCAGTAGTCTTTTCAGATTCAATTGTTTTCGAATGGGGGGGGGGCAAATAGGTCAAATGCTAGAATAATTTACCTTATTTTATTTTTTTGGTAAACATGTACCAAATCATCTTTTGCTTTTTTTGGTGGGGGGCAGATAGGTGAAAAGGATACTTTTATTTATTTTGACTGTCTTTTCAAAAAAAATATAGGGCATCTTTGGTTTCAATTATTTTTAGGCGGGGGGAAGGTACGATGTAGGTCAAAGAAATACTTATTTTACCTGTCCAAAAAAAAAAATGGGGGGGGGCTTGAACATCGGAGGTATAGTCATTGACATGTCGATACACCTTTCCAGTACGTGTCTTCAATAAAAATGCCCCTTAGCAGGGTTTTTCCATAAGATATCATCACGATCATCAAGCTAATGTTATCAGGTTATTCCCCCTGTAATTAGAAATAAATATTATTATTATTTTTAATATTATTTAGGCAGTCACCATTCAATCTCCAGGGATCATGGTTTACTGTTTGCAACGCTGGTCCAACGGTAAACCAGCGTTGCAAATTGGTCCAAGTCAACGACTCATAAGTTTGCTGGGCATAGGCCTATATATATCGCCATAAATTCACTTAATAAGTGACCGACATAGCCTATATAATATAGGTGATTGATTGATGTTGACAATAAAAATTATTGGTATATTGTGGCGCCAGGCTCATTGGCTAACTCAGGGCACGGGTGTATCGGGTTCGAGTCCCGCTGCGGCCAATATCTTTCCTTGGTACACACATGCAGTGACCCAAACTGTTCAAATTCGTGGGATAATGACGACAGAAACGTATTTATAACCGATTTGCGCCGCATCAAAAAACTTATAAAGAAATAAAGAAAACAAAATGACCAATATGTCAAAGTTGACATGTAGCCTAAACGGTCAAAAATATATGTATAATGTCTTTGATTATTGATGACCAAGCATAAATGGATATAAGTCCAATAACTGATGAGCATTATAAATGCACCTCACACGGTTCACATCCTCTAAGTACTGGAGATAAAACAGGGCTATAATTCGGCGACGCAATTTTTTTCAGTCACAAAAGGCTGGAAAGCGAAATGGAGAGTAAAGAAATACAAGAGAGCCAAGAAAAGCAGCAATTATCATGATTATGAAAAGCGAGAGACAAAAATACCAGAGAGCCTGGCCTAAATCATTAAAAGTAATCTCGACCCCAAGGCCTGAAAATGTCCATTAAGACTTTTCAATGACTGCGCGGGCTGTGGGCTGAGCATGCGGGCATGTAACTGAAATGTTACTGATTCTATGAAAAAAACTATTTTCGACCTGGCAAGTCTTTGATATGATCGTCCGATTTTGTACGGGGTCAATCTGTGGCTGAAACCTTTTCAGCTACTGGGGCTAAAGGTACCAGTCCACCTACAAAAGTCGAAACTTGCCTGGTACATTAAAAGTTTGAATTGCTAAAATATCATTAGATTAAAGCTTTTCAACAATACAAAATAACAAAAACTGAAAGAATCTTGATACTCCTTGCAAAGTTTGAATTTGGCTAAAATTGGGTGGTGGGCTAGTTTCTTTTAATTGATTAGCTAGTAGGTGCTTGGTCTTTGTGCACAGGTTGTAGGCCCACCCCCATGAGGTAAATTAACCCGAGAAGTAAATATTTTGAATCAATGATTCGAAACCTTGCCTGAAAAGGAGGGGCTTCTTGGGCATTTCTGTAGGCCTTTTTGAGCTGTAATCCCACGGGCTATGCTCGGCAATATTTTTATGTTCCTAATCGCAAGTTATCTTCAAATCCCCCTTGACATCCTCGAACCCACACCCACAACTCTCGACCTTCAAGCCTCGACCCACAACCCCTTCGACCCACAAACCCTCGATCCTAGACCCACAACTCCCTCGACCCACAACAACAAAAGCATATTTTTATTTATCCCATTATGGTAGATCTATTAACCAAATATTTCTACTTCAAGTAATCTATATCTGGACGCTTCAAGTACCGAAGTTGTTCGGAAGTCCTCACGCTCCCGGGACTTCAAGTCACCCATATGGGACTCACTGCAGGCAGTTATATTAACTATATATAATTATAGTCAACATAACTGTTAGGGGGGGGGGGCACTATTCAATCTCCGGGAGGCGGAGGGGCTGGATTACATATCCGCGCCCCGGTGGTTCCCTGAAAATGTCAAATTTGTACCATTAGCTATTAGTTTTTTATCTCTTCCTTTTCTTTGAAAATAAATGATAATTCCGTCTTGCTTGTAAATCACTGTGTCCCTTATTTTTGTCATCTGGGTTTCTGGAGCCTCTCTTGCAGGCCTACAGTTAGCCTTGTCGTCCCCTCCCAGGCCGTGGATTGATGTATTTGCTTTACCCGAAAAATTAAACAAGGCGTTGACTGAGAGCGAACGCGACCCCAAGGTCCGATAAATGTCCATAACTTTTTAGTGACTGTGCGACCTCTGAGCTGAGCATGCCGGCATGGAACTGAAATGTTGCTGATTCAAAAAAAAACTATTTTCGACCTGATCATGGCCCGTTTTTTCCGATATGACAGTCAAAGAAATGTCCCACGATTTTGTATGCAGTCAATCTGTGGCTGAAACTTGTTTCAGCCACTGGGGCTAGCCTACAGTGTCGCATCTTCAAGTGTCTCTCACTTTCCAACACAGTGGTATTTTTAGTCACTCTGATATATCACTGTTTATCACGCTCGTACCACCATATGTACATGATAACAATTGAGTTTATATAAAGGAAATCACAAGGTTTAGCCGTATTCAATCTAATAATGCCCATAATCAAATAAACGCTCAGTGCACCCCTGATTTGAAAATAAAACCCACGATATAGCATGTAGTCTACACTATATATGATAATTAAATAATAGCCTAATCTAATACTCCACCACCCCCTCTAATCACGTACAGGGGGGTGTTCTAATTAATATGAAAAATAAAATGTAGGTATGGGCCTGATAATTTATATAGGCCTATTATATTTAATATTATCTCCGTAGGGCCTAACTTTTCCTTATAAAAAATGTCAACCCAAAAATTGTTTTATACATAGATCTAGGGCCTCATTACCGGTAATTTTGTTATTCATGCAGGCTATAACAGTTTCTGATAGTTTCCATATTTGTCTTACCGGTATAGCCGGTAGGCCCTATGTATACAAAAATATGAATTAAAGTCTGCTACTTTTCTCATAATCATAAAATGAGCTACATAAAAAGCTACAACCTATTATAAAGGCACATAACTGATACCAGATAGGCCTTATATAGTCCCAAATGTGCCTGGACGTTTAGGATACAACGGGAACAGGCACATTTTGGAGAGTGCATCACGGCAAATAGGCCTAGATGCCTTTATCTGATAAATCCATAGAAATATATTATATATATATTTTGTGTGTGCTGCCATGCGTGCAAAACAAGCGTTGATTGTCATAGTTTATTTACTTAATATTAAATAGTTCTCCAAACTATTTCCATTTAGAATGCTTAAATTGCTAGCGTAGCATGAGAATGACCCGTTTGTTTAATACGCCAATGGTATAGAAAATGAGAGTGTAGACCCCCGCGCCACCCAGCCGGGAGATAACCCTCGGCACCTTTTAAAATGAGTGGGCTGAGCCAAAGTACCAGGATTACAGCCCATGTGCACAAGAGGAAAGATCAACAAACATGCTGGGCGGAATTTTGGGGAGATGTTTTTTTATTTTCTCACTTCACAGCCAGTAATCACACTGAATTGAATAATCGTCTGAAAATAAAATCGCCCCATCATACACAGTAAGTGAATATGTAAGAAAAATCGACTAAAAACGGTAAATATTGATATAAGAGCGAAAAAGCATCCACCACGGTGAAAGGTGAATCCGGGTATATTATAGGCTACATTTGATGATTTGTCTGACCCACCTGCCCCCCCCCCCCCCTGGCCCCTTCCCACTCGAAAATAATTAAATCTGAATTAAATTTTTTGTTCTCTAACGTTACTGATAAACAAGAAAATGTAAAAATTTGCCTTCATCCCCCTCGCTGGCCCGGTTGGTGTGCCCAAAGGACCGAGTTGGTAAGGGTGGCAGATTGGAAAAGGGCCGGAGCATCTGGAATTCCTTTATTATCGCCCGGGGACGGCGGAGAGAGAATGTCAACAAACTTACCTCGTCCAACTAGTGGCTTTTCCCATAGCCAGTGGGCAAAACACCTGAAATATGCCGTTTCTTCAGCACAATTCCACAAATATAAGCTGTCTTCTTTCTTCTGTGATTCATAATTGAAAGAATATGTGGCTTTTACGGCTTGAAAAGTAGATTTATTTCCTTGTGCTGGGGGCAGCCATTTTTAAATCGGAACCGCGCTGCACTCTGGGGCCGTCACGTTGAGTCACAGAGGAGGGGGCGGGATTTCAGGTCAGTCCGCGAGAGCGGTATTACAAATGTAATACAGGATTTTCAATTCTCTTAAAAAAACAATGAAATAAACAATGAAGTTAATAATTTTTTAACACAAACGTAACGTTTTACAAATCAATAAGATCTGAGGAAGTCGAAAAACAACTTAGATTGACCATTAGTTAGGGATAACTTGTAAAAATACACCCATTTTCCGTTGAAGGACGTCAATTTCCATTGGACTGCGTAGCGCCGTAGGCCGATATAGCGCTCCTATATAGCGCTGATCGGCCTTACGGCGCTGTACCGTCGTCTCACATCTCGCAGGCGATTAAAAAAAAAGGTTAGTAGACGGGTAGATATATGTAAATAACCACTCGAACCCCAAAAAAATTATAACAAAGAGTTTCTCAACTGTTTTCCATCCTACTGGATATAGTGAATGACCAAAAAAAGTCTATCAAAATCTCATTTTCATGGGATTTTTCAACATAGTGCAGGGGGTTGTGTTTTTCACATAGATCGGAATGTTAATTTTTGGCACCAATGCTAATATCAATCTACTAGGTCTAACGATTCAAAAAAGTTTTGGTGCCATTTTTTCTGTTGGGGTTAAAGGTCATTTTGGGGTAATTTAATGTAGGTACCGTATATTTCATATACATTCTCATATCTTTCTCGTCTTCATGTCACAAAGTACGCCATGTGACCCCTTAAAATTTGCAGAATTGAGAGGAGAACACTGATATGCTTGTACGATTAACAAAAATATACACTGGGAAAAAATAAAACTGAAATGTGTTTCATAAGATGCGATCTGTTCGGTAAAGTTCGTCGTCATTTTGTATACAAAGTAACGGTATCAAAATAATTCAATATCTTTATAGATAAGGTCAGTGCTTTTAACACAAATAAAAACAAACATTATCTACCTAAAAAAATATTCCAGACACATCTGATGGCAAACACAGGTAAGACAAATGTTATCTTCGTCATCAAACGGAGATGCGATAAAAATATCCAACATCAACTCTACGCTGGTGGCGCTCTGTATACACAAGTCCAGCCTAGTCATACACTAAGTCAATTAATTATTGTAAAAAGACATACGTACGTGATGTCTCTTTAATTTTATCTTGGATAAAAACTAATGTCATCGAAAAGGTCATAATAACTCAAATATTCTCCTCTTCCTCCTCATCAAGAACTACGATACACTCGACATCATCACAGTCACCAGCATCTAATCCACACTGGCATAGCTCTGTGCACACAAGGCCAGCCTTTCTGCATAAACACATAGAGTTTTGGCATTTAGATTTCACTCATTTGCAATGTATGAGCTCAATTACAGCATCTGGAGCTGGTTTTAGTAATGTTCTCACAGGACAAAGACAACCTTCCTCGTTTGTCCATCCATAGGGCAAGTATTGGATTCGCGATGTGAGCCAGATGCCCTATTCTGGCCTGGTACAGAGTATGTGCTCGTGTAGAGCAGCTTTAGTAGAGGGAAACTTTTCACACTCTGCTTGATTTTTTTCTGAAACAGCAGCCACCTGACACTACCGGGATCTTCGTTGCTGGTCCCGAGTAAATACAATTGACATATATAACGCTCAAACGTACTGAGATTGCTACTCCAGATGGCATGTCTGCCTGTCTAAGATCTATGAATCCCTGAACAGTGGTCTTGTCAGCCTTTAAAGTTATCTTGCCCTTTACCAGAAAATCGACCAACAGCTGCATCACATCCAGTGAAGCTTTGAAAGCCAATCAAAGCGCTGACAAGGGGGCAACCTAAGACATAATCGATTGGTTTCAGTACAATCAATTCCCTGCTCTTCCCATGACCAATTAGCATTTATGGGTTCGCTCCATGTCTAGGAAAATAAGCTAGAGCAAGGATTAAAACATAGGGGTCCGTTGACAGAATGTGGACTGCTGCATTTTCATTTTGACTGGCCACATCAATTGCACAAAGCTTTAGAATTGTGTCTGTCTCCTCCTGGCTGTTACACATGTGACTGACATACTTATGTCTTGTTGGTTGTTACACCATCTCGAGCTGATAGGCCTACTACAACTGTTTTGTGTGATAATCGAATGTTTTTTGAAGAATTTATAGAGTCGAACTATCTTTTGTTTTGGATTCACTGAGGAACACCTTTACATACATTCTGATTGGTGTACTGTCTCTACATGTATTTGATGTCCGGCCTTTACTACTCTTATTACACTCTCTTGTTGTTTGTTTTAATGATTTTGTTCCGTTTTATTGATCAAATATTAAGTGAACTGTAATATATCTGGAGATGGATCTGGTCATACTCGCCATAAACGCAACTGACACTTCTAGGCATGTTTTGAAGCTTTCATTCCTGCTAGCTCTTGGACAAGCGTCAATGATAAGAACGCTGCCATTCTCTTAATCTTTGGCATTTTGATCTTGTTCTTTATACAAAGCTCTCAGAATATGAAATAGTTTGCTTTTGTCCATATAAGGTAACATCGATCCATCAGACACGAAAAGGGATCGAGGTATACAAGAGAACTCATGTACACTTCTTCTATGTTTATATCATTTAAAGCTATGTTTTGTTCATCAAGAGGCACAAGAACACCACCAGTTTTCTCCATATTCTAAATTATCGCCTGTGCAAGATGTGTTTCGATTGACAGAATACGAGAATAATCAACACATAAACCACTAGCATGAAAGAAGTCAACCATATTGTGAACCGAACTCTGCTGTTCCTTGAGTAATTCATCTGAGTAAGCTATATAAAGTGTGTAGAATGTGTTTATCTCGATCAGTGGTGTCCAGATGTCGTTCAAACTTCCCCGGATCAGTCCGCATTTGAAATATGTCATCACGAATTACATGGGCAGCATTAAATATCGACTGCATGTCTCTGACTTTTCTAGGACTTCTGCAACAGCCTAATCTTTAGTAGTTTTGGAGCACAATAATTCAGGCTTGTGTTTTCGTGGTTGAGAAAACTGAACATCAGAAATGCTGTCAGTAATTTGCTCTTTCAACTGACGTGTTGTAGGAATATTTGGGATTCCAATGGATTTTCATATGTTTTTTATGTTGTAGACACATCAGTTATTGGAAATACTTTTCCTTCTTTAAGTGCCTTCTTAACAAGACTGTAAAACTCTACTGCTATTGTGCGAGCCGTGTTGTTATCCAAATGGCGATGACTGTTTCACTTTTTGGTACAGATCATACATAACATGGGAAATTATATTTATTGTCTATAGCTCTGGCATCTTTGACATCCAGTGATTGAAGTCTGATCTTCCAATCATCATTGTCACTTCTGTGCAAGTGACTTCATGCAGAGTTTCTTTTGAATTATCATCATTGCAGAAAATACAGACTTCCTTTGTGAAAACACGTACTCGCCAGAGAACGTGTAAACCTTTTGTAAGGAGCTGCATCATGTTGACCATCATAAAAAGAAGCCGTAGGGGCGTATGAGCAAGTTTAGATAAATCACCCTTGACGATCGCCTTCTCATACCTGATCTTTTCCCTTTTTAGTTTATCGGTATGAAAGCAAGTTTGTCTCTTGAAAGCAATTTCTATGTCACGTTGCACCCTTTGCTCTTAGTTCATCAGCTGTGCTGTTCCCAAGGCGTTTGTTGATATTTTGGTAACCGTCAGATCTATACAATGAATGACACTTAACAAATATTAGAAATTTTTCATGAGAAGAGGGATTCTTCACCAAATCACCACCAGCAACCTGACATTTAATACACAAGTTATAGTTAGTCTCAGTTAATATGTCAAGCAGTGTAGTTTATATACTCTTCGCAGTTATCGTTGGTGCAGTTTGTTAGTTGTTAGTCACTTTGAGGCTAAGTAAGTGTTGCATAATTTGTCATCTATATGCAACCGTCACTTATTGAATAGTAGCGAATGTTGTATGTTTCATTAAGATAATGTTACCGATTTCATTCTACAGTGAACTAACGTCCATGGTGTATTTATATTCATGTTCTACATCTCATTCTGCAAATTTTGAGGGGTCATATGATACACTTTGTGTCATTTATGTGAAAATCGGGTGTCATTTTCGTATATTTAAGTTCGACGACTTTGAATGACCCCAAAATGACCTTTAACCTCAACAGAAAAAATGGCACCAAAACTTTTCTGAATCATTAGACCTAGTAGATTGATATTAGCCTTGGTGCCAAAAATTAACATTCCAATCCAAGCGGACTTCTGTATCCAACATTACGGCCAACACTAACAAATAAAAGTAATGTAATACCTTTTTCTCGTGTAATTTTGACCAGAAAATCCATTCCTTATATTATTTTCATGATTCAATGCCATCTTCAATGGTAAGAGGTCAACTTCACGGTCAAGTAGTCGAAAATATGATTTTTACCAGATAAAGCTAAGAGCATGTGTAATACCTCATTTTCATGTGATTTTGACTAGTAAGTAATTTTATGGTATTATGTTTGTGATCCAAGGTGGCCTTCAAGGTCAGTTTTAAGGTCAAATTAAGGTCAATTCCTGACAATATCACTTCTAACAGATGCAAGTATATATTTTTAACTCAATAAAGTCTTCTTCAACGCCTTCCCATCGTCCTTCAATGCTTTACCGTCGCTCTTGAACTCCCCCAGATTCTCTCTAATGTCTCCCAATTGCCCTTCCACACCTTCCCATCGCCATTTAGCGCCTCTCCATCATCCTTTAACACTTACTCTTGCATTTGCATGCCTCCCCTTCGCATTTTAGGGCACACCATTTAACACCTTTCCGTTGCCTTTTAACGCCTTGTTGTCGCGCTTTAGCACCGCTTCGTCGTTCTCTAAGCCTCCCCGTTGCCTTCCTGTTGCCCTCAAATGCCTCTTGGTCGCCCTTTAATGCCTCTGTGATGCCCTTAGACGCTTCCCCGTCGCCCTTTAACACCTCTACATCGCGCCTTATTTCCTTCATGTCACCTTCCAACGCAAACACAGCTGACTTTAACATCGTTTCGTCGCCCTTTATGCATCATGCGTCGGCCTTTGACGCCTCTTCCTTGCAATTGAAGGCCTTCCCGTCGCCCTTTAGCGGCTACCCGTTACCCATTAATGCCTCTTCATCGCCTTCTAACGTCACCCCGATGCCTTTAATGTTTTTCCAGCGTCATTCAACGCTTCCTCGTTGGCCTTTAATACCTCGCTGCCACCAGTTATGCACCCCGTCATACTTAAACGAATCTTAGTCGCTCTTCTACGCCTTTCCATTGCCTTTTAACGTTTCTTCATCACTCTTTAACGCTTTCGCATAACCATTTAACGCATCTGCATCACTCTTTAGCACTTCCTTGTCGCCCTTGCACGCCTTCACATCGTCATTTAACGCTTCCTCGTCGTTTGTTAATGCCTTTTAACACACCTTTTAATACACCAGTCGCACTTCAACGCCTCTTCGTCGTCCTTAACTCCTCCACATTGCCCTTTGCCACCTCTTCGTCGCCTTTTAGCGCCTCTCCAATGCCCTTTAACGCCTATTCATCGACCTTTAACGGTTTCCCTTTGCCCTTTTTAACGCCTCTCCGTCGTCATGCCTTCACATCGCTGTCAAACGCCTCTTCATCGTCTTTTAAAGCCTCTTCAATGCCTTCCCATTGCCATTTAACGTATCTGCCCTTCTACTTGTAATGGCTTGTTATTTGCTTATACTTTATTTTTCATAAAGTTAAATTGATTTTTTCACCTTGAGCATACATAATCATTACGACCTACCAGAATGAGATTATCCAGTAAAAATTACACCTGAACGAGGTACTATGCGTTGTCTAATTTGTGACATTATATGTTTTTACGTCCCTTGAAATTTAGAGGGGTGGGGTGGCACACCAAGAGCTTAGCATATAATGGTACTTTTTATGTCCGGAGACGGGCGGTAGAAAAGTGTAAACACATATTTTAGCTTGATAAAAGAACTAAAGTAAAATAAATTATGTAACCACAATGTAAATGTATTCCTTGAATTTCACTGTTTTTTCATGATATAAATCCCAGTCAATGGATATTCGACCTTGTTCCCACAACAACTGTGGCATGTATGGTCTAATATATATTTGAGAAAGGCAAACATATTGCACTTAGAAAATACCATTAAGTTAATATCCACAGTATAGACCAATACTGCTGTTTTTGTGATGTGTCGCAAATATTCGAGCAAATTACGTTAAAAAAGGAAAAACTGCTGTAGGCCTATATCCAAGACCTTTGTACAAGTTATACCTACATAACCATACAAAACATGCAGCTTGTTGTAAGGTTATATGCCCTAATTCGGATATCAGGACATTGTGCCAGTGAATATTGCGACACTTAATACTTAGAGTAGACATAAAACAGCAGTCATAAACTACACCATTCATAGAAATGTCCTTCTTCTAGACATTGGCTGCTATTTAACACCTTTCCGGTAGTCAGATTTTGATCGCCTTTTTTCCTGCTATTATTAAGTACATCCCATAGGTGACAAAGCCACTGGAAAACAATTTGTTATTATGTTTTAGAGGTTCTAGTAGATGTTTGCATAAATCGACCCGCCAGAAATGAAATCTTCCAGTAGGCTAGGCTATAGGTCGGTTACACTAGGTCTTTATACACGAAAAATAGGTATTACACTTGTTATTACTCATTGAAAATCAAATTTTGTTCACTTGACCTGAACATTGACGTTTTGCCATTGAAATGATACTTTTTACAGTTTGACCTTGGAATTTCCTTTTTATCTTGAACATGTTGAAGATAAAAAAGAGGTATTACACATGATGTTTGTTGACATTTGTACAGATATATATTTAGGCATTTGACCTTTAAATTGACCTTTTGATCTCGAAGGTCACCTTGAATCACAAACATAATACCATAAAATGATCTACCATCCAAAATCCCATGAAAAGGAGGTATCACACAATCATGTTCTTAGCTTAATTTGGTAAAAATCAACTTTTCGATTACTTGACCTTGAGGTTGACCTTTTGACACTGAAGATGACCTTGAATCATGAAAATAATATAAGGAATGTTTTTTCTAGTAAAAAAATACACGAAAAAAAGTATTACACTTGTTCCTACCTTTATTTGTCTAAAAATCATAATTTACCTTTAACTTGACCTTTGACCTTGGATTCTGCCCCCTAGTCCCATCGCAATCTTATATTTTTGACAGTGCCAGGATATCATTGCAAATAATGAGTTTCCCAACCCTTTAAAACATGTAGGCCTATTATAAACAAGAATCATGGTTTAATTGTAAAAGTTTAGGCAACTTAGGATGTTTTTACCGATTTTTACGGCCAATGGCAGCCATCTTGGATTTTTCGACTTTCATGGGTCAGATTTTGATAGACTTTTCTTTGGTCATTCACTATATCCAGTAGGATAGAAACCGTTGAGAAACCTTTTGTTATAATTTTTTGAGGTCAGGTGGTATAACGACCCGTCTATAGAGGCTAGAGTGTGTGCAGGGATTTAGAGATCGTTTAGAATTAGCCCCATAACGTTGCTGAAACAGAATTGCCACAGATTATAGTGCCCACTGAAGGGTAAAAAAGTGGGACATTTCTTTGGATGCTGATATCTAAGACTTGGGTCTTGATTAATCAGGTCAATAAAAGTTTTTTTTGTATACATCATACGATCAGTTCATTTGTAAAAAAAAACCCAGTAAAATGTTATTGCATTTTTTTCTCCGTGGGGTGGATATCGATCTCAGTGACTGCCTGGTTGAAAAAAGTTGATTCTCTTGGGTAAAACGAATGTAGTAATCCACGGCCCAACATCTTTACGTTATGGGCTCGTCCACACATGTCGTGAATTTGTGACTGTCATTGAAAAGAGAAACATTTATTGCATTTGTATCCAACACCACATGAAGACTAGAAGTCGTTATTTGGACTGCTAAGTATGCATACATGTAGGCTAGTCTGCTAACTTGTTTCTTCTTTTCTTGATAGGTTCATCTTTTTTTACTCTCCCTTACAATGCGTACGCACGTGCGTACTGGCGTACGGCTGGCTACGCGCCTGGTGCCTGTAACTCGAAGCAGTCGCTAATTTTCCGTTTACGACTGAGATACCGCATGCCTAAAGGCAGTCCCTATTTTAAAACGAAGCATGCGTTAAGCAGACGTTAGACATGCGTTATGTAGTCGTTAGCAAAGTGTAACTCGAAACTTTACGCACACGGCGTAGGCCTACATGTGATATTATGTGATACTACGGTGGCCCGTAACAGACAAACAAAATAACAAGTTATCCCAGACAGCACTAGACGTTGACCCACGGCTGATATAGTGTTGTACCATCGTCTGCGACGCTGGCGCATCGTTAAACCAACATTGGGTGGACGTCTCATGTTGTTTTTTGTGATGTTATTAGAAGCAAACGTTTGACAACACATATATTTGGATATTATTCCGCACTCTGTGGATTTAAAGGTCCTATCAGCAGCTTTTAAACGTGATAAATATTTCATAATGAATCCCCAGTGGACCACTTTATGATTCAACGATTCACACGCGCCAGTGGGAAGAAAAATATAATGCAAATTAACACAAATTCATTTTGAATAAAGCATATTGATTTCACCATAAAATATTGTCTATTTATCTAAATATCATGACTTTCACATCACAGCTCCTAGCAAAATTGTCACGTTCTGCCAAATGGTGAAGGCCCCGAAATATAACGCAATCATTCAACAATAGCATACTATATCAATAGATCAGAGGCTGTGATCTGGCAAAAAAATATTTAATAAAATTCCAAGTAGCCTAATGTATGTTACATTTGGCCATCGATTCTCGTCAACGCGCTGGAAACGAAAATACAGGCGACCGAATAGTACGTTAGGGCCGATTGAAATTAATGTAAGCGTTGTAGCCCCCTATTTAGGCCTATCGTTTCAACTCATTGCTATAGGCATTTACATGAACTCCAGGGAATTTAAAATGTGAATCACATTGACCCATAGATCTAGCCTGACCCATGCTAGGCCTATAGCATACAGTGCACCAGTTTCATTTTGTCAATTTTATTTCGTCGATTACAGAAAACCGCGCTTTATGTATGTTTACATTTTACTTAAAATTGATAGAAAAGGGGTTACATCATAATTATAGTTTTTAGAAGCATGGTAATACCCCCCTCCCCCTACTAGGTTTAGTGATTTGGACCCTCAACCACACGACGTAGCTTCTCTAATGTATGAACCGCTGTATCATATTAGTAATAACACAAGAAAATATTTGTTGCACAATATTGTATGTTTATAGTCCTAAATGGTGCAATGTGTAACATGGCGGAAACAATAATTATTATCCTCGTGCATATAGACACCCCGAGAACGTGAGATCTTGACCCAGTGCTGGGTTAATGTTGGTCCACCGTCTACGTTGCAGGCCAAACCCGAATCCAGTATTGTTTCATTTTCTTGTGTTTGTTGGGCTATTTGGTCAATACGCTTTTTGAGAGCCGAAAAAATAATTACCATTTCTGCCTACTAAAATGACTATTGGAGTAATGAAAAGCGGCAAGATAGATATTTTTTCATAAGACTTATACAAAGATAACCCAGCAAACACGACATTAGAATGTAATGTTTATTTAATGCTGGCACAGAGTCGTTGATTGTGGGCTATCATTAAACCAACATTGGGTCAAATTTTCGTGCATAGGCCTACTGGCATATACCACTAGCCTATGTAGGCCTATAGTGTAAATGGAATATGTACTGACATTCGTTAAATGTTGATGGATGAATGCTATCGTATATCAATTAATGTTAATTCTGTATATTGACGAAAAATAAATAAGCTACTCGTAACTAATTCCCAGCAAACACGAGACGTTTACCCGATGTTGGTTTAATGTTGGCCCACCTTCTTTGACGCTAGCCCAGCATTAAACCAACATTGGGCCAATGACTCGTGTTTGCCGGGTTATTAGCAATGTGTTTTTAATAGCTTGCCTGAATCTGACAGAATCTCATGCCGCACGTGAATTGTACGAATTACGTGACTGTTTTTTATATGTGAACCGTTTTGTCTAAAATCTGTAAATTTGTCGTTCAAACAACTAATTATATTTGCCTTTGAACTTATGCAATTTAAGTATTAGGCATTTACATTATTTATTTCGATTTAGGATACAGAATTTACAAAATATATATTGTTACATTTTATAATTAGGTAGACGTGTTTCCGTTTGAAATCTAATTAGTTTTAGTTAATCCAACCCACCAACACTTAGGCACGCAGTGCACATCATTTCCTACGGTATGTAAGTTTTTTCATGTTTGTAAGGCACTCAGAAAAAAGTATATTATATTGTGTTGTAAACTACCACTGCTCATTCTGTGACACCGTAATACAGTCATTCACCCCATGCACAAATTTATTTATCAGGCATAATTAAAAATGACCTATATTTGACCTTCCAATTCAAAATGGTTACCGCCAGCATACAAACAAAAGGTTATTTTTTATCCATCTGAACTATAATATAGTAAAGAACAGATTAGATTACAAGACATTAAGCACAGTAAATTCTAACATACTTTTATGCGCTTAGTATGTAGAATTGTAATTGTAAATAAATATAATTAAGACCATCGTTGATTTCACCTATTACATAGGTCAGACGATAAAAAAATAAACATCAGAAATGTGCGTTGCGGCACCCCAGTCATGCAAAACCATAGGTTGAGCATTTCCAATTGTCCATATGAAGGTGAATGTCGCGGCCATTGTGGATTATTTCGTTAAAATTTACTCGTTAGTAACGTTTATTCGTGGCCCACTAAATTACTACAAATGAGTCATATATTATCGTCAGCATATTTCGAGGTATAATTAAAGTAGCAGTAGGTATATACTGGTGAACAGTTGGTTTTATATTATACTGTCATATGCCCTATACTTTATATCTGTTAATATTCGCAAGGGTTTAATTTTCGCTAATTTCGCGAGGAGGGCAAATTCGCGAATTCAAGAATCTCGCAAAAAATATTTTTATAATAGCGATACTAAGGAGAAATGAAAATTCGCGAATTCTAAACTTCGTGAAAAGTCCCAAATTGAAATGAATGGGGTTTAGGCCACCTTTGTGCACATATAGGCTAAACTGGGCCAGGAGAACCTCCTAAGGATGGTGAGATGAATGAGATGACACTGCCCTCCAGACACAGGATTCGAAATTCGAGCCCTGGCGGTCTAAGGCCGCGCACGCTACCTCTCGGCCACGGAGGCCTCCCACAATATCGACTCTTTACGCATGAGCGGGGAAGAAACATTTTGTTTCATTGAAACTTGAAGGCTAGAGTGGGATTTGAACCTGCGATCCCCGATTTTGGATGCAGGCAGCTTTAACCACTGCACCAGTGCTACCGTTTTGCCCTAAAATGAGACATTTGCAAAAATTAAAAAAACGCGAAAATCACCGGATCTACAGTATTTATTATTATATCATTTTAATTCACTCGTATGGTTGACAGGCTTTGTAGATGTCGTCATTAATAACATATTGGAAAAAATACTCAATTAATATTAATGTTATTGTACCATTTTTGCATATTTTAACTGGAAGTCAAATAAACATTAAGCCATAATAACGGCTTCAGCACACCCAAATTAAGTAAACACAAGTAGATAAAAAGATTTACACTTAAATGCAGAGCATAAAAATACCGAAATGGGATTCAGACGCTAGACGCTGGTCCAATGTCGGTTGAATGTTGGTTCTTATCTACGACGTTGACGCAACATGCAATTTACCCTGGTGATCACCAGTGGTGATCAATAAATTTACGAATGATTGACCTACTAATTTAATTGTGCGGTGATTATGTTTAACCCTTTCAGCGCAGGGACCATCATTATGAAGACGGTACCCTGAGCTAACTAAGACATTTATGATGATTTCAAATTGAAAAAAAGCCTTTGATCTCTATGATTTTTTTTAATATTTCAGCATTGTGAGGGTTTTAACCGGTCTACTTCTGAATTATTTACCTGTGCCAGGTGGGTCTATATTTTTGATCATGTCTGTCTGTCTGTCTGTCTGTCTGTCTGTCTGTCTGTCTGTCTGTCTGTCTGTCTGTCTGTCTGTCTGTCTGTCTGTCTGTCTGTCTGTCTGTCTGTCTGTCTGTCTGTCTGTCTGTCTGTCTGTCTGTCTGTCTGTCTGTCTGTCTGTCTGTCTGTCTGTCTGTCTGTCTGTCTGTCTGTCTGTCTGTCTCTCTGTCTGTCTCTCTGTCTGTCTGTCTGTCCATCGGATAACTTAAAAAGTAATGAACAGATTTATATTAAACTGTTACCAGAAGTGTGTCTCAGGCCTATGAATAATCGATTAGTTTCTGGAGAGGATCCGGATTCCAATCCAGATCCGATGCGGACCGCACGAATTCGTATGAGTATTTGCAGTTTCTGACGGACTGTCTAGGTTTTTTCATTCATTTCAAGCTAAAATCGCAAACGCAATTTCCAGCTTCATATGACAAAAACATTCCTATGAAAAACAAATATCTCCAATATTAAGTGATTTGATTATTTGAGCATCTGTTATAAACTGTTTTTTTTTTTTGGTAATTTTAGTAGAATGTTGTTATGTTTGAGACATAGTTATACGGTCCTAGCAGGTCAAGGATAAAGGTGTTCATCATGTTCTTTTCTGTTTTCAAGTACAACGAAATGACTTCATCAGAGATGCAGAAAAAGGAAGAAGAAATCGCTAAATTAAAGCTGATTAATGGGCAATTGCAGACCAATATCTTGATGAGTGATATAAAACAGACATTCAGTAGGCTGTACGATGATATAGCCTCCAAACTCACAAGTAGCTCAAACTTGAGCGCGTTGGGTTTGCCATTCACAGATCTACTAAAGGTGATTTAACTTTATTTCATATAGAACACTTTTCATGTGTTTACATTTTCATAAATATGTGACTCAGAAAAGAAATCAAAACATTGGACTGTCATTATTATATTTGGGCTATGCCCAAATATATTGGTTTCTCTTTGGATCTTTACTCTTATTATATTTTGGCTATGCCCAAATATATTGAGTTGTCAACGGAACTTTAAACTTATTATTCTTGGCACGTTTTTGGGAGACGCTATTTCAGAACCAATATTGTGTATTTGGTATGGACAGTTGAAACCTTTCAAGTGCTACAATTAAAATAACAGTTGCAATTCTTTCCACACACAAAACGTTGAACCAAAGTTGTTTTAATGTTGGGCTAGCGTCGCGGATAGTGATACAACATTAAAGGGACTGGCCCAGGCTAAAAACATAAAAAATGGGTGATTATATTTTGGCTTCTATCTATGACCATATGATGTAAACATGTCCATAGACTAGAATTGCATAAGTTTTTTTAATTTTTGTGCTGCGCATTCACCAGTTAGGCTAGAAATAGAGACGAAATTCCTGATTTCTATTTATTGACAACCATGTCAAAAATAAGAAATACGGGAATTTCGTCTCTATATCTAGCCTAACTGGTGAATGCGCAGCACAAAAATTAAAAAACTTATGCAGTTCTAGTCTATGGACATGTTTACATCATATGGTCATATTAAAAAGCCAAAAAAAATCAGCGATTTGTTGATGATTTTAAACCTGGGCCAGTCCCTTTAAATCAACAGAGAGACAAGTCAATTTATGTACTGTGCACCCCGAATGCGATTTCATTTGACAAACAAATATACATCTATTGCAGAAGCTCAGTGGGGACTTCTGAAATTTGAAGCCTGAAGTCCAAAGTCTACAATTACAGTTCAGAATGGCTGTCAAAAAACTCATACGCGAAATTCCAATCAAGTTGTCATAATAAAAATAACCCAACAAAATTCAAAATGACCGACACGAAAACTCATAAAATCTAGCCCAAATATTATTGTTACTTGTAAAGTCACAATTCAGGTCTAGTTATATTTTGGCTATGCCCAAATATATTGAGTTTTCAACGGAACTTTAAACTTATTATTCTTGGCACGTTTTTGTAAGACGCTATTTCTCCCTGATTTTTTATCTAATCAACTTGAAATTTTGACACAACATTTCCAGAGTAGTCAGGAGGGGTGCTATGACTTTTCTAAGACATCCATCATGTTCTTCTGGATTAATACAGGATTGTCTGGGTCACTATACTCTTGAATGGCAGTTTCTGCTTACTTGTAAAGTGAGCAGATACTCCATTTTGGCTTGCACGGCAGTAGGCCTATAATTGGGTCCAATGTTGGTTCAATAGTGGACATGGCGGTTGATTTTCCATTTATTGCCAGGAGGGTGAACAGAGTGCCCATATCTCCAGACCTTCTCCACCCTTTAGTCTCTAGATTTGATAATCAAAATAGATTTATACAATGCTTCAATTCCGGGCCAGCGTCGCAGACACTATGCTGCTCTTTAAATGCAAAAGGCAGTATCTGCTTACTTGTAAAGTGAGCAGATACTGCCTTTTGACTTGCACTGCAGTAGGCCTATAATTGGGTCAAATGTTGGTTCAATAGTGGACATGTCGGGTGATTCTCCATTCTCCATTCATGTCCAGACCTACTCCACCCTTTAGTCTCCAGATTTGATAATAAAAATACATTTATCCAATCTTTCAATTCCGGGCCAGCGTCGCAGACAGTGGCCCAGTATTATACCAATATTGTGTTTTAGGTATGGACAGTTGAAACCTTAAAATAACAGTTGCAATTCTATTCAAACACAAAAGGTTCACTCAATGTTGTTTAATGTCGGGCTAGCGTCGCGGATAGTGATAGAACATTACGTCAACAGATGGACAAGTCAATGTGTGTTCTGGGCACTCTGAATGCGATTCCATTTGACAAACAAATATATATATATTTAAAAGTGCAAAAGCTCCGGAGGGACTTCTGAAATTCGAAGTCTAAAGTTCCAGTTCAGAATGGCTGCGAAAAAACTCATACGCGAAATTCGAATCAATCTGTCATAATAAAAATAACAAAATTCGAAATGGCGGCCACAAAAACTCATAAAACCTAGCCCAAATATTATTGTTACTTGAAAAGTCACAATTCATGTCTAGTTTGTTATTGTTTGTACTCAGTCAGTGATCATGGTAACATTCAGTCCTGTACGACAAGGGTTATATAGATTAGGATACAATTGGCTGATATGCTATATTGTAAATATTTTATATTCCTTCCGCAATCTAAGCATGAGATGCTTTAAATTATTTGTACACATTTCTTAATACAATTTTAGCAATTGAGCTCGAGTGATGAATTAACCGGCGCAGACAAGGAGAGGCTGGAAAAAAAGATGCAGGAAGTGAGAAAACTATGTGAGAAAACTAACGACCAGGTGGAAGCTGGCTTAAAAGAAATGCAAAATCGACTGAAACAGGTTGAGCAGCATGTAAAGGTGGAGGAGCCAACCCAAGGAACCAGTGTCACCAGCAAACTCCTGGTGGAAGAAAAACAACAAATAGCTCAACTTGCATCTCCAATGCAATTGGTAACGCTGACATATTTTGACAAATACTATACTTCCGTGTGTCAACTGTATATATATATATATATATATATATATATATATATATATATTATATGTAAAATCTATATGTAAAATGGTTACAATAAAATAAAATAATTTGCTTAAGAAGAATGGAAATAAAAATGAGCTTGAAATTGTTTTTTTTATAAACTAAGCCGCTATTTACTGCAATGCCAGGTGAGGGGATGGGTGGTTGTACCGGACTCGTGTTTTATGTTACATTTCAATCATTGGAGTCATTGAAGATTTAACTACATAATTACTCTTTTATCCCCCGCCCACGAAGGAGGGACGGGGGATATTGTCATCACCATGTCTGGCACGGACGTGCGGCCGTGCGTCCGTGTTTCGTTTGCGGACGATATCTCTGTTATGACCTGTGACCCAGTTTTTTACCTTTGATTTAAAGGCGATTATTAACTTTAATCGATTGCGGATAATAAGTTCAGTTTCTGGACGATATCTCGCAAAGCGTTTCCTAGATTGTTTTCATTCTGCGCACACAAATCCCTCAGGGGTTGTAGATGTGCCTTTTGGGGATTATGAACTTTGACCTAAATTTTGACCTTTGATTTTGAGCCGATTATTGACTTCAATTGATTGCGGATGATAAGTTCAGTTTCCGGACGATATCTCGCAAAGCGTTTCCTGGATTGTTTTCATACTGCTCACACAAATCCCTCAGGGGTTGTAGATGTGGCTTTTGGGGATTATGAACTTTGACCTAATTTTTTACCTTTGATTTTGAAGCGATTATATTGACTTTATTTGATTTTGGATGATAAGTTCAGTTTTCGGATGATATCTCACGAAGCGTTTGCTGGATTGTTTTCATACTGCACACACACATCCCTTAGGGGTGTAGATTTGCCTTTTGGGGGTTATGACCTTTGACCTATTTGTTGACCTTCAATTTTGTAGCCATTATTGGCTGATGATAAGTTCAGCTTCCGGATGATATCTCAGAAAGCTTTTGATCGATTGTTTTCATATTGCATACACATATCCCTCAGGGGTTGTAGATGTGGGGGGGGGGGGGGGGTTGTGGCTTTTGATCTATTTTTTTACGCTTGATTTTGAGGCCATTATTGATTTAAATTGATGGCAGAAGATAAGTTCATTTTCCGGATGATAGCTCGATAAGCGTTTGTTGGATTCATATTGCCACACACATCCCTTAGGGAGGTGTAGATGTGCTTTTTGGTGGGTTGTGACCTATAACCTATTTTTTAACCTTTGACTTTGAGGCCATTATTGACTTTAATTAATGGCGGGGGATATCGTTAGCGTCAGCGCTCTTGTTCATTCATTTAAAAGCGCATTTGCCTGAAATATTTTTATTTGTCAGTCTGATGTTTTTATTGATGACAAGCATATTTCTTCATGGTTTAAGCCGATACTGGGATTAGCTGATCAAGATCATCAGACATTAGTCGGAGAGTTACAGAAAGTGACGATGATGAATGAGAGTTGGCAAAAATATGATGGTGAGAGGGAAGGCTACGTTAAACAGCTGCAGAGCCAACTGAGGCAAATAACGCAACAGGTAAAAAAACAATACAAGCAACTAGTGTCTTAGTCCTATTCACTTCTTAAACCATCTGCTTTGAAACTTCGTTGTTTAAAATGTGATTTTCATATAATCTCTCCTCACTCCTCTATCACTCTTGTTTCGGAGACGTGAGGCAAATTCATGTTAGGTTCCACAGAGCGAAATAAAGGTCGTAATGACAACATTCTACAGCATAGCAAATTATTGCTCACAACAGCTTGTCAGTGACTGGTACTGCACCGCAAACCAACTTCCTGATATGCAAACGGTCTTCGTTTGAGTGCGATGTGGTAAAATACTACACTTATCCGATGAATAAGATGTGAGTCTTTTGGCAAACACCAGCTTCATTGTAAATAGGCTGTGTTTTTATATGTCGCAGGAAAAATAAACTATTTTCTGTAGATCTCATGATCAAGTCACACATGACATAACTGTCATACACAGCAGTTCAAGCAAACTACATCTAGATTACATTATGGGCTGACACCGATATGCTTCCCAAAGTGAAAACCACTGTGCAGAGTGTGAGAATATATTATTCTTTAAAAATACTTCATGGACAAAGGGCCGTATCCAGACAAAAGGGGGTTACAGGATGACCAACCTGTAATAAGGGTCACCGGGATTTAAAAAAAACAAGGCTCCATAAATAGAGCATTCTGGTGCAATATACAGATAAAATTATTTAAAGAAATGGTCAACTGTCAAAATTCGCAGGACAAGGGTCCCCCAGAATGCAATAGTGCCCGTGGGTAGGCCAAGGCCCTATTCCATAATAATACTAAATATGTGTTTCATACCCAAAGCTTTATTAAGCGCAATTTATCAAATCACAGCAAGTTCTTATATACTTGAGCGACATCTATGAGTTAATAATTCCATCCTAGCTCAAAGCCTTTAGCCCTGGCTCTTAGGTGGTCGTTGGCTTGCAAACAAACTGACTGTATTACTGCAGGTATCTCGAAACGGGTTGACCCCATGCTTGTACAGACACCCAGTTACCACAAAACATTAGTATTACTTTATACAATGTTGCATAAATGTTATACAAATGTTTTGTGTTTGCTGGGCAGGAGGACTTTCTCTCAAACATTGTACATTTCTCCAATGTTGATTCAATGCTGGGCCAGCGTCGCAGACGTTGGTCTAACACTAAAACACCGTTGGGTGAGTGTCTCGTTGGAGTAGTGTCCATAGTCTTGTAATCAGGTTATAGCTACGCAGCTGAATGCAATCAACATGTAGGCCTACTGTATATATTGAAGGCCTATACACGTGATCTATGCAAGCCCATTCTGAAGATGACTGTCTGTTTAATTAATAGCAGTTTTCACTCATGTTCTAGTCTACCCTACTTGGGGATATACAGGGGGGGGGGGGATTTACCATGTTGTTGTGGGAATATATAGTCAATTTCAACATTTTGTTAACTACCTGTGTTTTCCTTCATGTTACTGCAACTTCAATGCTTGGCTAACTAGTTTGATGTTTTCTAAATTATACTATTTTTCGCAGGTAACATATAAATAATATTTTTTATCAAATATATAAATGTCAGTGGAAACTCTTTATCCTAATCCATTTCATAAAGCGCCCGTTATAGAATTTAAATTTTGCTCCACTTGAAATTGTGAATCGCTACAATAACCCACACTTTCGAGTGATTTAAAAATTACTTACATTTGTCTAATTTGAATCGAAATATATGCTAATTTTGTAAACCTAATCTGTTAATGCTTATTTATATTTTAATTTTGGACAATTTGTATCGGTTTAAAACTTTGTATTTGTTTTCTTTGATAAAAAGAGAGATGACACGATTGATGAAAAGATGATACTGACAAAAGAGTTACAGAAAGTGGTGGGAATTAATTTGACATGGCAAAAATATAGTGCTGAAAGAGAAGCATCCTTCAAGCAAAAGCAGATCCGACTGATGGAACTAGAACAACAGATGAAGGAGCCAATGCGAGGAGCTGGTGCTACTGGAGACCTCGAAATAGGGAGAGCAGAAGTGGAGAATATGAAGGTAAAATATGAACAATAAAATGATACAATTGGGCATTGCAATAAATCAGTTAGTTGTTGTTGAAATATTATTGGCTCTTTCTAATAATGCCTGTTTGTCACGTGCTTTATACCTTCTATTATTCATGCGTTCCAAGCTTCCCTATGATGTTCAGCAAGGCCCAGTTCAGTCTGTTTTAATTCAGAAGTGGCCATCCCCACTCAGTCTTAAGAGACCCCTTTAACACTTGGCTGAAGAAATGTAGATTTGATGACTTTGTCATCGTGTTTTTTCACCACGGGATAATGAATTATCGAAAATGGATGGTCGAATCCAGGAGCTACTCGCCCCCTCCCAACTTAAAAAAATGTTTGTTTATCCAACAGCGATATTTTGACCCTCATCGTTGCTTAGTTTCTGTTTCAACATTTTCTGCCAGTTAAAAGCCGACCTGAGCATGGCCAAGACGGAAAACGATTTACTACGCGATGAAATACAGATGCGCACTACTAGAGGAGATACAGAGACGGTGTCCGTGCTGGAGCAGCAGGTAGAAATCCTGGTTGAGGACTTCAGATTGGAGAGAGCAGATAGAGAGAGAGCTCAGGCCCTGATAGCGGAACAAAGGGAAGAGCTAGAACTCACCAAAAGACAGGTTTGTTTTAAGTGTAACTGACTGAAACACGAGACGTTGGCGCGATGTGGCGCCAACGACGCTGGCCCAGCATTAGCCCAACATCAGGACAATGTCTTGTGTTTACTGGGTAGGCCTTGCCAGGGCTGTTTGATTGATAATTGGGTAATTTTATAATTTCCTTTCACATAATAATATGCGTTTTTGGCTGATTAGCCACATTAGCTCATGGGCTACAACCATCCCACGTGGACCCCCCCCCCCCCCGTTATGTACAAAACATGAAATGAGCAAGCAACACAATAGGGACAAATTTTATATTTTGACGGCTTATATTGGGGTACCCCCAAACCTGTTATTAGGGGGTGGGTCGTTGCTGTTCTAAATATATTTTTTTAAATTCATTAAATGTCGTTTCTAATGATGTATTTCATGACGCAGTGGATTGAAGAGTTATCTCTATACATACGTTTAAATACTTTTTATATTACAAAATAATCAAAATCGACACCAAAACAAACTAGTCAACATGGTCAATGGAAACGAATTGATAAAACATATTGACCATATCTATATATTTGACCTATGTTATCTAAACCCAAATGTGTATATACCTAAAACTGAGTGGTATTTATCTTTGTACATGGCACATATATTTCTAAAAGTAAGAACATTGCAGCCGTTTTTGAAAATGTTAGTCTGGGCTGAAATATGAAACATTGTGCTTTGCTCGGCATTTAAGTGCAGATTTTTTCCCGCTTGTTTTTACATAATTTTGGTGTGCTGAATTCGAATCTGTAGTATGACATTCTATATTTGGTGTCCTTCAACTTTGAATAAGCAAAACAAAAACACACTGGCCACACTGTTGCACATTAATGCAAAGTGCCTGGTTTCTGCATGATTTGGAGTTGATAAAATTATGTCTCATGTTTTTAGATAAGAATGACATATATTTGACCTTCAAATTTAAAATAGTTACATTTAATTGTCACCTATAATACAATAAACAACAGTTCTTTAATAGAATATATATATGTGTTTTAATTAATTTGATACAAGAAAATAACTGTCATATAAGCGGTATTTGTTTACAAGAAACATGGCTCAGAGATGACTCAAATAATGCTCTAATATATGTAGAAAACTATAATTTTATTTCACAAGGGAAAAAACTGTGCCATCGCCTATTAAATCTGAAATATTCGAAGGTTAATCTATTGAAATAAGCGAGGTGGACACAAATAGGCCTACACACATATTATTAGGAAACATATAAGGCCCCCCAGAGATATTCTTTTAAATTACAAATCCTTTACAGATGAACTAGCACTTACATTTCAGACATTTAAAGACAGGAATTATAATAGGCGGCGATATGAATATTGATCTATTGAAAATTAAAGAAAAAGATTTTGTTAATGAATACTTTGATATGATAGTATCGAGCGGCGGATTTTTTCCACGTATAACATTACCCACTAGAATCTCAAATTCTAGTGCAACATTAATAGATTAATAGATATAAGAAGACATATTTCATAAACATGTCTTCACTTGTACAACCAGTAATCTCCCATCATAACATGCATGCATGGAAGCGGCTTGTCATAAGCCTTTTGCAGGTCTCCTTTGCATTTTCATAATCAATTATACAGAAAATGTACATATAGAGGTGAGTGGCGACAGGTGACCAGCACCTATGCGCAGCCACCGCTTCAAGATACAAAAAAACAAGCATTATATTATAGTACAATTAAACATCAAGGAAGGATTGTTTTGAGTACGATCACAGTAAGTTAAAACCATTAAAACAAGCACAAAATGCTAAAGTAATTATTAATAATCATAAAAAGCTTAATAGTTGCAATTTCTTTTAGATAATTATACAAATAAATAGTGTTGCACGACAATATCATGAGAGCATATTTTTAAATTAACAACTTTAAATAACAATAAGCACAATAATCCTAGATACTTGAGACTAAAATATTAATATGTAAAAGGAATGCTAACAAATACTTAAAATTGCACAACAATATCACAGGAACATGCTTCTCATCCTATCGCTCACACATAGCTGACACCTGCTATTGCAAGTAGATGTCCACGTACACACAGTTTTGAAACATAATGATGCATCAGCGTTTTCTTGAACGAATAAAGTGAGGATGAGTCACGAATCAGTAATGGAAGAGAGTTCCATTCACTAACAATTCTATAAAAATATTATTTTTTGAACGTCTCAGTTCTTGTTAATAAGGGATTTAAAAATATGCCACAGTCGCCAGATCTTCGCGAAGAATTCACATCAAAAGCTTGAATATAATTTTCAATATTTACTTACTTAACATTTATCAAATAAAACAAGATCTGTAATTTCAAGTCTGAAACATAACGGTAACAAAACGGTAATAACTTCAATACACCTGTCCTGGTAACTGCAGCCATCAAACTTAGATTAAAAAACGTCTCATGCCTCGTTGAATACTTTCAAGATGGGTTAGCTCATTGGAATGCTGAGGAGACCACCAAAGAGCTATACGCAGTTATGTTTCTGGTTTAAATTTAAAAAGGTTGAGTTCCACAAATTTTTGGAGCATGGTAGCCAACAACTCGTTTAATCATACCATTAACTCGATTACATTTACTTATAACATTGTGTATGTGCTCTTTCCAACTTAAATCAGACGAAACAAGTACACCCAAATATGTAAATGATGTACCATGTTCTAAGCTATGACCAGTTAGCATACCATTAATGTATACTGGTGCCTTACGGCGATTAACGATAAGAATTGTACACTTTGAAATGGTTGAAATTCATTTTCCAAGTGACACTCCATTCATATTTAAGTCAGCTTGGAGTAATGTGCAGTCTAATATATGTTCAATTTTCTTATGAACCTAAAGTCGTCAGCAAATAGACCAGGCATATCGTTTATAATTAAAATAAATAGAAGTGGCCCGAGAATGGATCCCTGGGGTACCCCAGAAAGAACTGGTAACCATTCAGATGTATAACCATCTGAAACAACACGTTGCTGAAGTCGAGGTATATCTCATCAACCTGGCCAGATGCATCTAAAACACTACCTATCATATGATACATATTTAAAGTGGAGTGGTACATGATTTATGTTCCATCAAGCCATGTTAATGATGTCAAACCTTCAGTTAATGATGGCTCAACAAGAGGATACATGTGGTTGAAAATCTATCTTTCCATAATATTGGATACACAACTTAAGAGAGAAGTTGGACGACAGTTTTCAATGTTACTTTTATTTCTTTTTTTATGAGTCGGTACTACGTTAGATGCCTTCCATTGACTAGGAACTTTGCCGATTCTCATACTAAAAGTGAACAAATTGGCTAACGAGGGTGATAATTGAGTGGCACACTGTTTTAAAATGTGCTGTTGTAGATTGTTTGAACCATATGCTGGGGCGGGGGCCCTAGGGTAGTGGTTAGCACCGCTGCCTTTCACGCCAGAGTCCGGGGTTCGGTTCCCGGTCTCGGCGGTTTGAAAGAAACAAAATTGTTTCTTCCCCATCCACGTGTGAAAGTTAGTATTGTGGGGAGCCTCTGTGACCGAGAGGTAGCGTGCTCGGCCTCAGACCGCCAGGGCACGAATTTTGAATCCTGTGTCATCTCAATCATCTCACCATCCTCAGGAGGTTCTCCTGGCCCAATTTAGCCTATATGTGCACAAAGGTGACCTAAAGCCCGATTCATTTCATTTTTTTGAACCATATGCTGTGTTAACATCTAATCAGCTTAACAGCGTATACACATCTTGAGTAGAAAAAGTTACATTGAATGTTTATAATTATCAATATGCGGAAATATTGCATCTGTGTGATGACAAACAGTAAACGAAGAATGCAAATGAGCAATGAACATGCTAAACATATTGCATTCGACCTTGCCATCCAAAGATGAAGTATAATTTAATTTAACAGTGTGGCGAATGTTTTTTTTTTTTTTTTTTTTTTTTAATTACTTCAAAATCGCTTGTGATTCTTTTTCACAGCATATACTTCTACCTGCCATTGAGGCTTTGTTTTTTTTACTTTTTAAGTTGTTCCTAAGTTTGTTCCTATATATTTAAATGTTGACCAATCACTACTTTTGCTTGTCCGTTTAGCTCTGGACCAAGCTGTATGTTTGACTGTGTGCCGGTGTCTAACGTCACTGTTCATCCAGGGAGGGCCAGATTGATCTTTAATCGTGACCGTTGGTACATTATCATTGACAATGCCCATAACACGGGATACCCAGTTTTCCCATGCATGATCAATTTCGCTATCACGACGAATTATCTCACATAGATCAACCTGTTCCAAAGCTTGTCCGAGGTCGTCCCAATCTGCAGCTTTGTAATTGAATACCTTACAAATATCTCATTTATCTGACGAAGATTTGGTAATGAAATAATAAAATGATATACCCAATATACATATACGTTCATATTCATTCGATGTTTTAACTAGTACATTCTCTATAGCACAAGAAAAACATACGAGATCAGATGATGGCGGTGTGTATACTAAAATTAAAGTTATTTTTTTCAAGTTCAAGTTTTCTACAAGATTTTATGTTTTTTCTTAACAGCAAGTACCACACCTCCACCCCTCTTGGCGAGCTGGTTGAGCTTCTGTCTTTGCGATAAATGGTAAAATCGTCTGAAAATAATTCACAATCTGATATATTATCATTCACACATGTTTCTGTTTTGTGTTTTGCTTATTTGACGGTAAAGGTCACCAAATATAGAATATTATCCGACAGATTCAAATTCAGCACACACAAATTAGGTAATATACTTTGATGTGCTTAGTATTTAGACGTCATTATTTTAATTGTCAATATGTAAAATGACGTCCATCGTAGATTTTACTATAAAATATAGGGCTGACTATGAAAAATAAACATCAGAAATGTGTGTATCGGCCTTCAAATCATGCAAAAAACATAAAGTGAGTAATTCCGAGCCTCAAAAGTTTAATTTACATATTGATAGCTATTTCGTTTCTTGTTCATATAAAGGCAATATAAATGTCGCGGCCATTTTGAATTTATTTTAAATTCACTCGTCAATAATGTTTATTCTGGTCCACTTACTGGTTAGTACAAATAAATCATATTATCGTGAACATGTTTAGCGGTAGGCTATATTTATAGTAACAGTAACTTTTAAAAAAAGCGGACTTATTGGATTTAAAGGTCAAATAAAGATCATTTCTTTCAAAAGACGTTGGATAAGAAATTTAAAAATAAAAATCTTACAGAAACCATAAATTGTGCTTTCATGTGCGACCGACCATAGAAAATACGCACACACAAATTATGTAAAAACACGTTGATAAAAATGTATACACTAAAATGCAGAGCAAAGTTCGATGTTTCAGATTTCAGCCCAGGCTAAATAGACATCTGCAATATTCTTTCATTAAAAAAATATATGACATTTATAAATAAAAATAACACTCATTTTACGCATACAAAAATATGGGTTCCGAAAACATAGGCCATATATGGTTATGTCAAATAATTACGTTTCGTTATGTCGTTTCCGTTGACCATGTTGACTAGTTTGTTTCATTGTTCATTCAGTTCATTCACTATTTTTCATTCACTATTTACTCTACTGCAATGTGTGATATATTATTAAAGCGGACATGTATTATCTGTTATATGGTATATCGCAAATGCAGATTCGTTAATCAGAACATCAACGACAGACGTTTGCGTAACCCTACCTCCCTAATTTCAGACAGGTTTGGGGCTATCCCAAAATAAAAAGTCAAATATAAAGCTCGTACCTATTTTTTGCTGTTAACATCTCATTTCATGTTTTGGACATAGCAAAGTTTATAAAAATGGTGTGGGTGATGTTTTTTTTTGGGGGGGGGGGGTGCACGTAGGGTGGTTGTAGCCCATGGCCTACATTGTTTTTTGTTTCACATCAAACAATACATATTGACCCAACGTTGGATTAATGCTAGTTTGCCGTCTATGAGGCTGGCCAAACATTAAGCTAACATTCGGGTAACATCCCGTGTTTACTGTTTATAGCTACAGCAGTACCAATTGGAGTTACCTGAAGCCACACATCAAAGGCGGGCTGAGGTTCCGGCTGAGGTTCCGAGACCAGAAAACGATCACCAGCACCAAATGCAGCTACACAGAGGAAATGTATGTTAATTACCAGCAAACATGAGACGTTGGCCCAACATTGGTTCACTGTTGGGCCAACGTTTCATGTTTGCTGGAAAATCACACAGACCTTGTCACATATTTAGTATTTGCACTGAAAACCTCCCTGTTAACAAAGTAGCTCCGACAATTTCTTAGGTTCTACCCGGTCTAATAAGTATAAGTATAATGACTTCTATAGCGCCAGTATCTCTCAACAATATTGAGACTCAATGGCGCTGTGGACTAAAATCAGTATCCACTGCGGAGGTCCATAGTCGGAAAAGGAATTCACAGGGCCGGCGGACACGGTCCGGCCGGACCACTTTTTAGTCAAAAAGCACTAGAACAGGACTGTATCACAGCCGGACCACTTCTACTTTGCTTCCGCCGGGCTTGATTCATCATATGACGGTCGGTGGATGCTCAGATAAAGTGGTAGGTCTGGTGTAAAAAGGTGTGTTTTTTTTTTCCGAAAGATAGTGACTGATTTTGCTTCACGCATTTCAAGAGGCAATTTATTCCACAAGCGCGGTGCAGCAACCACGAACGATGAATGGCCGTAATTTCTTTTTGTCCGCGGTCCAGGATGTAATAACTACGTACTTTCGGATCTCAGTGTTTGCTGGTGTTTCTCGAAATGTAATAAATCACTGAGATATGAGGGAGTACCCCTGAAGAGAGCTTTATATGTCAGAAGGTTCAGTTTAAATTTGATACGTGATTTAATAGGTAACCAATGCAGTGATTTTAGCAGGGGCCTAGACTCTAAAAGCCTACTTGATCTGGTCACTACTCGGGCAAGGCAATTCTGTACACGCTGCAAGCTTGTTTTATATTTTTGGGAACAACCGAACAGCAACGAATTACAATAGTCATGGCGACTGCTCACTAGAGCATTGGCTAGAGAAATTGCAGTAGCTTTATTCAAATGAATTCGAATGCGGCTAAGATCACGAATATGGTAGAAAGCTGATCTACAAATATTCGAGACATGTTTCTTGAATGAAAAAGCTGGAGCAAAAGCCACACCCAGGTTTCATATGGAGTCTATTTCGGCAACATTTTGGTTCATAAGTTCAACTGGGAAAACATGAGCAACTTTTTTACGTTGAGTTAAATTACCAATGATCATGAACTCTGTCTTACTAGGATTAAGTTTCAGCATGTTTTGATTCATCCAAACCTGGATTGCCAGCATACAATTTTGTACAACAATTAAAGACTGTGTTATATCTTCTGCAACGAAAGATGTGTATATTTGTGTATCATCAGTATAGAGGTGATGCTTAAGACCAAATGCTGTTATTATTGAATTGAGAGGAGTAGTATACATAGTAAAAAGAAGTGGACCCAACACAGAGCCTTGCGGAACACCGCACAATAACAATTGCGGAGTAGACAGTACACCATTAACTTAAACAAGCTGAGAACGACCGAACCCGCAGTAGAATCGAACCCACTGCAACACTACACTATCAATGCCAAACCACTCGGGCAATCTACTGAGCAAGAGGTCATGATCGATCGTGTCAAAAGCCGCAGATAAATCCAAGAGCGAAAGAGCAGTAAGTTCACCACGGTCTTGAGCTGACAAAATATAATTTTGAATATACAAAAGGGCCGTTTCTTTGGAATTTCCACATTTATATGCTGATTGAAGGTTATTCGAAATACCCGAATTTTGCATGTGAGATTTTATTTGGCTAGCAACGATTTTCTTGATCAATTTGGAAACAAAAAATAATCCATCCAGATACAGGTCTAAAATAATTGCTCAATTCATTTCGATGTAGTGAAGTTTTTTTTAATAGTGGTGTAACGTGAGCAATTTTGAAGGCATCTGTTAACTTCCCTTCTGCCAATGAAAGATTTATGATCATTGTGATTGACCCGGCAAGAATATCAGCTCTGTCATTGACGATTTGAGTTGGACATGGATCTAGGTCACATGATTTACTGGGTGATGACCGAATAAATTTTGACACGTTACTTTCTGAGATTTGTGAGAAAGTGAGTAAAGGATTTGGGGCAGCTGGAGGAGTAGGTTCAGGATGAATGTTTGAATCTGATTTTGCTGACAGCAGAGTGTCCCTGATTTTAGCGATCATTGAAAGAGCTAGCAAGTTTGGTATTGCATGAACTATCTGGAAGTATGGGTTTTTTTCTGCAAAATGTATTTCATTTTGTCCCATAATTTTCTAGGGTTTGTGATGTTCTCTGAAACCAAATTTGTATAACAGTTTTTTTTGCCTTTGACATTAGTAAACTTGGTAAACTTGTGCATTGAGTCGTGATCGATTAGAATCTGTTCGATCCCTTCTCCATATTCTTTCAACTGCCTTTCTTCCTTTTAGATAACAAGATCTCATCGTTTATACACTCATTTACTGGTCTAGCATTTGGTGTTACCTTACAACTTTTTAGAGGTACATGTTTATCAAGCAATGTCAACATCGTAGCATGGTATTGGGTATATAAAGAGGTAGCTGAATTTGTGTCAGGGTTCTGAATTACGTCGAAATCGGCTAGATCATTTTTGAAATTATCAATGTCAAATTTTCTGTAAGATCTGTAATTTATTTTTTCTTTTGGCTGACATAGTTTAGTTAGCTGTCTCGTTCAGAGTAGCAATAAATGAAGAGTGGTCACTCATCTGATCTGGTGATCTTATTTTGTAAATTAAATCACATTCATAACTTGTAATGAGCCAATCCAGGGTATTTCCAAGTTTATGGGTGGGGAAGTTCACGTGCTGTTTCAAATAAACATATCAAGGCTAATATTCATAGCCACTGCATCAGAAGAGCCGTTTCCAAATGGAAAATTAAAGTTACCAGAAATTACAAAATCTAGTGGCAGCGATACAAGAAAAACCAAAAAATCCTGAAACTGGTCGAAAAAGGCATTACATGAGCCAGGTAGTCAGGCCAGGTAGCCTGAGCCAGGTAGTCGGTAGATAGTAACCAGATTTAGACGTTGATTTCCTAAGTCTGTTAAAACAGATATATTTTTGAATGATTGGTATGTAGGGGAATTGATGATTTTTGAAGAGACGTTTTCATTCAACACCACCACCTTTTAAATTTTACCTTTAATCTGTTTCGATCTGGGTGAATGATGCAGAACAAAACCAGGTGGAATTACCATCATGCAGGAAATTTTGTGGTTCGAAAAATATGAATTCAGTGTGGGACCCTTGTTTCTAAGAGACTGCATGTTAGAACAAGTAAGTTTAATTGATTCAGGATTCTTTGATTTGTGTGAACTTGGGCCAGAGTTGGTGCTGATGTGACCAGCCAAAAGCAATAAAATCAGGAAAGCTGTCTTATTTTTTACTGCAATGCTTGGTGGCAGATGGTAGCAGGAGAAAACTGTGCAAAGAACAGAGGTTTAGAAATCAAAGACGGCGACAAGCCTTCACAAATATTAAAATTTATCAAAGTAGGTGGTTGCTGTGTGAACACATTTCAATTTGAATTTGTTCTACATTGCTTGCGATGTTGACACGAAATCTGGCATGAAAGAGCCCAAAAATACATAAGCAGCACAACAAGTTTCCAAACATCATTAATCTTATTATATGATTATGGCATCATATGATACATATTATTGTTTTTAAGCATATATATAATACGTTGACGTGTACACACATTATTTGCCCACACACACATATATGCCTTTGTGATTACTTTTTCGGTCTCAGAGAGGAGAGCTTTTCTATCAAGTTTAACATATTACATTGTTCGTCAACTTGTGTGGTCTGACAGATGCGACTAACGCTAGATACACGGGTTTTTGTTCTGAGCTAAGATGGAATCGAGCAACAGCAGGGGTTTATTTTTGTATCAGTCTGATTACTTATCTAGGAATCAAACTTCGGATAGGAACAGAAGGTGCTGTAAGTTCTAAGTTCGATTCAGGTGAGATATTTGCTCAGTCCAGTCATCAACAAACTTTTCACAAGTTTTAAAACCCTTCGCCATAATCTCGAATGAACATGGCAGAGATCTCGCACACATCTAGATCGTTATCGCTACAAATTGACACCTGTGTAACACAATGATGACAAAAGCTAAATCGAAATATTTAGTTGATGTTATCTCGAAAAGTCGGACAAAGTCGGACAATCCCCTTCACCTATGGAACTCCATAAATAACATTCTGCACATAATTCCACTGCCGGCTCTGCCAGAATTCACATCAGTAAAATCACTTTTTGACCATTTCTCTCAATATTTTATGGATAAAATTGAAACTAACCGTTGCAAATATCCAGATAAAGTACAGAATATTCCATAAGTGCAAACAAAACAGAAATTAGAGCCAAAATGAGCGTTTTTAAACGTGCAAACGCCTAAATCATGTGATCTGGACCCTATTCCTACAAGCGTGCTGAAAAATTGTCTTATCGGATTAATAACTGACATAATTATAATTTCTATGAAAACTAGTACATCTACTCAAAGTTTCAAAGACGCTCATGTAAGACCACTACTTAAAAAACGAAAACGAACTGAAAAATTACAGATCGGTATCCAACTTGATTTTCATTTCCAAAATAGGATTAAAAATGGTTTTCTCGCAGTGCTATGACTCAGACTCGGATTCATTTATATGAGACGAACCTTGTATTTCAGGATATAGACTTTTTGTTTTAGTAAAAGTGTGAAATGACTGGTATCTCGGTTCAAGTCTTGTATTCTACCCCCGACCAATCGAAGAATGTTTCAGCCTATCACATGACGAGATCAGCCAATCACCGCCATCATTCAGTTGTTATTTAAATTAGGGAGATAATTCGAGACTTGGGCCGGTATCTCTGTAAATGGCCAGAGTAGGTGATTGACTTCTTACACCAAGCATACTTTTCAGGTAGTGGAGATGTATTTACTCGAAGTCATTTTGTTTTCTGCCATTATAGTAAACTTCACAGTCATACAATAGTATATATGGGGCTCATCTAGCTATCAAATAATATTAGTGCTACCTTTGGATGTAATTTTCCTCGGGATGGTGTAGTGTAGATTTTAATCGTGTATAATGTTTTTTAGTGTGCTCCCACAATTATGTATATTTTTAATAATATAAGTTGTTGCTGTTGCTGCACCGCAGCCCGAGATGTTTATATAATTCACATGTTTCTAGTCTATCCTCGTGCATCTTAGGCTACGTTTCATCTGCATTCGTTTCATCTGCATATAATACCCTTTGTTGTATATGACTACTTTACTATCAGCTGATATATACTCTGTCCCCCTCCCCCCCCCCAAAAAAAAATGTTTTTGTAACCCCTCCGCTGTAGAACCCCATAATAGATTCGAATAGGTCTGCTAAATTAAGTTTGCCTTTTAACACGTATCTATTCATGTAGTCAAATGCTTTAGTAAGGTCAATATAACAGGCATATACGGGTTTTCGGTCTGTCTCGTGTGAGACTACTTGAAATTGTAATATGAAAATATCATCGATGGTTCTGCAATTCGTTTTGAACTCCTGGCATGGGTCATCGTCAAGGCACACCTCGTACTTTTATGACGAACGTGTTTCTTGTAGTATGGATTCATAGAGCTTACCTAGGGTCAGTATAACACTAATTCGCTTATAATTTTCTGCGCATGATTCACTCTAACTTTGTTGGGACTATCTATTATTTAGTAATTGTTCATGTACCTTGTACCCATTTTTCGGGATAGTCACCTGTGTTTAAAACATTGCCAAATAAAGATTATAACAAAGGCAGAAACGTTGTCATATCACTTTTTAAGAATTCCAGTGATATGCCATCAATATCTTTCAATGATTGTATAATTTCACATGTTGTAATGTTGCTGTTTCAAAATCATTTTGGTGGTGTGCTCTGTTTCATTTAACTCGGATAGCTCTCTGTCAGCTACTTCATGGACGGATTTTCGTTTGAGATTTTTCAGAAATGTATTTTTTTCTGTACTATTTTTTATATTCCCTATATAAATTGAAATAGATGGCATTGTTGCTAGGTATCGCTATGTCATATTGGTGTACAATTCTATTAACTTCGTTGCTAAGTGTCTTGCAGCTGTTACTAGGGAAATATTTTTGCTGTATTTTCTTGTGCATAGGATATTTTTTTTAATAAACTGTTTGCGACGATCAGAGTAATAATATAACTATAAAGATAGTCACCACTGTATTTTTCAGACAAATAACCTGCTAAATGTTCAATATCGCTACGGTGTGCAACATGGTATTCAGTTTGTTTTTCCGCACACCATTCGTATTTATATCGCGGTCTGTAGTCCTCCACATCTGTATTAGATTATTTAGCTTTTTCATTATTTAAATGTGAGAAGACTTCCGTTGCAAAAGTAATGGATCTATGATCGGATTCGATGTATTTTGGTCCAATTTGAAAATCAATTATGAGGTTTTACAGATTATGTGGAGGTGAATCGTTGTCATCTACACACCGGTCCCGTCTGCAGTAAAAGTAAAGTCTCCTTTATTGCTATCATCTCCAAACCTGCCATCACATATTCTCAGTCCTGTATTTTTGCAAAGATCTAACATGTTCTCTCTTTACTTGCTACTTACCGGTACTTCATCCATATTTATCCTTGATTCAATAGTTGCTTTAGGATTATTTGAAAAATTCGAGTTTTTGATGAAATCATTCTCGAGCCAATTGAAAAACGTTGCTTTTAGAAACGTCTTAAAAATATAATGTTCGTCGTGCGGGTAAAAGATGCGATTAAGGGATGTCACCCAATGTTGCAAGTGAATGAACAGTTCTGAGTGGAATAGCTAAGTTTGAGGGTGGGTAGTGCGTATTTTTAAATCTTTGCATTAAATGAATTAACATATGTAATCTAATATGCAGATCGTTCATAATCATAATAATATTATATCAGTTGTATAATTGATAATGAAATAATAGAATTTTAATTTATCTGTTTTTTACACATGGTGTCATTACAGCGACAAAATAGCTAGTGCGGGGTCGTAGCTAAACCAAAGGTAAATTTTGAACTATCACAATCATCTACTATCATCTAAAATATGACCTATTTATTTGAATATTGCCGACCCCCTATTAAACCACTAACTGTTTAATCCTAATGTAAATGTTGTCTAAAAAGTTAACAGACAAGTTTGGGCTTTGAAAGTTATTATTATTCAATGCCTGTGGACATGTAGTCAATGCGAGATTTTTCAATTAGCTATTCCAACGAAACATATGTGACACATTCAAATGAGAAATTATAGTAATTAATTTACTTTGAGCATTATTCATATATTATTCACAATATCAACCGCCGTGCAGAGAGGTGAATACATCGCACTAAATATTTAAAAAAAAAACGACATACAAAAGTTAAATGAGTGTCCAGGGCTATTGGAATCCTTATTGCCAATTAGCTGTATAAGGACGTGCAAATATTACTATCAAACACACGGGACTTGATTTGCATTGTTCGTATGATTATGAACGATCTAAACATTAGATTACAGAGAGGGATGTGGCGCAATGGCTAGAGCGCTGAGCTGTGCCAATATCAATGCCTGCCGTGCAGTTTCGGTTCACACTTGGTGCAGGATATCATGTTTCTCCCCTCTCAATATTGGGACATTATTTCGATGGTGTGTCCTTTGGCAAGACACTTTACCCTCACATGCTTCACTTGACTCAGGTGTAAATGAGAACCTGGTAGGACAGAGATGGCAATGTGTGCGATTAGTTCCTAGTGCCGAAATGGCTGCAAGTGCTGTATGCTCCAAAAAAGGGAGTTGAAATGGTGCATGAATGAACAGGTCCAGTGACCGAGGGTAATATGTGTGAAGCGCACAGAGCATTGTATGTGTGCTATGTAAGAACTCACCATTATATGTTAATTCATTTAATACGTACTACCCACCCTCTCACTTTGTTGTTCCACTCAGAACTGTTTATCCACTTGCAACATTGGGTAATATCCCATAAACGCATCTTCTACCCACACGGCGAAGATTACATTTTTAAGACGTTTCTAAAAGCAACGTCTCTCATATAAATACAAATGCAGTGTTTTAAATCATATCAATTGTTGACAATGCTAGCACTTTGGGTAACGCACCGGAATTTTTTAACACTTGGTAGACCTAATAATCGTTAGGCCTACTCAGCCCTTTTTTTCTAAGGGGAATAAACACTTTAACATCTTGCGGGTTTTTTCTATCTACTTTATTAACTCTTTTTTTTAGCATTACGGGGATCTTGGAGTGGACAGTGTCCGTGATGTCAATGTGGTAATGCCACGGAGGGGAGATATGCCAGACCGAGGACTTGACGCTGCCGGGCCAGCATACTTACTCCAATGCTGTAGACGAGACGAATCCCAACATCTAACCTTTACAGGATTTCGATCATCATCTTCAAATAGAGAAAGAGCATCGCTCGTCTGAAAAAACGTGAAAAAAAAGATGCTTCAAAAAGTTCCGGTAGCATTTATCCAAGTTTTTCTATTTAAAGAATCATTCAACTGCAAAATGCGCATGCCTGGGACGGTCAAGTGTAGGCCAACAGTAGCCTATTGAGTACAGATTGACGGCATTAATACAGCCACTGAACTGATTACAAGATACTACTTAAACGAGACATTGATCCAATGCTGTTTTAATGCTAGGCCAACGTCTGCGACGCTGGCCCAACATTGACCCAACATTGAATAAATGTACAATGTTTGAGAGAAAGCCCTCCTGCCCAGCAAACACAAGACATTTGTATAACATTTATACAACGTCGGCCCAACGTCTTCGACGTTGGTCCAACATTGCATAAAGTCATACAAATGTTTTGTGTTTACTGGGTGTCAATACAAGCTTGGGGTCTAGTAGTTTCCACATCCCTGCAGTAATACAGTCAGCTTGTTTGCAAGCCAGCGACCAAGTAGGGGCAAGGGCCAAGGGCTTTGAATTATTAACTCATAGATGTCGCTCTAATATATATGAACTTGCTGTGATTTGAAAACTTGCTCTTAATGAGGCTTTGGGTATGAAACGCATATTTAGTATTATTATGGAATAGAGCCTTGGCCTACCCAGGGGCACTATTGCCTTCTGGGAGACACTTGTCTCGCGAATTTTGTAAGTTTACCACAACTTTAATCAGACCACAACCTCGGTACTACGTCAGTAATGGAAGAAGTTAAACACATTATGATGGTTGGGGTTGAGATGCAAACGGTGTTCATTCGAGTGCATCAGACAGTATTTTTTCTCTGTTTCATATCGCACTGAAATTGAACAACGTTTGTATTATTTTCCATGACAAATACATACATCTCTAAAAGTAATATACATCTATTGTGACATTAGAGCGACAGCCCGATTTGATTTTCGAATGGATATATATACATCTGACAGTCAAAACTATTCCAGGAATATGATAATGACGCTGGCTGAAGATAATCTAACATCGACTCAACGTTCTGTGTGTAGTAGAATCAAGAGGGAGTCTGCTGGATGGGAGGTGGAAAATGTGAGGAATTGGAATGATTACGTAATTAGATTATGACGTAATCAGGATGTTCGCCACTGATTACTAAATAATCAAGATGTCCGCCACTGATTACATAATTGTTTTAGGCTTAAGGGGTTAAGGTCAATAGTTCAAACCAGTTATACCTGAATAATTTTACATAGTGAGGATATAGTAGCATAGTAACAGTCAAATGAATATCAAAATATCAGCATAGTGTTACAATTCATTGAACTGCTTGACTAATTCTCTCTGGTCAAAAGAACAAAACAGTAACGGCTGAACAATTTTATTAAGAATACCTCTGAATATACCACACTCAGTCAAATATCTTATACACACATGAATATCAGAGTAACAATCGCAATGATTGATCACCTGTACTAAAATGAACTTTTGAACAAATGTTACTTAGTAAAAAAGTAATATATATATGTATGTGTGTGCAAGTTTAATATATTTCATCAAGCATATTGAATAAAGTTAGGAGTTATTTATACCATTTACTGCTTCAGGTCGCTATTATCTATATGTTGAAGGAATTATACCAAGTGTAGTATTCTACCTACACCGACCAATCGAAGATGAGATCAACACCGTCATTTAGTTGTTATTTATATTAGGAAATAGAATAGTATACTTTGACCAAGGAATTAATAGCATTCATTAATAGTTAAGTATGAAATGGTGATTTATAATATATTATGTCACCAATTCTTTATCTATGTATGTATATGTGGCATGCTCTACTGATCTGATGTGCGTTCATGGGTACAAATAAACAATGAATAAAGAAGTTACTCAATATTTCTGAACATCTGACCTTCACGCTAAGACCCAGTATCTGCGAAAATTTCACTAGTATTTTGGTAGTTATACTGTAGTTAACTTCTGAAAATGGATATCATTAAAATAATGTGTTTTGTAAATGGGATACATAACAAACAGTTGTGAATTATGGTCGTTTTTGTCTAGAATGTTACATCACACAGCGAAATAATCAGCATCCCTTCACATTTGCAAGAATCTGTCAGCATTATACAATAGACAAGGTGTAAACATTCATATGTCAAATATAACAGGTATGTCTCTTATCAATAGCATTATTATGTTTATTTCCCATTAGCTGTATGTTATAACATTATTTCTCCAAACTTGATTACTATCTATAGTAATAACAATTAATATATTTCATGTGGAAATTATATATCTATTGTGTAATATGTCAAATTAAAGAGTGGTTCAACCTCTCACAGTAAATCACATTCACTCTGAACTGAAATGAGCCTATGACATCCATCGTGTGTTTTTGTACAATGACTTTTGATATAAGTCTAATCATGATGAGCTATGTGCGCACATGCGTAAAACTATCTAACGAATAGCGAGGGATTAACTCGCTGAATACTTAGAACCTTCCAATGTTATTACTTGAAAGTATATTATAGAGTGAGATGTAACTAATCTTTGATAAATATCGTATGTTTTACAATCAATTTTCATACTAATTCTATAAATGAATGATTTATCTAATGCGTATTCCGTAATTAATCTATCATTGGTTGAATCAATGCATTTCAGGAGGAATATATAAACAAAATTAAGATAAATTGGTCCAAGCATAGTATTCTACAGTTCTACCCTTGACCAAATTAAAGAATGACTAGCTATTATATACACATAATTAACCAAACACATTCACCCCTAACATAAATCAGACACTCATAAGTCGTTATACAATGGACAGACTGTCATTTTGCAATGTTCACTGATAAAATCATTTACATGACAGATATTACAGGTACATATATTATCAATAATATTATTTCTCCAATAGCTGTACGTTATAACTTTATTTTCTCACATGGTGAGATCAGGCAATCACCAGCGTCATTCAGTTGTTATTTAAATTAGAAGAATATATTTGGATCTATAAATAATGACATTGTTCACCCGTTACAGTTTTGAACTTTTGACCAGAGAGAATTAGTTCAATGAATTGTAACACTATACTGATATTTTGACATTCACTCGACCGTTATTATATCCTCACTATATACAACTATTCAGGCATAACTGGTTTAAGCTATTCACATTAAGCCTAAGATTTTTTTAAATAGAAAATGTTATTATTTCATGTCATTCATCTCGATTACGTCATAATCAGTAGCGGACATCTTAATAATTACGTAATCAGTGACGGGCATCTTGTTTATTATGTAATTAGTGGCGGACATGTTGATTACGTCATAATCAGTAGTGGACATCTTGATTATTACGTAATCATTCCGATTCCTCACATTTTCTACTTTCCCATCCAACAGACTCCCTCTTGTCTCAACTACTCCTGTATGTATTGAGGAAGTCTTCAACGAATCTTGTTCTAAGGTTATTATGTAAAACCCTATTTAGAATAATGTTGTAGCATATGGGGCAGCACATCTCAAGAAAATATAGATCAAAGTGTAACACTTCAAAAGAGAGTAACTCGATCAAAGTATGTGGGTCGTTATGATACGCCGAGTAAACATTTAGGATGCCCATATACAACGGCACGCATGCTCAGCATGATCAACGTCCACATGAGTGGGGTTTGCCGTAACTTAAATATTTTGATTCAGCGAAGCATAACGACCCACCTATTTTAATCTCAGATACCGATTTGTCAATTTCTAGTGCAGTGTTATTCCAGAAACCATATCAGTTTAGTTTTTGAGTGTATTCATCAGATTTGTTCCGTTTATTTACAAAGTATGTTTCACTACAAATCCAATGCTCATATTTATGAAACATTGACTGATTAGATGTACATTAGATGTACCATTACAACATGCCAGACGTTTAATGGTCCTGAACAGTAGAATAATATAAACCTAAATAACGAAATATGTAAATCCAAACTTATTCAGCGATCTCGTATGTGATAGAGAACATTATATTAACAGCTGTATTGATGAAACATGTATCTCGTGAATTGTCGTATTTTAATGTAGTTGTCATTATCAATCAAATCAATCATTCAAATAAAACCTCTATAGCGCCTATATCCTCAGCGGACCGAGCTCAGAGGTGCACAAATCCTTAGCGTGATCATGTGTCATAATCGAGGCCAAAGTAGGTTCGTCAACAGGGAGCCGGGCTGCTGAGGGACTAGGGTGGAAAAGCCAGGTCAAATAGGTGAGATTTAGGTAATTTCCGGAATGTTAAGATTGTTTTGGCATTACTTATTGGCACAGGCAGGGCGTTCCATAAGGCTGGACCAGATATAGAGAAAGCTCTTGACCCAGTCTTAGTCTTTATACGAGGAACAACAAATCTATTCGAATTAGTGGAGCGTAGATATTTTGAGCATTTCGGCCGAACAAGTAAATCAGCCAGATATGAAGGTTGGTTTTCTTTTAGGGTTCGAAAAGTTATCGCACATATTTTAAAATGAATGCGAAACTTGACAGGAAGCCAATGTAATCGTTTTAGAATTGTAACGGAACGACGAAATCGTAAATTATAACTTTTAGTTATAATTTTAATATTATATTTTATATTTTATTATTATACATGTAATTTGCATGTTTCTGTTTTGCTTGTAATGTAGACATCAAGTTTGTTATTATTACTATTATTAATAAACAAATTGTATTGTGTATCGTATGGTATCATATTTAGGTCAAACAACATAAACCTCAACTACAATCCATAGATACTTCGATGATATGCAAACGGTGTTCATTTGAGCGCGATATGGGAAAATACCGCACTCGTTCAATGAATAAGGTGTGAGCCTTTAGGTGAACATCTTATTCATTGAACATGTGCTGTATTTTCCCATATCGCACGAAAAATGAACAACGATTGTATTTTCTCACACGATCAGGTCACATATGACGTTAAACTACCATACATTGTGCTGAATCTACAGCTAGAGTGCGATATGGACTGTACTCCTTGCTCAGTCAAATGACCCCGTATACAATGAAAGAGCAGAGCGTTTGACTTTACATTCATGTACTGGGGTCATGCGGCTATGAAAATCGCCAGGGTAGACTTTTCAGAAGTTTAGGCATAATAACTGTTGCGTTCATACCACCCTGCAAGGGGATCAAGTTCTGTTTGGCTTAAAAAAATGGATTTTCTATCCAAATTTGTTGGCCATCTTGGATTTTAGTATCAGAAATGTGTTTTGATACCAAATTGACGTCAGAAATAGATTCCTTGTGGTCGAATTAGCCAAAAAAATGTATTTGTTCATATTTGTAGCTTTTATATGTCAAAAGTGATTTTGTCATAATGGCGCAGGCGGCCATTTTGGATTACGCCCCTAGAAAAAAAATGATGGGATTTTTGCGAGGGACACTGGGGCTAAATATTTTTTAAAAGGTTCAAGGAAGTCAAATCAATCATCAAACCATCTTAGCCAGAAAGTGGTCATGAAAGTTAGGTTTTTTCACCCTACTAGTATATTCGTATTTTCTATCGGAAATTCCATAATTTAATCTGGTTATATGTCACAATATCAAAATTTCCAAGGCATCTTACTAATATATCATGCAACTGCTGACTTTTTTATGGAATACTGAATATTTTTATATAAATTATATTTATATTTTTTATATCTTATCAATAAATAAAACCCAGAAATTGTATTTTTTTGCTAGCTGAAGAGATAAAACAGTGTTTGGTGTCAGACTTTATGTTTTGATGGTATATTTTTACCATGTTTGTAAAAATCATACACAGCACAGTTTCCCGGCAACACCAAGTTGGCCACTCTTCAGGACTAGCCTATATCAGAGACTCGCACACAAAACATTTTGTGGAGTAAATAATTATACTATTCCACACAAGTTAAACTTACAGAAATTGCATTTGTTATAAAGTGGATTGGCTGGGTGTGCTGGGTTACACCCCTTAACGCATCGCATGATCATTGTCAGCATAAAAGGCGACGATTTTAAGTAGTCTCTCACACCTGGGATATTCTGTAACTGTTACATAGATATACTGCATAATATTGTTAACACGTGCTTCAAATATGCTGTCATAGCCTTAATGTTTTTATTTGTAAATACATCTGCTGTTCACCCGCCTGTCTTGATCTTAATTACCATACCTAAGGGTTTCAGAACTAAAATTTTTATGAAAATATCCTCACCCTGAAGCCGCTAAGCGCGCCAATAGTCGTTTTAAATCCATTTAATTAACTATTTAAATTGGGACCGATATGTGTGTTTAAACATTTTTGGTCTAAAAATAAACAAATGTGAGTAATTTTCACCCACTTGATGTCGTGGGTCGCGGTAGCGAGACACAACTTCAAGTGGGTGAAAATTTAAATTATTTAATTTAGCGATTGGTTAAGCCATAGTTATTTGACTTGTCATCAACTTCAAGTCATCTTCATCCTCCACAAATTGGTGGATCATGAATTCAATGGTAAATTTAGTCTTGAAAGCGCTAAGACATAGGCCGACATACATTTTGTTGTAAATTAGGCATATAGTGTGGATATTTGTAAATTGAACACATTCATTAAAAAATAAAGTCACAGGAAGCAAAAATCCAAAATGGCCTAAACTTTTAACTGCTGTATGTGATTATATCATCAATGGAGACAAAGCAACACTGATCAGTCCATGTAGCCCCTGTCCATGTCTGATCAGTGTTGCTTTGTCTCCATTGATGATATAATCACATACAGCAGAAATGCTATTGAGCACATTTACCACCTCAGGCTCGTCTCGGAAAGGCTAAGTGAAGCTGGCATGAAAATAAAACCAGATGAGGGTAAACAGAAAAGCATGACATATTCATCAGAATCTGAGGATTCAGAAGATATCCTGGCAGGAGGTGTAATTCAATACATATATTATATTTTCAGTATACTTGTCTCCTCGCTTCACGCGGTGGATGCCTATATACGACATATACATGCTGCATATTATTCTACTTTATTTCATTATTTTGTATTTTTTTATTGTAATTTGTGATTGTTATTTAGAGCTATGCATTCATCTATAGTTATATTAACTATATTTAATACCAAATTGACGTCAGAAATGGATCCCTTGTGGTCGAATTAGCCAAAAAAGTGTATTTATTCATATTTGTAGCTTTTATATGCCAAAAGTTATTTTTTCATAATGGCGCAGGCGGCCATTTTGGATTTACGCCTCTAGAAAAAAATGCCGGAATTTTTGCGAGGGACACTGGGGCTAAATATTTTTCAAAAGGTTCAAGGAATTTTTGCACCATGGTCGTTTCGCCCCCAGGACGTTTCGCACCCATCTTCAAGACGTTTCGCCCCCGTCGCCGTGACGACTTGTCCCAGTTTAAGACGTTTCGCCCCCCTGTGAGACGTTTCGCACCCATGGAAGACGTTTCGCCCCCTATGTGAGACGTTTCGCCCCCTATGTGAGACGTTTCGCCCCCTATTTAGACGTTTCGCCCCGTATTGAGACGTTTCGCCCCCTAGGGAAGACGTTTCGCCCCCTCTTTAAATTAAGACATTTCGAACCCTTATGTAAGACGTTTCGACCTCATTCTTATAGGACGTTTCGCCCCCATTCTTATAGGACGTTTCGCACCCTAGGCAACTCATTCGCCCCTTTTCTCATAGGACGTTTCGCACCCTAGAGAAAACGTTTCGCCCCCTCCCCAAATTAAGATACCTAGCCCCTATATATATATTTTTAAAAATAAATAATCAGCCTTCAAATTTATATACGGTAATGTAATACAACTTACAATATTGCATTAAAATATTTATGTTCCAAGTTTAGGTCGGCGATCAGATCGATAGGACAATAAATTAAAGTGGCTGAATCAAGGAATGAAAACGGTAAGTGATAATAAAAAGCTTGAACAACAAGGTAGCCTAAGTGGGCTAATAATAAATGGGACGGCAATCTTCACAATTGTATGCTGTTTTATGATTAGGGTGAGAAACGTCTTTCTTGAAAATGAATATCATGCTGATTTATGAATAGCTAGCGAAACGTCTTTCCTAATAATGAAAAGGGTGCGAAACGTCTTTCCAAATTATGAATATAGGGGGCGAAACGTCTTTCTGATAAGGGGGAGAAACGTCTTTCCAAAATATGAAGAGGGGTCGAAACGTCTTTCCTAATAATGAAATGGGTGCGAAACGTCTTTCCTAAATATAATTTGTGGGCGAAACTTCTTTCTGAAATATGGTTTAAAATAGGGTTTGGGTGCGAAACGTCTGTCTGAAATATGGTTTGGGTGCGAAACGTCTTCCTGAACTATAAAGACGGGGGCGAACTGACTGTGTACCCGAAGTGGGGGGCTGTGGAAGTGGGGGGGGGGGGATCTGTGGCAGCAATTCACAGCTCAATCCGAGCAAACACGATACGTTGAGCCAATGCTGGCTTAATGCTGTGCCAGTGTCGCAGGCGATGTGCCAAAATTAACCCAACATTGGCTCAACGTCTCGTGTTTTCTGAGATGTGCAAGAAAGCGAAAATATACAATTGTTCAATTATCTGTTAAAACTGTAGCGCAACATCACTACAAGATTGGCAAAACCTGTTTTAGTCACGAAACATATACACACTTTCTTAGAATTCGTATACATTTCCGTGGTGCAGTTGAATCTCAAAGATAAGGTGACGAAAGGTTATTTACAATTTTGGAAGTCTGAATGGCTTGTATGTTGTCGTCATTCCACTTGAGGGGAGGGAGTTAAGCGCTGGTCTGATACAAAAATGATCTGCAGTCGAATATTATCATTTTTGACATACCGCAGAACCCTCCTCCTTGATTTATTTTTTCACTTTTTGTGTGTTTGATAATGGACATTAGTGCCTTATTTCTGGGCAATACTGAAATCTGCTAAAGATAAAAGACTGGGAAACGCCAACCTCACATCTGTGATGTGAAGTCAAAGAAACAAGTAATTCATTCTGATGGTCTTCTTAAATAGAAGACAAGACAGAGTTGCAAGGATGGCGTACTTATAGCACATGATACAATACATACAAAGTTGATTACTAAAATTTACAAATAAGGTAAATGATTGAAGGTCTTATGAAGTATTTTGCATCTATCTATTTTTCACGTTCTTCTTTAAAATTAACACAACTGAGTAAATAGTTAAATTCATCTCCTATATCTGTTTTACAAAATTGACATACACGCATATCACGAAGGACTTGGGACCGGACTGCGGCCTCTATGGGCAAGCGATGATTTCGGCATCTAAACTTGGTAAAATACTTTCTCATTTAAATAATTTTCAAAGCCAAACGTTGTTTTAATGATAGGCGCTATGGAAGTTGTATTGATTAATTGATTGACTTATATGATGGCATAGCTGCTTTAGAGCATTTACTTGTCTAATTGTTTTTTACACAGTTCATTGTTATGGTGATTAAAAACTAGCCGGTTTTCCAGTCTCACTCCCAGTTTGAAAGATATGATAAAATAAAATTCGCAGATCTTGACTGAACACCGTAGGCTTCCATGAAGTTATGATTATGGATGTGTGTGTATGTAACACGCAAGTATATTTTTCAACACCAATTTTTGTGTTACTTATGACGAGCATACAAGTTATTTACACTTTATGTAACTACGGAATGACGAACGGCGGTTGGCTGACCCGTCATGTAACAAACCACTGTGAATGGTCGGGCAAACCTCAAACCTTTGTCATTGAAAACAAACAATTATTGGATAAAAACAAATTAGTTTTTATTTACCATCTACATAGATATGTATGTAACGCATAGTACTAGACAAGAAGCGTATGAAGGATGTATCGCTCAAGAGAGCACGGGATCACGAAATGACGGGTGTACGATCCATACAAGGACACTGTACAATATACACACTTGTCTTTGTTATATTCAATATCAATACATGTGATTTTAACCCTTAAAGCGTTAAGCACGACTGTAGCCGTTTTTCATTTGTTTTATTTTCCAATCAATAGAATCCAGTCACTGTTATTGTGAATAGAATGTGTGCTTAAACAACAAGATTTGCAAAATGCTTTGTTTCAAATTATACAAATATCATATCAGATCGTATCGTCTCGTATCGTATCGTATCGTATCGTATCGTATCGTACCGTTAATATCAGAAATTTTCACTCACTTGAAGTTGTGTGTCGCGATAGCGAGACACAACTTCAAGTGGGTGAAAAATTAAATTATTTAATTAACCGCTTTGAGGGTGACTTGTGCAAGTTTAGATATCATGGCATGTCACTTAACATTGATTATACGCGCAGTTATATATAGAAAATAATATGTGATTTCACAAAACATAAAAAATACACTGCCAGTTACGAAGGAGGTCAGGAGGTCCTGATCCGCCCATCGAGGAGGTCAGGGGGAAAGGGGGGTCATGACCCCCTACAGAGGAGGTCCTGACCCTCTCACAGAGGAGATCAAGGGGGTTATGACCCCTCACAGATGAGGTCAGAGCCCCACAGAGGAGGTTAGGGGGGTCATAAACCCCTAATAAACGATTATTTTATAGATATTTTCTCTGATATATAGTACACAAATGGTACTAAATGAAAATAATATAGGAAAAGCAGTATGCATAGCTGGGAGAACTCTGAAGTCACATATACGAGGGCCTAGATAGATCCATACGTGGAAATTAATTGTGGAAGTTCACTGTAATACACAATAGTACAATAATAATGAAAGACACCCTGACAATGCTAATCAAGTCTCTAACCAGCAGCCTCAGACCATGCTGATAACCTAAACCCTGACACTACTAATTACGTCTATAACCAGCAGCCTCAGACCATGCTAATAAACTAAATCCTGACACTGCTAATTACGTCTATAACCAGCAGCCTCAGACCATGCTGATAACCTAAACCCTGACAATGCTAATTACGTCACTAACCAGCAGCCTCAGACCATGCTAATAACCTAAACCCTGACACTACTAATTACGTCTCTACCCAGCAGCCTCAGACCATGCTAATAACCTAAACCCTGACAATGCTAATCACGTCTCTAACCAGCAGCCTCAGACCATGCTAATAACCTAAATCCTGACACTACTAATTACGTCTATAACCAGCAGCCTCAGACCATGCTAATAACCTAAATCCTGACACTACTAATTACGTCTATAACCAGCAGCCTCAGACCATGCTAATAACCTAAACCCTGACACTACTAATTACGTCTCTAACCAGCAGCCTCAGACCATGTTAATAACCTAAACCCTGACACTACTAATTACGTCTATAACCAGCAGCCTCAGACCATGCTAATAACCTAAACCCTGACAATGCTAATCACGTCTCTAACCAGCAGCCTCAGACCATGCTAATAACCTAAACCCTGACACTACTAATCACGTCTCTAACCAGCAGCCTCAGACCATGCTGATAACCTAAACCCTGACACTACTAATTACGTCTATAACCAGCAGCCTCAGACCATGCTAATAACCTAAACCCTGACACTGCTAATTACGACTATAACCTGCAGCCTCAGACCATGCTAATAACCTAAACCCTGACACTACTAATCACGTCTATAACCAGCAGCCTCAGACCATGCTAATAACCTAAACCCTGACACTGCTAATTGCGTCTCTAACCAGCAGCCTCAGACCATGCTAATAACCTAAACCCTGACACTGCTAATCACGTCTCTAACCAGCAGCCTCAGACCATGCTAATAACCTAAATCCTGACACTGCTAATTGCGTCTCTAACCAGCAGCCTCAGACCATGCTAATAACCTAAACCCTGACACTGCTAATCACGTCTATAACCAGCAGCCTCAGACCATGCTAATAACCTAAACCCTGACACTACTAATTACGTCTCTAACCAGCAGCCTCAGACCAGGCTAATAACCTAAACCCTGACACTGCTAATCACGTCTATAACCAGCAGCCTCAGACCATGCTAATACCCTAAACCCTGACACTACTAATTACGTCTATAACCATCAGCCTCAGACCATGCTAATAACCTAAACCCTGACACTACTAATTACGTCTCTAACCAGCAGCCTCAGACCATGCTAATAACCTTAACCCTGACACTGCTAATTACGTCTATAACCAGCAGCCTCAGACCATGCTGATAACATAAACCCTGACACTACTAATTACGTCTCTAACCAGCAGCCTCAGACCATGCTAATAACCTTAACCCTGACACTGCTAATTACGTCTATAACCAGCAGCCTCAGACCATGCTAATAACCTAAACCCTGACACTACTAATTACGTCTATAACCAGCAGCCTCATACCATGCTAATAACCTAAACCCTGACACTGCTAATTACGTCTCTAACCAGCAGCCTCAGACCATGCTAATAACCTAAACCCTGACACTACTAATTACGTCTCTAACCAGCAGCCTCAGACCATGCTAATAACCTAAACCCTGACACTGTTAATTGCGTCTATAACCAGCAGCCTCAGACCATGCTAATAACCTAAACCCTGACACTACTAATTACGTCACTAACCAGCAGCCTCAGACCATGCTAATAACCTAAACCCTGACACTACTAATTACGTCTATAACCAGCAGCCTCAGACCATGCTAATAACCTAAATCCTGACACTACTAATTACGTCTATAACCAGCAGCCTCATACCATGCTGATAACCTAAACCCTGACACTACTAATTACGTCACTAACCAGCAGCCTCAGACCATGCTGATAACCTAAACCCTGACACTACTAATTACGTCTCTAACCAGCAGCCTCAGACCATGCTAATAACCTTAACCCTGACACTGCTAATTGCGTCTATAACCAGCAGCCTCAGACCATGCTAATAACCTAAACCCTGACACTACTAATTACGTCACTAACCAGCAGCCTCAGACCATGCAAATAACCTCAACCCTGACACTGCTAATTACGTCTATAACCAGCAGCCTCAGACCATGCTAATAACCTAAACCCTGACACTGCTAATTACGTCTATAACCAGCAGCCTCAGACCATGCTAATAACCTAAACCCTGACACTGCTAATTACGTCTCTAACCAGCAGCCTCAGACCATGCTAATAACCCAAACCTGACACTACTACTTGCGTCTATAACCAGCAGCCTCAGACCATGCTGATAACCTAAACCCTGACACTGCTAATTACGTCTCTAACCAGCAGCCTCAGACCATGCTGATAACCTAAACCCTGACACTGCTAATTACGTCACTAACCAGCAGCCTCAGACCATGCTAATAACCTAAACCCTGACAATGCTAATTACGTCTATAACCAGCAGCCTCAGACCATGCTAATAACCTAAACCCTGACACTGCTAATTACGTCTATAACCAGCAGCCTCAGACCATGCTAATAACCTAAACCCTGACACTACTAATTACGTCTCTAACCAGCAGCCTCAGACCATGCTAATAACCTAAACCCTGACACTACTAATTACGTCACTAACCAGCAGCCTCAGACCATGCTGATAACCTAAACCCTGACAATGCTAATTACGTCACTAACCAGCAGCCTCAGACCATGCTGATAACCTAAACCCTGACAATGCTAATTACGTCACTAACCAGCAGCCTCAGACCATGCTAATAACCTAAACCCTGACACTACTAATTACGTCTATAACCAGCAGCCTCAGACCATGCTAATAACCTAAACCCTGACACTGCTAATTACGTCTATAACCAGCAGCCTCAGACCATGCTAATAACCTAAACCCTGACACTACTAATTACGTCACTAACCAGCAGCCTCAGACCATGCTGATAACCTTAACCCTGACACTACTAATTACGTCTCTAACCAGCAGCCTCAGACCATGCTAATAACCTAAACCCTGACACTACTAATTACGTCTATAACCAGCAGCCTCAGACCATGCTAATAACCTAAACCCTGACACTACTAATTACGTCACTAACCAGCAGCCTCAGACCATGCTAATAACCTAAACCCTGGCACTACTAATTACGTCTATAACCAGCAGCCTCAGACCATGCTAATAACCTAAACCCTGGCACTACTAATTACGTCTATAACCAGCAGCCTCAGACCATGCTAATAACCTAAACCCTGACACTGCTAATTACGTCTATAACCAGCAGCCTCAGACCATGCTAATAACCTAAACCCTGACAATGCTAATTACGTCTATAACCAGCAGCCTCAGACCATGCTGATAACCTAAATCCTGACACTACTAATTACGTCACTAACCACCAGCCTCAGACCATGCTAATAAACTAAACCTTGACACTACTAATTCCGTCTATAACCACATCACGTAATAATGATCTTAGAAACTCTCACAATGCTAATCACTATAACCATCTCAGCCTTTTTATGTCTCATTTAAACAAGATAATTTACCTGAGGAATGAGCATTACATTTGCTGGGTTGCGATATATATTTTGATCCAAACTGTATGTGTATATTTTAGGTATTTTTAATCACTTGCATTTAAAATGGGTAAATAATCAAATTATATAACTAAACAGTACAACAAAGCGAACATGTTTCTGATATGTAGCCTATCCTGAAGTTTTCGTTATTTGTGGAGACTTTTTTTGCAATATTAGTCCAGTGACCTAACATTACATATCTTTCGCTACATTTCTACATACTTTGTTACACTAATCATCAATAATTCACTCTAGTTTAAAACTGTGACTGCTGTGGAGAAAAGAGAAAAATGACCCACTTTACTTCCAGACCAAAGTGCATGCCAGGATCCAGGGATCCTGGTGTAACTATAGTAAATCCGACCGAAATTTCCGTCATGTATGGTTACGTAACATGACGTATGACGACGAAAATTTCCGTCATGTGTGGTAGTGAAGGGGTTAAGATAAACATGATAAATACTATAGACTGCTTGCACGAGTTTACGTGTGAACAGTTTGTCTGATTAAAACAGTTCGGCGTTGCTCACAGTGTGGCGTGTGTCATCGAACAGTGTGTAACAGTTGTCTGATTAAAACAGTTCGGCGTTGCTCACTGTGTGGCGTGTTGTTATTGAGAAAGGTGTATTGCTTCATTGTTATTGTCATTGAAATAATTTCACATAAATCGTATACACCATATAACCCGATGACATTTCAAGCTTTGACACGGAGACCATTATAGAGTGAAATAATATGGTTCTAGTTGACATTTCTGGCTGTGATCTAACTGCAGAAATATTACAATGATGCTTCCATGTCATCGCACAAGGCATGTTGCTAGATCTTTTCAGCAGACGACTGCAGTGTTGCGTCCACTCAACAAATTGTGGAGACTGTAGTGACGTCACAGCTGCCGGGTCTGTCACTAAGTGAGTAAGGCAGCCTGACCTACTGGGTATACTAAATATGGGTATTAAGCATTTTCTTGAATATCATATTGGTTAAACATAATGGAATAAAATCAAAATACACACAATGTCTGGGAAACCTGGTGAATAGGTATATGTCATGCATCCAAACTCGTTATTTGGATTGCGATGTACAAGGATTGTGCATCCTTGTACATCACAATCCAAATAACGAGTTGTTGCCGACACCTAAGAAGCTGTACTGATAAAAAGTCAATGTTAAAAAATTGTTTGTGAAAACATCAATAAATAGAGCACTTGTGGAGATTGGCTGCTCCTCTATTACTATTTGTCCTGTATCTCATCACTTTATTCCTTTAGCTGCAAGTTCTTCCTTCACTCTACTCTGGTAGTATGGGTCAGGATAACCAGCTCTGAAAATGAAATGCAAATATGATTACCAAGTTATTCAGTCCAAAATAAATGTTGTTTGTTGATTTTTTTAAAATTACAATTAGTGTTACGAAATTAGTGTAAACAGGGCGAATTAATAAATAATCCAGGGGTTAACCTAACCTCATGTTACGAGGGTAGCCTCCCTTCTCTGGAAAATATATTAAAATAGCCACCAATTGATGGCAGGACCCTTCAGCCGTAGGCTCTTTCCATCAATATCAAGAATTGTAATTGTATGCGCATGTGGTCCTAACTCAAGGCGGTATATATGAAGTTTTCGCGCTTATAAGCCATTTTGGTTTCCGTGACCTGGTGACCTGGTTCAATTTTGTCAAGGTCACTGAATGTCGCACTTGACTTTCAGATTAGTGTAAAAAATGAGGTAAAAAAAATGAAGGCCCTAATAAGTCAAGACGTTATGAAGCTATCGTGCTTACAAGCCCTTTTGGTTTCCATGAGCTAATGACCTTGAAATTGGGTCAAGTTCACTAAATGTCGAACTTGACCTTCAGATTAGTGTCATCACATGAGGTACAAAAATGAAAGCTCTAAGTCAAGGCGTTATAGAGTTATCGCGTTTACAAGCCATTTTGGTTTCCATGACCTGCTGACCTTGAAATAAAGTCAAGGCCACTGATTGTCGAACTTGAACTTCATACATGTGAGGTGAAAAAAGGAAAGCTCTAAGTGAAGGCGTTATGAAATTGTCGCACTTACAAACATCTGCACCGCCCGCCCGACCGCTCGCCCGCCCACCCGACCGCCCTCCTCTGGTGATTCGACGAATATAACTATAAAAAAAGCTCAGATCAGCTAAATAGCAGCAGAGTTAAAAAATGCAACCACACCTAAATTAACAATAGAGACTGAGCTAGCGAAATGAAAAAACAACAGCCCCACCTCCTATCCGACACACACACACTCCTGAGAAAAATGCGAAACTGATTACAAAATTGAAAATATCCCGTTAGATGACGAGGAGATATGGAAGCAATAATAGCCGTAAATTATTGAGAAAATACATCTGTAAAGAAACTTCTGGAGATTACGACAGCACTAGATCCCCCAATATATCCAACAGAAGCTAAATTGAAAAACATGCATATTGTGGTAAAATATAAAAAACGTAGATAATAAAAAAATGGTAGTATCATGAGTATAGAAGCAATATGTCACAGATACCTAGGTATTTTCAAGGAGGTACAGAGGGATGCCCTCGATAATTTTTTTATCTTAACTCCACCTTATTTATATTAAAAATACACCTGTTTTAGCTTGGCAATGAGAGTTAGTTAATGAATTTTAAGATAAAAATACAACCGCCAGAGCAGTATTAATGTTTAAAAAGAAGAGGGAAATCATTATGATCTCTTAGTTAATTATCACCGAAACCTTTACGGACTTCTGTATGGACATGCAGGTCTTGATTTATCAGTCATTATGATGCTTTGAACCCAATGTAGGGGTCAACTTGCATTGCATGTTGTTCAGTCATATTATAAGGTTTTATTTAATTATTTAGTGGATGAGTGAATGAGAGGATGTGGCTACACTCGCTACAGTGCAAATTGTGACGTCCGTCCATGCACTGCTAGCTCGTCTGGCAATTCGCGCCGACAGCCTCGTTTTAGTTTTAGATGGTCAGGTGAATCAGATGACACTACACTCCAGACATTGGATTCAAAATTCGGGCCCCGATGGTCTAAGGCCGAGCCCGCTACCTTTCGGTCACGGAGGCTCCCCATAATACTGAATGTTTACGAGTGAGCGGAGAATGAACATTTTGTGAATACCTCCGGCGTGACAGACGGCGATACTTAACTTCTACACTAAGGTCTCTTCCTCAGTTTGGTATAAATGTTGTCACAGGAAAACCTTAACCCTTACAACGCTTGAATAATTTTGTAAAAATCATGGAGACCAAAGCGTTTTAATCAATTTAAAATCATCATAAATGTCTTAGTTAGCTCTTTCTGATTCATTTGAATACCTATGTTATGGGGTTACGTCCATTAGAAATATTTTTACTCTTACAGCGCGGGGATCGACTTTAGACGTCAGAATCGGACGTCTACAGACGTCAGATTCTGACGACTAAAGTCGATCCCCGCGCTGTAAGGGTTAAAATTATCTCTTTTACTAGCACACATCCAGTTTTATTCAAATTCGAACCTTGCCGGATTCATCTCAAGTAAATTTTAATTTTTATTGTTTTTAGGATATCTAGTGATATTTTATCACTAACAAATTGAATTAACCAACTGTTTAAGCAGAATTATTTGCAACCACGGCTACAAAAAAGTGGTGAACTAGTCCCTTTAAGCATACACTACTACAAGTTACCATTTTCGCCAACGTGTAGCAGAAGAATGAACCCCTTCAATCAGTGTTGACTATTTTTTCTGATAAGTACAATTTGTATGTGACGAAAATTAGAAATGTTTGTTCATCCGCAGAAAAGCACAAAGTGACAAGCTATCTACAGTATCTCACCATAAGATGTAAAACCCTGTTGTTTACAGGTTTATTAAACTCACATGTCATCGGCCACAATAATACAGCCATTGGTTTTATGATGAATGCCGCTCCAAACGACTTTTGCCTCGTTTCCAGTGATAAAGTACCCACAAGTACCCACAGTGAAGGTCACACGAGAAGCAAAGGCTTTCTGCAGCAGTTTTAACACCTCACTACCTGCTGTGTTGTTTGGAAGATATGCTGTCTTGATAGTATATGCATAGCGATATCCTGGTGACGGATGTCCTGCCTGAAAATAATATATCACAGATCACTTGTATTCTTAAATGCCATTGAAAAGCTATGAAAATAAAACAGGATATCGCATGTAGATTATCTGAGAAAAACAAATTCAGTTTGGCTAAGTATGTACTGAAAGTCTAGGACATATTGTACCTCCTTGTATAAAAAGGGGTCGTATCTGCCATTTGTCGCACATTGGAGATACGACCCCATTATCTCAAGTTGACGGTGTATAACAGAATGGCCATCCACATTACTTGTAATGATTTCGGCGGTGACCGTTATTTTGGAAAATCATCTCAGAATGACTAGCTTACCGTTTGTGTACCAGAATGGAAAATGTATCTTATTTCAATTGTACCAAATTTGTCATATCCAGATAGGCTTTCAGCTTCATATTTCACTTCCATCTCCCCGTTTTCTGGTTGTTCACCACCACGTTCACCATAGGATTCTCCACAAGTTGGACATTCTGTGTTGTATTGAAATTCATAAATGACGCAGGTTGTGCGGAATATATGTTTACATTTTGGCAAAGTGAATGGTTTAGAGACGGCGTTTAGACATATGGCACTCTGGTCGTTAGTCTCAGGGTGATCGTATCGGGTGTATGTAGCAGCTGGTAAAGCTAGTACTCCAGCCCTGGTACGATAATGTCCAGCACCTCCTGGTGCGGGACCTCTCTCAGGGACAGAATAACCTTTATTGAACAATTTAATAACCCTAATGAAGTTTGGTTGTTTTGTGTTAAAAGATTTAACAAGAACAAACAGACAAACAAACAAACAAACAAACAAATGAACAAACAAACAAACAAACGACATTAATGAGAACAATACTAATAATTTATGTTCCACCAGCACATATGCAGCATATTGACGGCGATGCCTTACATCTTAGGTAGCAGCAAATGCAGGAGGCTAATTCGACATATATATGTGGCAACACATGCATATTAACAAAATATAAACTACCCGAAATGTGCAGCACGCATGTCTCGATCTGTTAATAATGTTCTAATTATATAATCAAGGTAGACCTACGTAATATATCCTTACCGTGTGATAAGTTATTTATCTTCCCATCATCACCTTGTTTCTGAGATGCTATTACAATAGATGCTATGACTGTCTGTGCTGACGTTACTTTACTATAAGCACCACTCAATAAGCAGCAATTATCGGTCTTGTCCACAGTTACTGTGACACCAAAACGAGACTCTATATAATCCAGAAGACCATCTGCCTCCAAAACTGGACTCTGGTTTATGTCAATTTTCACACTCATTGTCTGACTGTGAAACATCTGAAAGGATCAAATAAACATTAAACATCAGAAATAAAATCATATTCGTGACACAATATATGCCTATATGTAACCACTCTATTACTAGATGTTCACGCGTTTATGTCAATTGCTCAGGATTTAAACTTCCTCTGAAAATATGCTTTGTCATTCATTCATATATTCTTCATTCATTCATTAATTCATTAATTCATTAATTAATTCATTCATTCATTCAATCAATCAATCAATCAATCAATCAATCAATCAATCAATCAATCAATCAATCAATCAATCAATCAATCAATCAATCAATCAATCAATCAATCAATCAATCAATCAATCAATCAATCAATCAATCAATCAATCAATCAATCAATCAATCAATCAATCATTCTGAGCAAATTTTATGTTTTTAACTATTTTTAACAATGTATTCTGAGTACTCAATAACACAGTAACAGGGTTGATGTGTTGTCTATTCCCACAACATTTACCTAAACTTGCTCATGTCCTTATTTAAAGAACCACACACCAGAAAATGATATAATCCATAAAAATAAGAACATTTTGAGCTTTCAGATTGAGATATCGTATACAAGGATAATTTAGTGAAGGTACAATTTCTATTAGTAATTGTACTGACGGCGGAAATTTATATGAGTATTAGACCCACGTGTAATCCATTTAGTTCTCTTGTTATATTAGTCTGAGGCAGCGAAACATTCAACTTCTCTCGGTGTTTCAGTACGAACTTTCCCCCGTACAACATTCTCTGGTCGATGAATTTGGACATCTGCTGGGTGGGGGCCCTAGGGTAGTGGTTAACACCGCTGCTTTTCATGCTAGAGTTCAGGGTTAGTTTCCCGGTCTCGGCGGTTTGAAAGAAACAAACATGCTTTTTCCCCATCCACTTGTGAAACTCAGTATTGTGGGGAGCCTCTGTGACCGAGAGGTGGCGTGCTCGGCCTCAGACCTCCTGGGTTTGAATTTCGAATTCTGTCTCTGGAGGACAGTGTTATCTCACTCATCTCTCCACCCCTAGGAGGTTCTCCTGGCCCAATTTAGCCTGTATGTGCACAATAGTGCATTTGGATCTGCTAAAGGGAGACAAGTATGTACTAATGAAGCGTTTGAAAAGTGATAGCGAAACTGTCCCAAAACCAAATGTGTTGCTCGTTGATCACATGTATGGCGAATGTCAGGAACAGTGGCAGACATTGTGGACAGTTGCAAGGCATGCCTCACAAGTGGTGAAAAGTAACAAGGTGCAACTATCTTTATCATCTTTGCTTAATAGGCATATGAAAGATTAAGTGCCAAAGATCATGAGCGTCAGAGAAGGGCTGGTGAGGGTGCTGCAATATATCAGCTGACACTTCTCGAGTTCTACCTCGCGATGCCATGAACCACAGCCAACAAACGCTAGCAAAATCAACTTCTCTGCAGTTTCAGTCATGGACACAACATCAACATGGTGGGAAGAAAAAACTGTCTTGTACATAACAATGAGGCTGATTTAACCTTGGCAAGATACATGTTGAAATTTGCTGAAAACGGTGAGGCACATGTGCTGATGGAGAAGTGGGACAGATCAGTGCTTGATATTACCACCATGCTGTCATTGCGCTGAGAGTGAAATGCCAAGGTCTGTCACAGTGCGACACCATGTGGAAAGGGCAAGGTCCCAGCATTAAAATTACACCAATATTCCTGCACTCGCTGAGGTACTTGGGGAGCAGGATGTCACACAAAGTGACTTGATGGATATATGTCAGACATTTTCTTATCAGTCTACTCAGAGAATATATTGTCAACTGCACCGGTACAACATCTATCCCAAAAAAACCCTACACTGAATTCCCTGCCCCACCCCCACCCCTACGCATATATACCTGGATCTCCATAATTGTCGCGCTCATCTCCAAATGCTTTTGTGGAAGGCTGTCGCTCTGTAAGTGTTATAGATCAGATGCAACTCAAGACATCACCAACTCTTGCTGGCAGATTGCAGGACGTTCGCAAGTGATGAAATTTACTTCCTTGGCTTCTTGGTGTCATCAGTCTTAGATATTGTGGGGAGCCTCTGCAACCGAGTGGTATGGTTCTCAGCCGCCAGACCGCCAGGGCTCGAATTTATAATCCTGTGTCTTGAGGGCAGCGTCATTTCATTCATCTCACTATTATCAGCAGGTTTATATGGCTCAGTTTAGCCTGTATGTGCACAAAGGTGTCCTAAAACCCTATCCATTTTATTTCAGTCTTAGATGATTGTTGCAATTCACTGACTAGGAAAGAATCAGAGGAAATTTATGTTGAGGAGGAAGAGGAGGAGGGAGAAGATGAAGTCTGGGGGATAAAAAACTATGAAGTATTAGATTTTGTGTATATATATAAACTTATCGTACATTAAGTTTTAGGATGTTAGAGTATGTTTCAATGGTTTGTTATATCTGTGTTGTTCACACCTTGCAGAATAACACCTAGGTGGACTGTGTTAATTGTATGGAGAACTTTTTTCGGCAAAATTATTATTTCACTATTTTTATTGAAACAGTCATGTGGTGTCATTATTGAAACAGTCATGTGTTGTCATGTCGTGATAATTATGTGGACCTCCAACAGCCTTTAATTTGTGTGACCCACGACACGAAAACCCTTTGTTTTGCCAGAAAGTATAATGCGCTGTCTATTTACGTATGTGGGCCTACTGTAGCCCGTGTGTAGCTGTGAAATAATTTTTACCTCTAAATTTCGCCAGAATGCAGTTAGAGCCTATTTTTAAACATTTCTGCGGGATGCCCCCAGATTACATTTAAGGATGGTCGCTCTGTACTCCCCCCCCCCCCCTTGTCTTACTTTGTATACGGACCTGTGAATGACTCAGCGGTAGGCATATGGCTAATCACCCTAGAATTTATACTTACAGAAGAACCCAATTTGGCCTACCATGCATTAAGGCCTACATGCTTACTGTAGACACAATTAGACTATAGTAGGTGTAAGGGTTTTATTGTAATAGTGAGTTGATGTGTGAAGTATAACATAACAATTATTGTTGACCTATGTCTATATAGCCTCTAAATAATGAGCGGCAAGAAAAATATAATTGGCATTCTCTTGTTTGCTAACACAATAATTACATTTTATAATCTATAACTACCAGGCCTACAATTTATTTATGTCTAACGTTACTTTTTTACACTGAATAGGTCGTGGGCGTTCTGGGCACTGCCCATTTCATATTATTGGTCAGTTTAGTTTAGTTTGCATCCTAATCATGACCTTTGATCTGGATCTCTTTATTACTATTAACCTCAGAAATGAATTTCTTATGCCTGAATTATATGGAAATGTGGTATTGGAGATTTGTGTACGTTCATTGGTTTAAGATTAACATTTGGCATTACTCCAGATTGCTAATTAGGCTAATTATGTTAATTATGTTTATTAAAAAAGTTGCCCAAAGTTGCCTTCTGGGCAACAAAGCTGAATTTGTTCATTGACCCATCGCGAACATGAATCAATCAAAAACCTTACACTTCTCACAATTTCTAGGTTCTAAGGACGGCAACTGGACTATATGAAAATAAAACAGGATATCGCATGTAGATTATCTGAAAAAAACAAATTCAGTTTGGCTAAGTATGTACTGAAAGTCTAGGACATATTGTACTTCCTTGTATTAAAGGGGTCGTATCTGCTATTTGTCGCACATTGGAGATACGACCCCATTATCTCAAGTTGACGGTGTATAACAGAATGGCCATCCACATTACTTGTGATGATTTCGGCGGTGGCCGTTATTTTGGAAAATCATCTCAGAATGACTAGCTTACCGCTTGTGTACCAGAAAGGAAAATGTATCTTATTTCAATTGTACAAAATTTGTCATATCCAGATAGGCTTTCAGCTTCATATTTCACTTCCATCTCCCCGTTTTCTGGTTGTTCACCACCACGTTCACCATAGGATACTCCACAAGTTGGACATTCCGGGTTGTATTGAAATTCATAATTGACGCAGATTGTGCAGAATATATGATTACATTTTGGCAAAGTGAATGGTTTAGAGACGGCGTTTAGACATATGGCACACAGGTCGTTAGCCTCAGGGTGATCGTATCGGGTGTATGTAGCAGCTGGTAAAGCTAGTACTCCAGCCCTGGTACGATAATGTCCAGCACCTCCTGGTGCGGTACCTCTCTCAGGGACAGAATAACCTTTATTGAACAATATAATAACCCTAATGAAGTTTGGTTGTTTTGTGTTAAAAGATTTAACAAAAACAAACAGACAAACAAACAAACAAACAAACAAACAAATGAACAAACAAACAAACAAACGACATTAATGAGAACAATACCAATAATTTATGTTCCACCAGCACATATGCAGCATATTGACGGCGATGCCTTACATCTTAGGTAGCAGCAAATGCAGGAGGCTAATTCGACATATATATGTGGCAACACATGCATATTAACAACATATAAACTACCCGAAATGTGCAGCACGCATGTCTCGATCTGTTAATAATGTTCTAATTATATAATCAAGGTAGACCTACGTAATATATCCTTACCGTGTGATAAGTTATTTATCTTCCCATCATCACCTTGTTTCTGAGATGCTATTACAATAGATGCTATGACTGTCTGTGCTGACGTTACTTTACTATAAGCACCACTCAAAAAGCAGCAATAATCGGTCTTGTCCACAGTAACTGTGACACCAAAACGAGACTCTATATAATCCAGAAAACCATCTGCCTCCAAAACTGGACTCTGGTTTTCACAATTTTCACACTCATTGTCTGACTGTGAAACATCTGAAAGGATCAAATAAACATTGAACATCAGAAATAAAATCATATTCGTGACACAAGATATGCCTATATGTAACCACTCTATTACTAGATGTTCACGCGTTTATGTTGACCCATTGCTCAGGATTTAAACTTCCTCTGAAAATATGCTTTGTCATTCATTCATATATTCTTCATTCATTCATTAATTCATTAATTCATTAATTAATTCATTCATTCAATCAATCAATCAATCAATCAATCAATCAATCAATCAATCAATCAATCAATCAATCAATCAATCAATCAATCAATCAATCAATCAATCAATCAATCAATCAATCAATCAATCAATCAATCATTCTGAGCAAATTTTATGTTTTTAACTATTTTTAACAATGTATTCTGAGTACTCAATAACACAGTAACAGGGTTGATGTGTTGTCTATTCCCACAACATTTACCTAAACTTGCTCATGTCCTTATTTAAAGAACCACACACCAGAAAATGATATAATCCATAAAAATAAGAACATTTTTGAGCTTTCAGATTGAGATATCGTATACAAGGATAATTTAGTGAAGGTACAATTTCTATTAGTAATTGTACTGACGGCGGAAATTTATATGAATATAAGACCCACGTGTAATCCATTTAGTTCTCTTGTTATATTAGTCTATAGGCTAAGATGTGAACTGCTGCCAGCGACAACTCACACCTTCAGGTGATTGAAAACTCTTGGATTGTATCAAAAACACAAATAAAAGCTCAGATCATCCTTATTAAAATTCAATTATAGTATTTTTAATTCAATTATTTCATTTTATTGCAATTAATTTTATTAAAAATATACACTCTGGTGCATAAATGAGACAAGGATGCTCGACGAATTAATTGCACAAATCTTGACTCATATGAAGTTTGAAGGGAATAATTATAGTACGGGTAAACATATAAGGATTCTGCCAAGTTTGATTTTAAGTTTACATATCATGTGATTTTACAATACTAACCCTCTTGTATGTACATGTAAATATAAATCATATGCTGTTCATTTTAATAACGCATATGTCTACATAGATCTATACATAGTCAATAAATATATATTTATCTACCTATAAAGATTCTGGATTCCAATGTAATAGAACAGCCCCATGATTAGTTTCACTCGAAGTTCCACTTGAAGTTTTACATTGAACTTTATATTTACACTTATATTTGTACCCTTTTAACAATGCCTTAACAATACTTTAACAGAATTGTTTAGTAGAAAACATGGAACACTTTGAAGTTGGCTAAATGAAAGGATTGACATGGCGGACTAATTGCACTTCAAATGATCTCTGGAAAAGACCAGCTGTATCAATATTTGTGTCTTTCTGTCGGTCATGTGTAACGTCTTATTTTATTGTTTAATACCTTTGTGTGCATATAAAAACTGGTTAAAATCCAACAAAAATGAAAATATATAAATATATAGATAACTATCAGGCTCTGTAGGCCTACAGGTGTGGAGACCAACTTCTGTTTAAATTAAATTTCCAATATTTAATAGGAAATCTTACCGAATCACATTTTTCTTGAGAAGCCATCTTTATAGAACCTGTGAACAAAGAATGTGATTAAATATATGTAGAACGATCACGAAAACAAGTCAAATAAAATCAATCTAGCTTATAAACAAGCTAAATATCCCTCCTGGCCACTCCAAGTAAATACCCCTCCTAGTTTTTCTGGTGTTTAAATCTGAGTGATTTCGCTCGTCTAAAATAATTCCTAGACAGAGCACTTCCTTGCCTGTTTCTGGTGTCTAAATCTCTATTAATTTAACAATGCAGACTGTACCAATTTATGCCTATCATGTAAGTGACAGGTAATGTTAGACACCAGTGTATGATGATTACAATGGCAGCTGCACCATGGATACACGCCGTGGCGTCTGATGAATCATTATGATTCATCATTATGAATCATTATGTGTTTTATGCGCTAAGTTGAGGCCCAGTGGATTGTTATATCAGGCTGCCTTTCAGATCTCTATCAATATGTTAACCCAGTGTTGTTTAAATGTTGGCCCATCGTCTACGACGCTGGCCCGACATTAAAACAACGTGGGATCTACTTCTCGTTATTACTGGGAGACTGCCATTCAGATATTGGGATCCGCCTCCCTATGGCTGGGCTTATATTTGCTGTCGGTGGTGTAACGATAGCCTTGCCTGATTCACGTGTCGCCAGAACTAATTCTGATACGCCCAATGGTGACACAAGAGTTAAACACAGTTAGACTGTTGACCTGGCCAGAATAGGACACCGTCAAACAACAATCCATTATGGATTGGAGTATGATTGGATTCAGTCGTTACCGGACTGTCCGGGATGGTCTGCCAAAGGTCAGCAGATCCATCAAGAGAGGCCGACCCACAGAGTGAGTCACTGGCAGCCTCGCCAGGAAATGTATGTTGAATCAATGTCGGGATTATGTTTATATATGATTAGATGTTAAATCCATGTTGTAATTATTATTAGATTAAGGCGTCGCATATTTAGGTCGAGCGATGGCGACCAAAGAGTGGTGCGCGCTTTACTTTTGAATCAAGCACTGAACCCACGGGTTGTGATTCTCTGCCATGATGAAGCAGAGTGAATTGACTATGTAATTGTATTTGATCTTATATGTGTTCTACACAGAGGAGTCAAAATAAACACGACATTCGACACAGAAATGGTGTTCTGTTCAGTGAACCTGGAATCGGAAGTTTTTATAACCCGTCTGTCGCCGTTGCCCTCGTGTTGGCGTCACAATGGCGTCAGGGATGGATGTATTTTATAAATGGCGAGCTATAGCCAGCATCTGTGTAGACATTTAAATTTTAAAAATTGAAAATGTCTCAGCCAGACACTACAAAGCGCACTGTGGCAGCAGACGCAGGCCACATGAAAAACGCTGTGCCGGCAGGCAAGCCATACGCCACAGCCAAATCTGATACGTGCGAACAAATAGCACAGGCTGCTGCAGATGGTAGTGTGACTGTAACTATACAGGACAAGCAGGACAAGCCCAGAGACATTAAGCATCTACCCCGGACTCCGTGGACGCCCAGGACACCGGCGGAGAAAAAAGAGGTATTACGGATCTGCGAAGAGCTAGCAACCTTCCCAGAGCTCACCAGCGACGAGGAGCTGGAAGAGGCAGCACTGGCAGAGTGGTTTTAAACTCGGAGCCACCAGCCGGATTCGGTATAAACTATGAGTAAACTGGCGACAGGGTCCAGGGTCCACAAAAACTTTGTTTAAAGCCTTAACTGTATTTTAAGCATGGATCCTGCCCAGTTTAAAGAGTATACCGACGGCATGGCCGTTATGGAAACAACCAGAACCCTACGCAGACACCACGAGCAATGCATGCAGGCGGTGATACGTCAAAAAACGCCGTGTGACTGGACCAGCACGGCGGGCGTCAGGGCCTGGTTTAAAGACATAGAGTTAGCTGGAGGCGAGGTGGGCGCAGAGAACCAGATTGAGATCGCTGCTAGGACTGCGGCCAGCTCATTGCGCTGGGAGCTGGAGCGCTACATCACTGGCGTCCTGACCACAAACAACGCTATCAAAGCCAGGATTAATGTGCCGTGGGCAGATGTGAAGGCTCACATACGAACACCTTTCCTTAATGTGGACGAAAGCAGTGCCCTCCACGACGAAAAGGAAGAAAAACGCCAAAGTACATACGAGCCGGAAGCTAGCTTCAGCCGCCGGTTCGGGGAAGTAGCTGACGCCGCCTACCTGGGGGACGGCAGAAATGACAATCAGAATAGAATTCTGATCAGAGCGTTTGCCAGGGGGCTGCGCAGCGACGAACTCGCAAGAAATCTGGTAGAAGAGGGGAGCCCTACCACGCTGGAAGAGGCCTTCACCACCCTGGCTGGATACAGTGCCAGGAAGGACGCATACGTGCGGCTGAGTCGGCATGAGGAGCCGATGGAGGTCGCGCTGGTGAACCCCGCGCCATCGCGCCCAGTAGTCGCACGGGACGACCAGACTACCACCACCCTCTTAAAGAAACTATTACAGTCCCAGGAGCGGCTCCAGACGAAGGTAGCAAAGTTGGAGGCCCAGGCAAGGCCCCCCCCGGACCACCGCCGCTCCTGCAACTCGGCCAGCATTCTTAGAGAGAGGACAGGGACAACCCCCAGGGATGGCTGGACCCCCGACGGAAAACCTCGTTGCTTCGGATGCGACCGCGTGGGCCACATGCGTCACGAGTGCCGCCAAAGCCGTTCGGGAAACGGACAGAAATCGTAGGTTCGGTGTCAGGTCGATCAGTGGTCGATTTACAGGTTGGTGGCCTGTCCATTGGGGCATTGGTGGACACGGGCGCCTCCTGTACGCTCCTACGACTAGACATTTTTCACAAACTGGCAGATCTTGCTCATTGCCACAGGCTACTGGCTGACGCCCCAGCGTTGCGAGGCATCTCCGGCGCATCTTTGGACGTCAGAGGGTCGACTAAAATCAGAATCCAAAGAGTGTTCAAGCCAATCCGGGTCATGGTTTTAGGCGACCTGCCGTGCATGATGGTGCTGGGAGAAGACGCCTTACAGGATGGCCAAAGCATAATCGATTTCAACCACCCAACCATAAGTCAGGCCGCTTATCGCACTCCACTGTCAGAACGTAAACGTAAACAATCGCTGATATGTTGACTGAAAATGTAATCAGGCCGAGTGAGTTGGCCTGGGCGAGCCCGATCACGCTGGTTCCAAAGTGTGACGGCTCTATTGGCAATTAGCCTTAGCAGAGGACTCGATTGAAAAAACAGCATTTCGATGTCATGATTAGGCCATTATGAATTTTACGGATGCCATTCGGACTTACGAATGCACTCGCAGTGTTTCAAAGAATGATGGACAAGGTACTAGCGGGTCTCATTGGCCGCATTGTCATGGTCTATCTAGATGACATAGTCATTTATAGCCGTAGCTAGGAGGAGCACGTACAGCATTTAGAGCTCGTATTTGCTCGCCTTTGTGAGGCTAGTTTACATTTAAAACCAACAAAATGTTTCTTTGGCCTAGATGAAATCAAACTACTTGGTTATATAGTAAATCGGGATGGGATCCATACTGACCCGAAAAAAGTTAAAGCTATTGCAAAGCTAACCCCACCCCGAGATTTGAAGGGTGTGCGGTCATTCCCATGGATGACAGGGTTTTACCGGCAATGTTTACCAAATTATGGGCAAATAGCGAAATCTCTCGAGGAATTAAAGCGAAAATATGCACATTTTGTGTGGGGACCGTCTCAAAGCGAAGCGTTTGAAAAATTAAAACAGTTATTACCTTCCTCCCATGTCATGACCGCTCCACGCACTGATAGGCCGTATAAACTGTATACCGATGCATGTGAGCAATTTTGGGAGCAGTTTTAGTGCAAGTGGACGATAGTGGGATTGAAAGGGTTATCCAATATGTATCACACTCTCTTTCAAGCGTCCAGCGTCGCTGGGCTACCATTGAGAAAGAGGCATATGCAGTTGTCTATGCCATATCAAAATTACGCCCCTACCTTTATGGCGCAGACTTCACAGCCTACACAGATCACAAGCCCCTCACTTCTTTATTCACGAAAGAAATGCAGAACACCAAAATTCAGAGGTGGGCTGTGTTACCGTCAGAATATGGCGCTATTCAATTCAATACCGTAAGGGTAAAAATAATATTCCCGCAGACATGTTATCTCGCATTCCTCCAGAGACAGGCATACATACTATTGATTGTGATGACTGGATGGACCCCACAGCCATCCCCGAGCAGGACACTGCTGATGTGCTGCCATTACTGTACGATGGCCTTGATCTCGAGGAGGTCAGCAAAGCACAGCACAAAGAGTTTCCTGACATATTACAGTCGCTCACCGAGGACAGTGCCGACTATACATTAATTAACGGCCGATTATTGAGCATATCACTTGCCTCCCCAAACTCCGCCTGTTATCCACGTCTAGTATTACCTGTGGCTCACCGGGAAAGAGTCATTAAAAGAGCCCATAAGGAAGTGGGACACATGGCTACCGGCACTTGCTTGAGCGTTTACGCCAGGCGTATGTTTGGCCAGGAATGCGACGTGAGATAGATGAGCTATTAAAACTGTGCCCAGTCTGCCGCGTTCACCAACGTCGTACAGATCATGTACCAATGGGTGAGATGCTGTTGGCGGCATATCCAATGCAGATAGTTGGGGCAGATTTCATAGGACGGCTCATCCCCTCTCATAATGGGAATAGATATGTATTGACATTGATCGACCATTGCACTGGATGGGCAGAAGCGTAATGGCAGAGTCGAGCGTTTTAATCGCACGTTCAAAGAGTTGCTGGCCAAATCTGTGAATAATTACACCCCAGATTGGGAAGATCGGCTTGGCGATTGTCTTGCGGCATATGGGCGCTGGGTTCGAACACCGCTGACATGGTTACTACAGCCACGCACCGCCAACCATTTTGGTAACCGCCTGGATGACTTATCATCAGCTCTCCAGACAGCACGCCATGGCACAGCAGACAGTCGTAAGTACAATAGGCAACGTTTAGCGAAACGCGCCGATGCGAAAGATATTCATGTTGGTGACATGGGCGGAGGATCGATTAACATTAACTAGCCGCTGGGTTCCACATTGGGCGGTCGTGCGCGTGCGCAGCACTGTCCTGTGGCTCTGCCAACAACAGAGCGCTAAACTTTGCGTAGTTAACTGCGAAAAAGTAAAGTTAGTGGATCCCCATCTCAACTGAGATGAGATTATGCCACCCCCTCACCGTACCCAGCGTCGCCCTCGTGCAGTAATCGGTGGCGGTCCCATAATTGGATCACCACAAACCCCCCCGACCGGGCTGGCATGTGCCGGTCAGGAGGAGACGGAACCTTCACAGACGCTGCCAGCGGTCGAGCTGTTACAGGGAGACACACATGCGCCACCAGCGACAGACTTCGACATACTTCTGTCGCCAGGTTCCCCAGCCCCTTCCACCCACTCGGGATATTCCGTGGGTTCAGGGCCATCCTCGGAAATTATGGATTCCCCACAACAGGACAACCCCCCCCCCCCTGTCGGTTGATATTAACTCACCGAGAGGAAGGATGGGCGGTCAAACAGCCTAGAAATTCAGCGCCCCCTAATTTGCCAGATAATGTCCCCCTCTTTGAAATTATGTCGCCGCAACCTCCGCTGGGCAATTGACAGCCGGGCTTCAATAAAATGCCCTGCGCCCGATGTTCCTCATCGACGGCAGCGCAGTAGATCCATGTTACGTCGCACACCTAAACGACGTTTACCATCTTACTCACCTCCGTCACCAGATTACCAGAAACATGCAAAATGCGAATTGCTAGCTTCCTTGTGTGCGTTTGCTGGATAGCCATAAGTCACCCGGCACAGATGCCCTTTATACTGACTGACAATGTCCCACACCTGCTGAGTGATGGACTGTTAATTACTCGTGCCTCGGACATACACGTGCGCCGAGGGACATACACAGTCTTAGACGCTCCCCGGAGAGAGCCTCGCATAGAGGAGCGTTTGAATGAATTAAGACTGGTCATAGAAAAGCTGGGAACCCATCAGAACTATTCGCGTACGACTCGAAATATCTGGGAGCAGCGCATCCGCGATATGGAGGCTACAATGACACCTCCCTCGCAGATGCTTCCCAACACACAAATTAAACGAGGTCTGTTTTGTGGGTGAGCTGCTGCTGATTCCAGAAAATAGTCAGGGCGTTGGTCTGTTTTCACCGGGTCGCGTTTGGTATTATCAACATGTATCGTTAGTACCAGTGTGGGAAGAGACCCGACGTTTGGTGTTTACAGCCCAGCTGCCTCTGGTGGACAAAATACGGTATGCTCGTTACCGTATCCGGTCGTGGCCGGTTCCCGTTAATGGATCGAGCCACACCATCCAGGTACAAACACCAGAAGATGTAGCCGTTGATATGCAACGTGGTGGAATATTTGAACCCCACGTCTGCGCAGGCAACGAGCCGGCAATCTGTCGTTCGGGTGCCATTTACGGCAGGGGTCGTCTTCTCTGCATCAGAGGTATACTGAATGGTGACGTCACTCAACGAGCCAGTTGTTTGTTTACTGCTGCTCGGGAGACAAGTCCCGAGGGGTATACAGAGGAAGTGGCGCCTGCCATGTATGCTATTAGTACCTACAGAGCGGGATATTCCATACATTGTTGTGGAAAACCAGAACTACGACAAAATATGGAGATAGGCATATCTATATTAAGAGTGGCAGCTGACTGTCGAGTGCAGGGTCGAGATTGGACACTCCCAGGGGTGGCCCATCTGCAGGCTCAGTTAGCGATAACACCAGCTATTCTTACTCATCTGCCACTGAATATATCCATCCTTGTACCGCAAGAGCTCTTACAAACACGCCTCGAGCACCCGGACTGGCAAGAATTACCACAAATTGAGGACATAACCCTCGAAAAATAAATGCTAAACTTTGCAGTGGTCTCCTGAAGGAGGCAGTCGAACCTCCCACTCCTACAACGGCTAGAGACAATTGGATCGCAACAACGCGACCAGAGAGGGTAGGTAACCAAGTGTAGTGCCTACAATTATGTAACATTGTTTGATGCGAATCTCAGTAATGTATCATTGTTGTGTCTTCATGTTGTATATGATTGTATCACTGTTGTATACTAGTATAGAGGTGACCAATCACCGTTGTCACTAGTATGTGACATAATGACTGATGGGACTGTAATATCACGGAAGTGCTCTGCAGTGTTGCGCAGACTTGTTGTGACTTAATAATTTGTTTGTCTTACACACATAACTTTAATTACTGTTGTCTGTCTAAGTATAATACGTGTTATCTGGAGTTAAAAGAACATAATCCGTTTTTTTAACTTTGAGGGATAGGCCTATGTAAAGTCATGCGTAGTAAAACGCAGATATTAGGCGACTGTTGACCTGGCCAGAATCGGAAACCGTCAAACAACAATACATTATGGATTGGAGTATGATTGGATTTAGTCGTTACCAGACTGTCCGGGATGGTCTGCCAAAGGTCAGCAGATCCATCAAGAGAGGCCGACCCACAGAGTGAGTCACTGGCAGACTCGCCAGGAAATGTATTTTGAATCAATGTTGGGATTATGTTTATATATGATAAGATGTTAAATCCAGGTTTTAATTATTATTAGATATGATTATGGCATCGCATATAAAAGGTCAAGCGATGGCGACCAAAGAGTGGTGCGCGCTTTACTTTTGAATCAATTGCTGAACCCACGGGTTGTGATTCTCTGCCATGATGAAGCAGAGTGAATTGACTATGTAACTGTTTTTGATCTTATATGTGTTCTACACAGAGGAGTCGAAATAAACACGATATTCGACACAGAAATGGTGTTCTGTTCAGTGAACCTGAAATCAGAAGTTTTTATAACCCGTACGTCGCCGTTGGCCTTGTCGTGTTGGCGTCACACTGGCGTCAGGGATGGACTCATTTTATAAGAGGGTGAGCACGCTTAGCTCTCGGTGACGGAAGCTCTCCACAATACTGAATGTTTACTAGTGAGCGGGGAAAACATGTTTTCTTTGATTACAACTACAACAGCCCCATTCCCCCTGAACTGCTGTATTGTGGGGAACGATATGATTATTTTGAAAGGTGGTTTCACACAGGGGAGCAAGTACCTTAACTACATATGTTTAATATTTTACAAAAAAAATATATTTTCTGTCTCCAGCTGGCTACTTAATAATAAGATATATGTTGAAGTGTAACATTCATCAACAAGCAATGTTGACATTATGCTGCAATACTTTACAATACGTGATCAATAGTAGCTACATAGCTATTAACCGTGTCCCGAAAAATGCTGCATCCATGACAGCCATTGATTACACAATCCATATGCACTCACCACTGCTCACCGTTTAATATACATGCCCCGCCACTGTCTTAGCTAGGATTAGACAACTGCCCGTGTTTTTTCCCAATTTTTGCATAAGTGCCCGTGCATTTGCTCCTTTATAGTGTAATTTTGACCATTTTTGCTAGTCATTTGGACGGGTATAAAGTGCACGCTGGACAAAGCAGACTAAAGCAGCTATGTCAGCCAATGACCTGATTAACTTTCGGGAGCAAACAATTTCAAAATAGCCGTTTAGTGGCCATTTTGAAATTCGATAATTCTGTGATATTTATTAATTAACAAAAAAAAAATGCAAAAAAGCTGGACCATGAATAGGAAAAAAGGTAATGTCTCACTCAAGGATAACCTATGACAAATTTCGCAGTTACAAAATCTAAAATGGCCGCCTGTCGGCCATTTTTTTCTCATGATCTAGGAAATCTTGTATGATAGCTGATCTATGAACTTCTGCTTCCTCATACTTCCCATAGCCATCAGATAACACCAGGGGATTTTTTGTGACATTTTGATTCCCATATTATCAACCCTTTAATTACTAGCGCCACTAACAAGAAAATACTTGTTGCACATTTCAGGAAAAAGTTTCCAGCAAATTTTTTTTTTTTTTGCAAATATGGACAGCAATGTCAATCAATGACCTGATTACTTTTGGGAGCAAACAATTTTAAAATGGCTGTCTAGCGGCCATTTTTGAATTTGAGTAATTTTGTAATATTTACGCAACACAAAATCAAAGCAAGATAGCTGGACCATGCATATAGAACAAAATGTAAGGACTCACACAAGGATAACCCATGATAAATTTTGCAGAAATAAAATCCAATATGGCCGACTGACGGTCATTTTTAATTGTTTTTTCTCATTATCTCGGAAATGTTGCATAATAGCTAAGGCGGTAATACAAAATAAACCTTGATAAAATTTTCTGATATATATTAAATTTAAAGTGGCCGACTGGCGATAACGGAGGGCTGCTTTCGATTTCGTTTCCGAACAACTCTTTCTAGTTTATATTATATTATGTGAAGTACCCATCCAGGGGCGTATCCAGGGGGGTGCTTAGGGTGCTCGAGCACCCCCCTCAATTTCCAGAGTTGTGATTTTCCGACTCAATAATTTCCTATAAAATTAATCATCCAATGTCCGGCATATTGGTACCAGGCCCCTCCACACCCAGGCCTATATATATATATACCCTTTCCCATTTGAGGGCTGGTGTCTGGGATGCATCATTTATGCGCAATTAGAGACTCAGAGTAGACAATGGATTGTTACGGGGTGGGCAAGTGCTCGCCACATTGCCACATGTGGAGAGAGAAGCAAAATCTTTGCAATGCAAATCTCTAAAGTTGGCAATTCAGGGCACCTAAAAGTAGGAATTTGTTGAGAATGGTCTAAATAAAAATGCTAAGTTTGATGGTAATTATCATAGACTACCTTGAAACAACGTTGTTTCAAACTAAATATGCTAAAATTTATAGTAATTATCATAGACTACCCTACCCTATAATAATTATAACACACCACAAGCACAATCCACAGTAGGCTATGGGGATCGCCTAAAACAACGACTTAGAGCTGGACGTGTTGCTCACCCAAGCATAAAAAAAGAGAAGAACCACGAGATAAAGATTATTCACCAATTAACATGATTTTTTCACTGCGTGATGGCGAATTTATTTCTCAGGAGATATCAGATCCCTATTATAGCCTGAGACTGAGATGAATTATTTCAGATACAGCTGGGACCCGACTGGAGTTTTTTTTAATAGAGACGAAATCAAGGATAATAATTGAAAATTGGTAGCAAAGTGTGAGAACAACCAAGAATATCTGATATAGGCCTGATAGCGGGGGAGGAATACCCTAATATTAGGAACAATCGTGCACATGGTGACAAGTTTTTGAAATTTGGCATGGTGTTAGGTATGGGCGGTGTGTTCACAAACAAATTCAAAATGGCCACGAAAACGACCATGAAAACAAGTAAATGTAATATCTCAGCCCGTTTTTGAAGTAGAATATTATGTAGTACCACTTTTTGTATGTTTTGCGACATGATCCATCAGGTTTTGGGTCATTTCAATGATATGGGCGTTTTTTTAGGTCAATGATCATGGTCAAGGTCAATTATGAGTTTAATTAATACCATATACAATAATAGGAAAAAACTGTCTTGAAACAAATTTTCAGTTTTACAAATTTGATATGGGGTTAGGTATGGGAAATGTGTTTCCAAAATCCATCGCAAAAAAATGAGTATGATCTCTGTTGACCTCTGAGTTAAATTCAAAATGGCCGCCTAAATGGCCATTAAAATTAATAAATGTCAAATCTTATCTCTCGTTTGAAGCAGAGCATTATGTAATATCATTTTTTCTTTGTTTTACGGCATGACAAATCTGTTCCCGGGGTCATTTTACAGCTTCCTATGTATTTTTGAAGTCAGAGGTGAAAAATTACCCCTATTGCTTTTAATAGGGGATTATTGCATAATTATTATCACAATGAGGGTGATACAACGTTTGTTTAAAATTAATGTTAGTCTACCGTCTGCGACGCTGGCCCAATATTAACACAAGATTGGGTCAACAGCTGTCTATGTTCATCTGCCCTCGTAGTTCGCGCTCGCTATTAAATGAGCTAATGTTGATTATGTTTATGATTTATGCATTGTGTTTTTTGTGTTTGCTTAAATAGTTGGACTACTCAGGCTAAGTTGTAGTACATCTGCCATTAGGTTCATTAAGGAACTGACATTTCAGTCAGACTCTCATATCTTCATTTTACGGCAAATATACCATGAAATCGCACAATTTGATTTAAAAAAAAATTCCTAAATTTTTCAGAGGGCCCTGCTGTTGAATGTTTTTTTTTGAAATATGAGCACCCCCTTAATTTATTTCTGGATACGCCACTGCCATCGAATCTCCAGCTCAACAATAACTAATAATAGTATTATTTTATAGCATATGTTATCTGTTAATGATAATTTGAACTAACCTAAAATTTAAAATGCACTTTCAATCACTTCAAGTAAACAGCTAAATACATAAATACTTTTCAATTTGCTGCCATTTTAAACATGTAATGTTTATTGATTTAATGAGAGAGTATAATACTTTATGTCAAACCTATAAACGTTTTTGGCAATAATACTTACATGTGTAAGCTTATTGATTGATTATATCGCACAGTGCCCCACTAATATGCCGAAAAAAATGACTCAAATGCACACAAGTAGTAAATACAATGCGTTTACAGTATTCTACATGATAATAATAATATTTTATTGTTATATTTTAATGTATAAATTTTCCTCTCTCTTATCTTCTGAAGAACCATCTGTGTTGAGAAAACTTGCAAATTTTTTATATCTACGTGATTCTTAGTCTTAGAGCCAATTCTCTCATACAAAAACAAACAAAATTGTATCACCTTATTGCATCTCTGTTCACGCTTTATCTGTTTCCACGCTATTTTACGCCTCAAAAATGCACTTGTTTATATATGTCTATATGTATGCACACAGATTGTAAATCTATTGCTGAATAAACTTACTTACTATATTTTAATGATAAAGAGTGAAGAATGAGCGTTAAATTTGCATTCTGACATTTACAAAAAGGAGGTTTCATAAAATTAAATAGAAGCCATCTTGGATTACAAGATGACTGTTATAGAATAGCGATGGTACTACTATTAAAATACATACAAAAAATTTCAAGAATATGCTTGGTATGAATCAAACTTGGCTCGAAAAAAAATTCATATGGTGGCCGTTTGGTTTTCGTTTTAGAACGTGAAAACTTAAAAATCAGATTCAGCACACGCACATTAGGTAAACATTTCAATGCCGTCAATTACTCAAATTTGTCTTCAAACAAGTCACATTTTCAAAGTAATACTAACATTAATCAATATCAACAACACGCTTTTACGCGCCATTTATTTAATATTTATTTAATAGTGCGGGGTATTTCCGTCAAAATATGGCAGAACCTAAAACTGCGAGAGGTTGTGTCTGGCCACCGCGATCAACAACTTCAATTAGTTGAAACTTATTCAGAATGAGAACGAGGCGCTGACCCAGGTGCTCGGCGAAGTCACATTCAGAACGAGTGGCTGAACGAAATTTTAAGACATTATTAAACGAGCTACCGTACGGCAAAATTTTTCGAGTAACTGGTCACGGCATAATTGTCAGGAACGATGAGTCGGGATACGGAGATAGATCTGATACAACTGGTGAAGAAATGAATCGGGCTTTAGGCCACCTTTGTGCACATATAGGCTAAACTGGGCCAGGAGAACCTCCTGAGGATGGTGAGATGATTGAGATGACACTGTCCTCCAGACACAGGATTCGAAATTCGAGCCCTGGCGGTCTGAGGCCGAGCACGCTACCTCTCGGTCACGGAGGCTCCCCACAATACTAACTTTCACACGTGGATGGGGAAGAAACAATTTTGTTTCTTTCAAACCGCCGAGACCGGGAACCGAACCCCGGACTCTGGCGTGGAAGGCAGCGGTGCTAACCACTACCCTAGGGCCCCCGCCCAACTGGTGAAGAAATAAATGGTGACGAGCGTGGACGCAGCGGTGATGGTGAATCTGGTGAAGGATCTGGTGATGGTCAAAGACGTGATGGAGAACGTGGTGGCAGACGCGGTGGTGGTGGACGTGGTCGTGATGGACGCTGTGAAATACGTGGTGGTGGACGTGGTGGTGACAGGAGTTTGGAAGGACGTGGTGGTGGACGTGGTGTTGACAGGAGTTTGGAAGGACGTGGTGGTGGACGTGGTGGTGAAAGGAGTTTGGAAGGACGTGGTGGTGGACGAGGTGGTGACAGGAGTTTGGAAGGACGTGGTGGTGGACGTGGTGTTGACAGGAGTTTGGAAGGACGTGGTGGTGGACGTGGTGGTGACAGGAGTTTGGAAGGACGTGGTGGTGGATGAGGTTTTGGCAGGAATTTGGAAGGACGTGGTGGTGGACGTGATGGTGACAGGGGTTTGGAAGGACGTGGTCGTGGACGTGGTGGTGACAGGAGTTTGGAAGGACGTGTGGTGGACGTGGTGGAGGTGGACGTGGTGGTGATGGACGCTGGGAAAGACGTGGTGGTGGACGTGGTGGTGACAGGAGTGTAGGAGGACGTGGTGGTGGACGTGGTTTTCGAGGCCGTGGTGCAGGTGGTTATGGATTAGGTGGTCATGGTGGTGGACGTGGTGACAGCTAGGGATGCGACCAGTCGTCAGTGGCAACCTGGAATGTTAATGGTTGTGGGAATGGGGATTTAAGGTGTAATATAGTTAGTTTGATGAATATAGATGTTGTTATTATTAGTGAAACACTTTTGAAAGGGGCGGGGGCCCTAGGGTAGTGGTTAGCACCGCTGCCTTTCACGCCAGAGTCCGGGGTTCGCTTCCCGGTCTCGGCGGTTTGAAAGAAACAAAAATGTTTCTTCCCCATCTACGTGTGAAAGTTAGTATTGTGGGGAGCCTCCGTGACCGAGAGGTAGCGTGCTCGGCCTCAGACCGCCAGGGCTCGAATTTCGAATCCTGTGTCTGGAGGACAGTGTCATCTCAATCATCTCACCATCCTCAGGAGGTTCTCCTGGCCCAGTTTAGCCTATATGTGCACAAAGGTGGCCAAAAGCCCGATTCATTTCATTTACTTTTGAAAGATAACGATTTGATAAGAATACCGGATTTTACGTGGTTTGGCTTTAATAGGAGAGGTATTTATAAAAAGGCTAGTAAAGACTCTGGAGGAGTAGGGATACTTGTACGTGATTCATTGTTTAGACATTTTAATGTTAATATAGTTGATCAAAGTGTGCAAGGTATTATTGGCATTGAGCTTGTAAACAAAGCTACTGACTACATAGTTAGGTTATACTCATGTTATTTGCCTCCAGAAGGATCACCATGGGCAAATATTAATGTTTTTTACGAACATTCACTTGGCGAATTATATTTAGGTTCAGAAGCTGTTATTACTATTTTTGGTGGTGATTCCAATGCTCGAGTGGATGAGTTAATAAGATGAGTTAATAACAAGATGTGTTATTGATAAAGTTAAAAACAACTATGGCGACAATTTAATTGATTTTTTGAAAGAAACTAAGATGTGTATTTTGAATGGCAGGATAAACCCAGAGAAAGATAATTTTACATGTGTGTCAAATAGAGGGAAGTCCGTGGTCGACTATATGTTGACACCTCATGATAGTTATGGTAACATTGTTGATTTTAATGTACACATGGTTAGCGATATACTTACTAGAACATGATTTATACACAATATTGGCCCATGATTGTAAAGCTCCTGACCATTCCATGCTGGTTGCCACTTTATTATGTAGCTATGACACTGTATGTGAACAACCAGACCGGGCTGGAGGGGGCAGACAAGATGACACGACGAGTACAGCTGGTGCCTCCAGAAGGTATTGTGTAACGACACCCCCCTCCGACTTTATGAATAATGATGAGTGGCAACACGAATTGTATGAATTAGTCGCCCGCATTGAACAATGCCAACATACCAAACAAGGAATTGATGATGTGTATAACAAGTTATGTACAATAATATTATCTGAAATGGATAGATGTGGTCAATATAAAGAAGCCAGTAATGTAACTAGAAAACGTCATAAGCCATATAAGCCCAATTGGAATACGAATTTGTCCCAATTATGGAAGGAGATGCATGACAAAGAAAAATATGTAGAAAATGTAAAAGAGATAGAAACAGAAAATTAATCTTAAAAAAAAAACTGTACAGGCACAAAAAATATTTGATAAAAGTTTACGTTGAGCTGAAATAAATTATAATAGAGATACACTAGAAAACATAGAAAAATTAAACGTTAATGACCCAAATGCATTTTGGGCACATATAAAACAAATGGGTATATCACGTAATATTCCACTCAATTTTGATAAAGATGGTATGACGACACCTGATATACCAACAGTATTAGAAAATTGGAAAACTGAATTTGAAAGTTTATATAACCAAACTGAGTAAGGAGATTGGGATGACCAATTTTATGAGAACGTAGAAAGTCAAAAAGATGAATTAGAAACAAATATGTATAACAACATTAACTTCGAATCAAACTATTTTCTTAATGATGTGATTTCCTTTGCTGAAGTTGATAAATGTATTAATAATTTAAAAAATAATAAATCATCTGGTCCAGACCAAGTTCCAAACGAAATACTTAAGACGCATAAACTTTATATTTTATTATACAAATATTTCAGGTTATGTTTTGAAAACACATGTACGCCATCAGTTTGGTTGAAGGCTATAATAACACCAATACCTAAACATGCCATGACTGATCCTAATCTTCCACTCAGTTATAGAGGTATTAGTCTTTTGTCGTGCATTGGAAAAGTGTACAGTTCACTTTTAAATAATAGGTTATCTAAATTTTTAGATATGACAAGAATAATGTCTGATGAACAACATGGCTTTCGGTGTAAACGTAGTTGTTAAGATCATATATACTCTTTGTCTAGCATTGTACGTAATAGAATAAAATTAAACCTCCCAACCTTTACAACATTTATCGATTTTTCCAAGGCATGTGACTCGATTGATAGAAATTTAATGGTATATAAACTACTGATAAACGGAGTTGATGGCAATTTCTATAAAGCGATCAAGTCGTTGTATGCTGATACAATTTCACAACTCAGAATTAATAGTCACTTGACAGATATTTTTAAAGTAACTAATGGAGTTCGTCAAGGAGATACTATATCGCCTACCCTATTTATTCTATATACAAATGACCTTGTTGATGAGTTAAATGCCTTAAAATGTGGAGTTGATATAGATGGTCGATGTGTTTCTATTTTGTTATGTGCAGATGATGTTGTTATTATGTCTGATTCAGAAGATAAATTGCAAAAAATGAATAATTGTGTATATTCCTGGTGTAGGAGATGGCATTTATGTGTTAATCGCCAAAACCAACGTAGTTCATTTTAGAGCTAAACGACGAAAATTGCGTCAGTATAAATATTAATATGGAACAAATGTTATTGATTATGTATGTAAATATAAATATCTCGGAGATGCTGCAGGCCGAGCACTTGGAGCTGTTATAAGTAAGTTCTGTAAACTAAAGAACATACGATTTTTAACTTTTACCAAATTATTTAATGCTATGGTTATCCCAGTAATGGATTATAGCGCAGGTGTATGGGGATTTAAATATTATTATAAATGTAACCGCGCTCAAACTCGTGCGCTATCTTACCTTTTGGGTGTACATAACAGAGCCCCAGTAGTGGGAATACAGGGTGATGTGGGATGGATATTACCAAAATATAGACGACTCCTAAAAATGTTACAACTATGGAATCATTTGCTTTCTTTAGATGATAACAGGCGGACAAAACAGATTTTTGAATGGGAATATGCAAATAATTTTGGTAATGAAAACAGTTGGATTGATAAAATTAAACAAATTTTCCAGTTGGTTGATAAGGAAGACGATTTTAATAATTTATTAAAAGTTGATTTGAAATATTTTTTAATATTGTTGTATGGTGTTATGGAGCACGAATGGCAACGCGAAATATTAGTTAAACCAAAACTGAGAAACTATATTACTTTTAAAGAAAAAGAATATTTATCTAAAATCATGTCGAGGAAAGCACGTTCACTAATTTCACAAATACGACCGGGAATGTTACCATTAGAAATTGAAGTAGGACGTTTCAGAGGGGTTAGCCCCGAAGGCAGACTATGTCAAAATTGCAATATGGGTGTGGTAGAAAGTGAGGTTCACTTTATATGTGAATGCCCTTTGAATGATTTGAGACACGCTATGAATAATAAATATATTTTTCCCGTAAATGCCACAATGTCTGATAAATTTAAACTGATAATGTCAACTAATTGCAGATTTCTAAGTACTTATATTTGTCAGGCATGGGATAGGCGTACCGATAATATGTATAACAGGTGATATGTGCCATGTAATAACAAAAACTTATATATAACGTAGTTTTGTATTATATTATCTTTATTTTGTGGTATTAGGGCATATCTGTCACTATGTATAGTGACAGATATGACTCTTTTCGTACATAACGTTACTGATGATTATATTTGGTTCAAGCAAACACAGTTCAGTGGGCGGGTGACGTCCGCCCGGTGTTTCGACCGATGTTGGGCCAGCGTAGTGGACGGTGGGCCAGCATTGGTCCGGCGTTGGGCTGGTGTCCCGTGTTTGCTGGGACGGTATCCAATCTGTGTTGGTTCAGTGTTGGTCCATGTATTTGGCGCTGTCCCGGCACTGCCCCAACGTTGGGCCGATCCTAGTGTTTGCTGGGATTTACAATATTGTGTAAAAATATTACTTTTTGGCTGTCTCGTTCAGCATGTCTTTTTTTACCCCATACATTTTGGAGTGATTTATAAGCCCAAATAGGCTGGGTACTATATTGTAGACATATTTATATTGTCATTGTGATTTATCTGTACTTGTCATAGTCTGGGAGCCTGTCACAAAAAGATTTCACCCTATAAGGCCCATGAAATTTTACCCTCTGACGCTATTTAGATGATCGAACTGATATAAAAAAGATTTGTCAGCTGTGTCACAGAGGTCGGATCTTGGCCCCACTCACCGTCAAAAAACACCTCCAGGTGGTTGATTTCACCCCATCTAGCCCATGGATGAAACTTGGTCACAACAAAGTTGTCCACCCATACAATATAAAAAAAATCAAACTGACTAAAAATCAGGACGGGAAAATTTTGACAAATCCGTTATAAGTGAGCACCTCCACCCACTCCATTGATTTCATTATACATATTCTGACTCATGGATCAAACGAAGTAGTACACCAATACAAATTAAAAAAAGAAGAACTTACAAAATATCAGGTAGGCCCAGGAAAGGTATTGTTATAACCCTTATGAGTGTCCACCCCACCTGATCCAGGTGGGAGGGGTAATTATAATAGCCCACTAGCCAATAGTAGGCCTGTGGGGATGTTACGTGGGTCCACCGGTAGGGTGAACGGCGAGACCCGCCTAACATTCACCAACTTATTAATAACTTCATTCTTTCCCCGTCAGGTCGACGGTTCCGATTGACTTCACAAAACTCCTCTTCAGCTCATTGTATTTATTGGTCTAGACACAAAACATTAGCAATGCACAACCCCGCGCACGACACCTCTCCAGGCTAACTCCAAGCGGACGACCTGCAACACGTCTGCAGTCGTCACGAGCTAGACTACAAGTGCGGGAAAAACCTACGACCGCATGGCAATCGGATTTATGCACACGGCACTGGACTACTGAAACGAGGCAGTCATCCCACTGTCTCTCCGCGTCCGGGGAGACGGGGGGCGACTGTCACGGTAATCGAGCGAGGCAAGAATCCTACAGGCCTACCGATAATATAAAATCAGTTTCTTCGAGTTGCAACATTGCGCATTAGAAATGGAAAGAAAACTTTCCATACTGTTTATTTCCCATACTGGAAGTTATTTGCGCTTGCAGCTAAAGACTGAAACTATATTGCGATATTTGAATAGAATTATGTTTACGGAATTAAGAACTAGCTGTACATTTAAAAAATGCCTCACTGAGCAACTAAGACCTCAAAATATATTGCGATATGTGAATAGAATTATGTTTATGACATTTTGAACTAACGGTACATTTTAAAAATACATCACTGAGCGCACGTGAATTTACCATTTGTCCTTCTTTTGTAGTGATTAACACCCATAGACCTCAGTCACATCATGTATTTATATGTGATTAAGTATGACATGTATGCTATGTATTTTATAAATTGTTTTTTGTTAATACCAAAACAGTTTATTGCCTTGTACGGCAAAAAATTGTTTTTGTGGCCTATTTCACTGTACTTACATATTTTATATAATTATATTCGAAAGACAGGGGAATATTTTACAGAATAGTCAAAAGTAATTATGTCCCCATTACACAAGCAAATTTAATCAATAATGGTGATAAATTTACAGGGATTTCACTACTTTCAGTATTCAATAAAGTTGTGTTTATTAAAATATTACTGGATAGATTTACCAAACTGGTTGTAAAACGGTTATCTATACTAGATAATGTGTCCAACTTGCAGTCAGTGATACCGTAATATCTGGTTAAAAAGAAGGGACGTTATTATGTTTTATATGTGGACTTAAACTTGAAGTCATGTGTCAGAACACCAGAAAGATTGACTGGATATTTTACACGCAAAATGGACAGGGCCCGAAATAATGTTATTCCTGCAGATCTATCCTGGTTGAAAATACGCAGGAATTGCAAGATAAATTATTAATCAATTTAAGGGAAGTCCAATACAAGGCCATTTCTAGTAATTACAGTTTTAACTAACCAAATAATGGCAGTTTTCTAAACTTTCTAGTAATGCAGACTGACATGCCTTGAATGTGCAATTCTACCCCTGATGTGCAAAAGACAATAGTGTTTACTCCGCTCCACATTGTTTGTCTTCAATATATATGTGAATTATTTATATGAAGATTTCAGTAATCAGATAATTGTGCTATATTCCGACGATATTGGGTAGTGACACGGTTCTTTGGCTATAAAAAATGAAAACCAAATATGTACATATTGTAAAATGTGGCATATTCTAGTCAATATGATAACAGCTAAACTTATTGTGTTCAGGAGAGGAGTGATCGTCAGACAGAATGTTCGGTTAATGGTATTTTGGTGAATAAAAAATAGAAATTGTTACTAGGTGTAAAAATATCGTCTTCTCTTCAACATTGAAGTGATATATAACAACCGAGGCATCGTGTATAGCAGGGATAATAAAGCTTTGTACAATTTATATAAATAAAAACACAGGTTTTTCATTCTACCAATAAAAAAATTCTAAACACTATTTCATAAAAATATTACTTTATGGATCAGAGAAATGAGCCCATACAGATTGTGAAGCTGTCGGATGTGTTTAATAAAATTTTGTGAACGTTTGCTGTGAGCTCGAAGCACAACATTAGATGTGATTTAGGACGCAGTATACATACATTATAAAATAAGGTGTGCCATATTCCGGTTAAATTGTTAAATCTTCCTGGTCATAGAAGGACAAAGGTGTGCTATGAGAAGTTTAAAAATGTGGGGGGAAAACCTGGTAAAATGATGTGAAACTTATGTTAGAAATGTTCAGGATGAATCTTAAGACTATTTATCTTGAGGTAACTGTTATTTCGTTTCAGAATAAAAACATAAATTGGCAAAATCGAAACAAGACAAATGTTTTAGAAGTAAATTAGCAATTTATTACTATTTAAAATCTTAATTGGAACTTAAAATATATGTATCTGTTAATTTTAAACCGGAATAACTGTATATCCAGCCTGGCTCGTTTCAAATGATTAAATCATAATTTAGCGATAGAATTTTTTTTTTAATTAGACAATAGAATAGATAATGTAAGTATTGTAAAATAAATATACAGGTGTATTGCATAAACATTTAGGGTAATATGACCATGCTGATATAACTTGCCTACAGTGGCCTACGTGAAACAATTACCCTGTAAGTATGATTTTTCACAAAATACGAATGTAGCACAACATAACAGAGAACATTTTAGCTACACGACTACAGAATCCCACCAGCTATAATTACTTCAAACATATGTTTAGAACATAATAATGAAATTAAATGTTATACATGGTATGTTTTGGAACCGAACATATTATTTGAATATGTAAAACACAAGTAATGTATCATAATATGATGTAGTTGCAAAAACGAACATTTTCGTCACAATAATGATTTTTTCCCAAGACCCTCAAATATTTTAGCAGCTTTTCACAATGTTTTTTTTAAGTGATATGTAAAGAATAATCCGGATTCAAAATGGCCGCCATCTGTGATCTGATAACCCGTAGATGATCATAAAGCATACACAATATCGTAATGAGTTTGTCGTCATTGATTTAGTCGAAAGGGGATGTCATCAGGGAATGGAATTTTTACTTCATATTCAAGAATAAGATGAAAAAATGCCCGCCATCTTGGGTTTGACCCTTAGATGACCTTGAAACAGGGGGGGGGGTATGCTACGGTGTATGGGGGAATGGGCACTCATAAGGGATCTTACAACACCTTACCGACATTATATTTTGTAAGTTTTACGGGTTTTTAAATTATTTATTGGTGTATCACTTCGTTTTGACAAGGTTTGTGTATAATAAAATCGATGGAGTGGGTGAGGGTGCTCACTTATAACGGATCTGACAAAACCTCCCCGACCTGATTTTTAGTCAGTTTTACGTTTTTTATATTGCATTGATGTACTACTTTGTTGTGACCAAATTTTGTCCATGAGCTAAATGGTGTGAAATCAACTCGCTGGGAGGTGTTTTTTGATGGGGGGGGGGGCAAATACGACCTCCCTGACGCAGCTGACAAATCTTTTTTTAATCACTTAGGTGAACTAATTAGCATCAGCGGGTAAATTTTGATGTTGAAGCACTCATTTCATTCCCAATAACAGTGGCTAATAAGATATGCATATGGCACTGCTTTTTGGTCGATACAGGCTGAGATCGGAACGCCGTCGCCAGATAAAGGCCGAGGCGAAGGCGAGTGCCTGTATCGGCGACAATTTTATCGTACGACCAACCACATGTTTAACTGATAATTAATATATTTAGACTGCAATGCGTCAGTATAACGTAAATAATTCGCAACCGGAAAACGAATTGTTTACATGTTTTGGTCGATACAGGAAGTTATCAGTACAAGTCTCATGGTCGATAACACCTGTGGGAGTACGATAAAAAACGAATATCGCGTGATAATTAGCGTTTCAAGGGTTACGACAAATAGAATGCCTGAATATGATACATGGAAGACACTAAGAAAAACATCATTGATGTTTAACCCTTTAAGCCCTCATGATGCATTAAAGCATCATTTTAAATCCCTAAAAACAGACTTAGTTTTCCTATAACTAAGGGTTTTAGAATGAATATTTCCATGAAACTGATTGACCAATAGATGGCAATTTTCATGAATTTTCACCCATTTCAATTCATCTTCATCCACTACAAGGCGAGAATTGCGACAGCAATTCGCGGCTTGTAGTGGATGGAGATGACAATGGTAAATTCAGGCTTGAAAGGGTTAATTGTTATCATATATTTTACTAATGCGTTTGACATTTACTTGTTATCTTTTACGTATGTCAATTGTCCTGGTTCTACAGTAAATTATTGTGTAGATAATTTATTACATATACAATGCTGCCTAGCATAGTTAACCATATGATGTCATCTGTCACCTGCACGTGTCCGTCATCCGTATATCGTGACCTCTGTGTTTCCATGATGCCATCTGTCACCTGCACTTGTCAGTCATCCGTATAACGCAGACCTCTGTGTTTCCATGATGCCATCTGTCACCTGCACGTGTCAGTCATGTGTATATCGTGACCTCTGTGTTTCCATGATGCCATCTGTCACCTGCACTTGTCAGTCATGTGTATATCGTGACCTCTGTGTTTCCATGATGCCATCTGTCACCTGCACTTGTCAGTCATCCGTGTATCGTGACCTCTGTGTTTCCATGATGCCATCTGTCACCTGCACATGTCAGTCATCCGTATAGCGCTGACCTCTGTGTTTCCATATGATGCAATTTGTACCTCACCTGCACTTGTCAGTCATGTGTATATCGTGACCTCTGTGTTTCCATGATGCCATCTGTCACCTGCACTTGTCAGTCATCCGTATAGCGCTGACCTCTGTGTTTCCATGATGCCATCTGTCACCTGCACTTGTCAGTCATCCGTATATCGTGACCTCTGTGTTTCCATGATGCCACCTGTCACCTGCACTTGTCAGTCATCCGTATAACGCAGACCTCTGTGTTTCCATGATGCCATCTGTCACCTGCACGTGTCAGTCATGTGTATATCGTGACCTCTGTGTTTCCATGATGCCATCTGTCACCTGCACTTGTCAGTCATCCGTATAACGCAGACCTCTGTGTTTCCATGATGCCATCTGTCACCTGCACTTGTCAGTCATGTGTATATCGTGACCTCTGTGTTTCCATGATGCCATCTGTCACCTGCACTTGTCAGTCATCCGTATATCGTGACCTCTGTGTTTCCATGATGTCATCTGTCACCTGCACGTGTCAGTCATCCGTATATCGTGACCTCTGTGTTTCCATGATGCTATCTGTCACCTGCACATGTCAGTCATCCGTATATCGTGACCTCTGTGTTTCCATGATGCCATCTGTCACCTGCACATGTCAGTCATCCGTATATCGTGACCTCTGTGTTTCCATGATGCCATCTGTCACCTGCACATGTCAGTCATCCGTATAGCGCTGACCTCTGTGTTTCCATATGATGCAATTTGTACCTCACCTGCACTTGTCAGTCATGTGTATATCGTGACCTCTGTGTTTCCATGATGCCATCTGTCACCTGCACTTGTCAGTCATCCGTGTATCGTGACCTCTGTGTTTCCATGATGCCATCTGTCACCTGCACATGTCAGTCATCCGTATATCGTGACCTCTGTGTTTCCATGATGCCATCTGTCACCTGCACTTGTCAGTCATCCGTATATCGTGACCTCTGTGTTTCCATGATGCCATCTGTCACCTGCACTTGTCAGTCATCCGTATAGCGCTGACCTCTGTGTTTTCATGATGTCATCTGTCACCTGCACTTGTCAGTCATCCGTATATCGCAGACCTCTGTGTTTCCATGATGCCATCTGTCACCTGCACTTGTCAGTCATCCGTATATCGTGACCTCTGTGTTTCCATGATGCCATCTGTCACCTGCACTTGTCAGTCATCCGTATATCGTGACCTCTGTGTTTCCATGATGCCATCTGTCTCCTGCACTTGTCAGTCATCCGTATAGCGATGACCTCTGTGTTTCCATGATGCTATCTGTCACCTGCACTTGTCAGTCATCCGTATAGCGCTGACCTCTGTGTTTCAATGATGTCATCTGTCACCTGCACGTGTCAGTCATCCGTATATCGTGACCTCTGTGTTTCCATGATGTCATCTGTCACCTGCACGTGTCAGTCATCCGTATAGCGATGACCTCTGTGTTTCCATGATGCCATCTGTCACCTGCACTTGTCAGTCATCCGTATAGCACAGACCTCTGTGTTTCCATGATACCATCTGTCACCTGCACTTGTCAGTCATCCGTATAGCGCTGACCTCTGTGTTTCCATGATGTCATCTGTCACCTGCACGTGTCAGTCATCCGTATATCGTGACCTCTGTGTTTCCATGATGTCATCTGTCACCTGCACTTGTCAGTCATCCGTATATCGTGACCTCTGTGTTTCCATATGATGCAATCTGTCACCTGCACTTGTCAGTCATCCGTATATCGTGACCTCTGTGTTTCTATGATGACATCTGTCACCTGCACTTGTCAGTCATCCGTATATCGTGACCTCTGTGTTTCTATGATGCCATCTGTCACCTGCACATGTCAGTCATCCGTATAGCGCAGACCTCTGTGTTTCCATGATGCCATCTGTCACCTGCACATGTCAGTCATCCGTATAGCGCTGACCTCTGTGTTTCCATATGATGCAATCTGTACCTCACCTGCACTTGTCAGTCATCGGTATTGCGCTGATCTCTGGTCGCTGCGCTCGCCCAAAGCCGTTGTTTGCTCAGCTGTCTTCCCAGTAAAAGTTAGTCAGATTTGACAAAATGGAAGTCAGCGATTTTGAAATATTGCTGATTGATGTCACGTTTTATTTTTAAGATGTTTGAAAGCTGGTATTTAATTGTCTGATGAAAAATATAAAAAACGAATATAATCGTGACCTACAGTGGTTAAAGGAGAGTGTATTTGAAGCTTCAAATGAAAAATAGTAACGACAATAGCGCAGGACAAGTACCCACGTTGTCTCACGGTTTAAAGTGTACTTTATTCACTCATTTCTGTTTCCCATTTGTTCTCTGACACTGTGAGCTATATCTGTCTCCATATCTCCTAATCAAAAGAGTCTAGATGTTTTAATTTAGTTTCTACGCTTTTCAGGGTGTCATGTTTCTGGGTTTTTTGTAAATCACTTTATATATATTATTGTAGTTCATTTATACATGTATGGTTGTCGGGTCTTGACCCGTTCCTGTCAACCAAAGCTGGTAACATGTTGGAAGTTGTATGCAAAGATAAATAATTATATTATACCCTTTTACACGTTTTCTATTGGAAAGTCAAGTAAAATTAAATAAATAAAAATCTGTTTATGTTCGTCTGTCATCGGTACGCCATCTGTATCTGTAAGTCATGATGACTTATAAATATAGAATGACTTATAGAATGACTAATAGATACAGAAAATAATCACCCCTATGTTACAGACGTGCATGATATGGATTGACTGCGTATAGACCATGGATTAATCATACATGACATACGTACTACAAGTGGAGGCTCAGCCTAAGTATCGTCACTTATACAGTGACTGGTGATATTATCAGATTACAGCACCTTCAGTTGTGACTGAATCATAATTATCGTTTCACTTTACATAATTATCTTGTGTGTTGACGAGTTGACTTTAATCACGTGTGACTCTTTCCAGCTCCGACTTGTCACGCTTGGTGCCTACCTTCTTCAAGATCAGATGCTGATGAACTGTTGTGATCTTATTAAGTATATCATTCATTTCCATGGTACCAACAAGATAGGAAATATTCAAAATGATTTCTTTATCATTTATTTTAATGTCAAAAGCATGATTTCTTTGTCTGAAATTACTTTTTGTTAATATACGTACACTATAACAATTGGACCATTCTATACAGAGTGGGAAGTTACGTATTTAGAGTAGATCCACTTCATATTCCTCACACGTGTTGGCTTTGATGACTTGTGACATTTTTCGGACCAGACTTTTCTTTCTCTTCTGTACCCCTTCCTCCACCTTTTCCCTGGCTGACTGTGATAGGGGCATCACCTCGGGGTTACACAAGGCGTTCCTGCGCTGGTGGAACCTGGTACACTGATGAGCCTGTATGTGTAGTTTACTGGGTGGTGACTCAAGTCCTTCATCACCCCCATCACCTCCACAACCGCCTGTCCAGACAAACCCAGATGTACTCAGTATACACCTGGCTATCGTCTCCTGAGATGCCTTATCAACGTTCTGATCACAAGCCAACCTGGAACCACCAGATTTAGAGGTCAGTGTGGACCAAGGCCACAATACAGACATACAACGACATCTAGTGTCTACTATCTGAACAGTCTGTGAGATTTCACCGTGATTCTCCGAGATGTCACCTATTATAGACTTAACTCTCAAGTCATCCTGTTTCCGTGATAAACGAGATTCAATTTTTATGATATCATCAGACACTTCATCAGCTTCTGGGATGCTTCTAATTTGCATATTGATATTAGTATATTTCTCCCACCCCGCGTTACATTCTTCCCTTTGGCAATTACGAGACCCGTTCACACATTGACACCGTTCTTCTTCAAAGTAGCCATGACGACTTGACTGTTGGTTGCTGATTATATTGCAGCTGGGTGACGCTGTAGTGATATCTATATGTGCATTCTGTAAAATGAGATGAAAACAAAAATATGTAAAATATACAAAGACGACACTACGTTGAAAAATGTAACATTAATATAAATATAATGTTGATTTCTACCTTTTTATCATGATTATATTTGTCGTGTATTGACTCTTCGTCGATTTGAGATGACCCTCCACGTTGACTGAAGCAGCCTCGTTCTAATAAGGGGTCATTCATTATTATCATCTGATCATCGTGGTTCTTCCCCTTAAAATTAATTATCTATTCAAAAAAATATACATATGTTATATATATAATTTTTAGATCTTTATATCGTATAACTTAAAAACATTAATTTATGATAATTAATAATTTTTAGATCTTTATATCGTATAACTTAAAAACATTAATTTATGATAATTAATAATTAGGTATAAACATGTTGAATGAAAAAGTCGATTGAGAAAATATAAAATAAAATATTATTTGCAAATAAATAAATAAATAAATAAATAAATAAATAAATAAATAAATAAATAAATAAATAAATAAATAAATAAATAAATAAATAAATAAATAAATAAATAAATAAATAAATAAATAAATAAATAAATAAATAAATAAATAAATAAATAAATAAATAAATAAATAAATAAATAAATAAATAAATAAATAAATGAAAGAATGAATGAATGAATGAATGAATGAATGAATGAATTAATGAATGAATGAATGAATGAATGAATGAATGAATGAATAAAAAAAATAAAAAAAAAATGGATCGATGAATGAATGAATGAATGAATGAATGAATGAATGAATAAATGAATGAATGAATGAATGAATGAATGAATGAATGAATGAATGAATGAATGAATGAATGAATGAATAAATGAATGAATGAATGAATGAATGAATGAATGAATGAATGAATGAATGAATGAATGAATGCATATAAATACATTTCACCACCATAATCGGACAACATTGATGTCCATATTATTATTATGATACTAGCAGCAATAAAACGTGCATTTGTGTGACTTTACTACTATTTAGAACGCCAAGGAGATATTACGCACAATCGATTTAAAAGGGAATTTATACTTATAGACGATAGCGAGCAGCAAGTACTATAACAGTCATTATGTGTTAAGCGAAATCAGCGCCTAGTTTGTGAGAAAGAATGATTTTAAGAAAAAAATGGCAAGCATCACTATATTGGTCTCAGAATGAAAAGTGACTTACCATGATATGTGCTTCAAATAAATCACACACAAGCTGACCATGTTCAATAGATGGGTTGATGTTATGTTATCTTGCCGCAAACGCGAGCTGTTATTCCGAGTTAACCCTTTAACCGCCGGTGTCGCATATATTCGGGTTTCATTTTTTATTAGAACATTAAGTACCACATTTTAAACATGTGACATCGATAAAATGTGACATCAATCAGCAATATTTCAAAACAGTTGACTTCCATTTTGTCAAATCTGAATAATTTTTACTCACTTGAAGTTGTGGATCGCGTCAGCGAGACACAACTTCAAGTGGGTGAAAATTCAGATTGAATAATTTGGCGTTTAAAGGGTTAAGCTCTTGATAAAGTCTAAAATGTTTATTATTATTGACTGTTAGATTATGATGCTGTAAATGTTATTCCTTCCACCACAAAGATCAAACGTTATTCAAATTTGAAAATATTTTTAAAATGTCACCATCAGTTGCGTTATCGTTTTACCACAGTAAATTAGGTACGTCTCTTTCTGCTAGTATTTTTCTATCGATGCAGCCTGCAGACCGAGTTGAGATATGTGTCATTTAGTTGAGCGTCTTTGTTTATCCATCGATGTCATTGTTACGTCTTTCCTTTTCCACGGCAGAGGAAGAAGAGGAGTGTCCATGGACCTACATGCTGCTGCCATGTCACCGTTTACGTCTGTTCTCGTTCACGGCAGAGGTAAAAGTGCAGTGTTTATAGATTTACTCAGGTATTGTACTATACCTGCTGCTGTGACGTCATGTGTGGTCCACCCTTAGGCCTACAGCGCGATGATAGACTTTAGACGTCAGATTCTGACGTATGTAGACGTCAGATTCTGACGTCTAAAGTCGATCCCTGCACTGTAAGAATAAAAATATTTATAACGATGGTAGACCCATAACTGCTAACTCATTTAGCTGCTTAGCGGCATCTCTACCAATTTTCAAATATTCAAGGATATGAAAATGGCATGATTTGAACTGCATATATATACCTATGTGTTTCTGCAAAAAAGTGCATATTCAATGGTGTGTTTTCGGCCAAAACTGTACGTCGGCAAACACGGTACGTCGAACCAATGCTGGTTTAATGTTGGGTCAGCTTCACAGACGGTGGTCAGCAATTAAGCCTGTTTCATTTCACCAGACCACTCAGATCATTAATACATCCACCAGGTGGATCATATGCCGCATCCTGTGTCACCATGGCAACCAGGACTAACGAGATCTAGCCAAGATCACAAGTGCCGCCATTGAGATAAAGAGACACGGACAGACCAGAGAGGATATACATATACGAGCATAGGCCTATTAATCCCCCACATGGAAATCCATAGTGGAATATGGATTTATAGAGCCACATGGGGCTGAATAGATGAAAGGAAGACTGTTTATTCGACAATAGGTTCACATTAATCATACAGTAACAGGAGAATTTGAGATGGAGACTCGTGAGACTCATGTATTCGTTCACACAAATGCCGCCTCGTTTCAAATGAATACAAAATATAAATAGTTATGTTGTCATATGCCTAAAATATTACAAAAAATTGCTATCCAATTCAAGCCTTGCTATAAAATAATGATTGATAAATGGGTTGGAGAGGACAAAAATTACTTAATATGTAAGTTTATTTAGCGCATTATTAATATATTGTAAAATTAGAAAAATATCCAACACAAAACCAAGCAGTTAAAAATGTCATATTTATTCAGATCCCACATTCAAGTCGGCTGGCCCAGCATCAAACCAGCGTTGGCTCACCATCGTTTGTTTGCAGTGATTTTCTGCGAAATGATATACCCTGCTAACATGGCTAACAGAATATATTGAGACAGTGTTGGTTTTAATGTTGGTCCAGCGTCTACGACGCTGGCCCAACATTAAACCAACACTGTTTCAATGTCTCGTGTTATAAGCTGGCTAGCTCCTACTGCCTACCCTGTTAACCCTTAAAGCGCTGAGCTATTTTTTTCAATTTTAAATCATCATAAATGACTTAGTTAACTCTTTCCGCTTCATTCGGATACCTATGTTATTATATGGGTAGGCCTATACGGTTATTATATTTTCTTTAATTTTTTTCAGTGTGGGTTTCGACTTATAGACATCAGATCCTGACGTCTAAAGTCGATCACGCGTTGAAAGGGTTGATAAAAAACAATAATGCGAACAACGCATCATGACTTATAGACATCAGATCCTGACGTCTAAAGTCGATCACGCGTTGAAAGGGTTGATAAAAAACAATAGTGCGAACAACGCATCATGCAGTGAAATAACCATGATAACGCCTGATAGAGATATCATAACAATGATATATCTAGGCCTACCAGTCTATTGATCCATCACCCATGCTTCGGGATATACAAGAATGCTCTATATATGTCAATACAATGCGCTTCAACATCGATTTCAAAATGAAGAGGTGTACTCAATAAAACATTAGACATTAGACGTTAGAATCTGACGTGTAAAGTGGATCTCCGCGCTAAAAGGGTTAACCCAGACGACCCCCGGGCTGTACCAGAATATTATGTCTGTAGTTATAACGGGGGGTGACACACCCTCAAGCCAGACGATCCCCGGGATGTACCAGAATAATATGTCTGTGGTTATAACGGGGAGTGACACACCCTCAAGCAAAATGTCACATCTCACGAATATAACACAGAAATCCTATCAGGGCGAAGTCTAAGTGGTCTTATGCTTAGTAGTCGGGTTGCCATATGGCCAATTCTTACTCAACCTTGCATTTTGGAAACCCCAAAGTTTTTTTGCTGTTTTGATATGCTGAGATAGTCTACTTTAAGAATCCACTTGGCGCAATTTGTGGTTGGCTGAGCATTTTGCATAAATTAACAAAATCCAAAATGGCCGCCGGTTACTATTATCAATTCATATTTTTGTTACTATTTGTGATAAAGCAACATATAATATCTCATTTTCGTGTATGAAATACCTGTTAAATCGATTGTTGGAATTAATAATGCAATTGAAGGTCAAGGTCACATCGAAAGTTCAAGTTCAACTGGTATGAAAAGGCAAGGTTACTAAGAAAGCTGTCTGCTTATCTAATTCAATCCAACATTTAGTCACAGGATGCAGTAATATTGGGCTATGCTATCAAATTTATCACCTTATTGGGTTCAAGGAGATGCTGCAAGAGCTTTATAGTTGTGGTTATGTAGTAAACTATGACGAAGTTGTCAAGTTTAAGCGATGCTCAGCACGCTTCCTCCTCCAAGAGAAACGGCTCTTGTCCCAGGATCCCCCTCCAGTTGTGAATGGTCTGATTTCAGCATGGTTTGATAACTTTGATGTTGTGGTGTTTACGCCAAATGGGTGTCGTGACACCTTAGAATTCATGTAGAATTCTAGCATTGCCAGTTCCTGCAGTGCGCAATTCCTTTACTCCACCATACACATCCCAAAAACCCCATACCCAATACCACCAAACCTGCTGTGACACTGTCTGACCAGGACCTCTGGTCAAAATCTGAGATAAATAATGTACAACAAAGTTTAAAACGAGCACAAAAGGAGGATATTAAATGGTTGATAAACAATATAGCAGGAGTGAAAAGTCTGGAGAATATGGAGTTCAATATCTCAAATGGTTCGCGAATCTTCTGAATCTGCTACCCTTCCTCCTTCGACACAATATCATTATGGCCCTCTGATTGATAGCCCGCCAACCCACATTGATACTGTCCTGACAAGCATGACCTACACAGAGGAATTCCTGAATAACTTGAGAATGAAGCAAATTTGCCTTATAGCTGATATGCAACTATACAAACTTGCCATGCAGATCATGTGATCTGATCCAAAAAGGAGGTAAAACTTTGCAATGCGACCTGGAGCACTGCCCTTGTGCCTGGGTTCCATTGGTACTATCATGAAGGGTTTAGGCCTTGAAGAATATCTCCAGGCAGCATATTAGGGCATACCAAACATGTTAAATGGAAAGAACTGGTCACGTGCTGTTCGGGGATTCAACATGGTGTCTTCTGGTCTGCTTCTCAAAGTTATGTTTGATGCTCTGCATCCAATTGACACTGCTAAATTCGAAGAGGCCATGACCTCTACATTCTAGAGGGCAAGTGAGTCATCAACGGGAAGGTTGTGGGTGGATGGCTTTATCAAGTCACCATCGTTCACCAGTATCTTCGAGCTGAGCGAGAGGGAGACTGGTTCCTGCATCACTACTACCTCAGAGATATGTGGCGATATTTCCATGATTGTGCAGAAAGCGACATAATGCAATATTCACTCACTCAGAGATATTTTACCATATTTTTTTCATTCCTGGAATTATGCCAGGTATATACTAGCTATTCATGTACATGAGATGAAACAGATAGCTGGAGAAGGCATAAAGGCAGACTTCCTCAAAGGCAGGCATGTATGCCGGCACAATAATGGAAAGCTGTGTTTCAAGATCAATTTGAAAAGCAGACCATGATTAGATATGACTGGGTCAGGAGGAGTGGTCTAAGGTGACGCACAATGTCCCCCAAACAGCGAGCTGAGTGGATAGTCACTCACCCTGTACTCCAGAGAATGGCCAAGCTCATGGAGAACTTGTTTGTTGAAGATAAAAACGTCATCCTTGGTAATGACTGTCACTCCACAACAGCAAATTCCACTGACTCAATGGAAACTACCTGATACACCTATTAATTTTCCGAAACACAAAGAGAAAGAGGAGAGGACGAAAAGGCGGACAATTAATGCTGATCTCATATTGTGTGAGATTGATAGTCATGGCAACCCACTTACACTGCCTCAAGTTTATCCCTTGCAGAATGTTGTCAATGGCAGAACTGCTAATAAAAATGTTTATTCACACAACTGCCTTGAAATTGGCACAAAACTGGTGAAAAGCTTCATATGCAGCCTGCCCCAGGGGTTGTATGTATCCATCAAGACAAAACTGGTGTCACTGGAGGTGCTTAAGAACGGAGTCAAATTAGGCAAACTAACTGCTTATGACATGGATTCTTCATTCAATTGCACAATCCTTATTGGTCAGAAATTATTAGTTGTCCATGACCTGTCCATGAGCTGTCTCCTTTACTGACCAATATGAGGACCTTAGACAGGGTACCAAATCATCACTGTTGGCAATGTTTGCTGTTTACATCACATATCAACCTGTTTCAAATGTAGAGATAGCTGACGGAAATACACTGCTGTACCACATTGCATGGCCACAGAATGGTACAGTTTCCATTATTGCAGAAAGTATGGATTCGCGTTTGGGCAGTGGTACGACTAACTATCACCCACCACTTGCATTGTCCTCCCACAAAATTATTGTCTGGCAGGATCGTTACCTTGATGTTTCTCCCAAGAGTCATGAGCGGTCCAAACGCATGGGTGCTAATACTCTCCCTGCAAATGAGCTTATGCTCTGGACAACACTCCCGCCACGAGAACAAATCCTGAGGAGCACCACCAACAAGAAAGTCTTTCTTGAACTTCTCAAAATGGTCCATAGGAGAAGGGATTGAAGTAACTGGAGAACGGTACATGATGTTTTGATTCTGTCGATGTACTCCGTTGAGAAGAAAAAACCCAGAGGAAACATCTACATGACGCGTTTTCATCCACCACCATGCTTGATCACAAATGTTCCCAGTTGCTTAGACTGCATAGAGTATCAGGTTGTGATACAAATGGCTATTTCTTTCGCAAAGGTAACCTAATTGCTCTACGCCTTTTGCGGAACAATGCTGGGAGAAGAAACAAACTCTCAATCTGAGATGGTTCAGGCTGGGATGAAATTCTTTTATCATTTTTATGGTGAAAAGGGACATATTGGAACCTCAGAATAAAATCTACCAGAGGTGCAAGTCAAACATGCTTCCAATCAAGGCCTTGCCTCCCACTTCGCCCAATTTTGCTTTACATATGAAGCGTGCCCATCTTCATGTAATGATGTGGAAAACTGCTGCAAAAAGAGCTCCTCTTACTGCAGCTGCTGCTGCAAACATCAGCAAGGTTGGGTGGGAGGTGCGGGATGGTGTAGTATTCATACCAGCTATTCATACAGGCTCACCAGTTCAAATTATGAGAGAACTGTCTGTGGGTGCAGGTCAGAGCAGGCATGTGTTGGAGGAGCGTGTGGCTGTCAAGCAAAGCACATACCATGCACCACACACTGCAAATGTACAGGACTGTGTGTAGCAATCCACCTAGTGTGGACAAATCAGTAGATATAGAAAATGATGACGATGATGAAGAGGCCGGTGAAATAGATTGACATTCATCACTTTGACGAAACATTGGCACATTTTTTTTTTTAATTGTGTCTTTTTTTTTTTAATTTTAAATGTTTTTGTCACCTTTACCTCCGTACGATACAATATGTATTGTGCCATAAGCAGTAAAATATGCCCATACATTCATTGTACACAATATCAATGCAATAAAGTATCTTTTTCTGTAGTAAAATGCACATGACCTTGACCTTTCGATGTGACCTTGACCATCAATTGCATGATTAATGCCAAAAAATGATTTACCAGGTATTTCATACACGAAAATGATGTATTAGATGTTGCTCTATCACAAATAGTCACAAAAATATGAATTAATAATAGTAGCTGGCGGCCATTTTGGATTTTGTCAAATTATGCAAAATGCTCAACCTACCACAAATTGCGCCAAGTGGATTCTTATAGTAGACTATCTCAGCATATCAAAACAGTAAAAAAAGTTTGGGGTTTCCGAAATGCAAGGTTCTGGAGCTGGCAACCCGACTATAGTATATGTTTGTGTGACCTTTTCAATCCTAGGGTAAACACTTTCTACCCTTGGGGTGAAATTAGGGCCAGATACGTGGCGGATAAGCAGGGACTCCTGTGTAGTGTAGAGAGGGACGCGGCGCAATGGTGAGAGCGTGGCGTCTTGTTATTAGGCCATCGCTGCCTGCTGTGCGGGTTCAAAACCCGCTTAGATGCGGTTTTCAGAGAAATATATCATGTTTCTCTCCTCTCAACGTTGGAACATTGTTTCGATGTTTGTGTCTTTGTGGAAGACACTCCACCCTCAGATGTATCACTTGACATCAGACTCAGGTGTAAATAAGTACCTGGTAGGACAGAGATGCCAATGCGTACGATAAGTTCAATGCGGCAAAATGGCTACAGGACTGTATACTCTCCGTGGAGTTGAAATGGCACACAAATGAACAGGTTTACGCTGCCCTTGGGTTCAAATTAAGGATAAGCCGTAAACAGGTTTGAAAGAATCAATTTTCTTCTTCCACGTCCACTACTCCCATTTTTTCCTACAGCAGGCTAGGCTCGCGAGGTCAAGGTTAGGCTGGGGTCCTGGTGCTGTGATTTAAGCTGCCTGTATAAATAACCAAATAATACCTGGCCAATTACAGAAAAAAACATTACCTATGGTTTATATAGTGATTAGCCTGCGTGTCTACCCGTCACTTCGTAACATTATTACTCTCATTAGTGTGTCGGTTTTACCAGGCCTAATGCCTCTTGATTGGATAGTAGGCCTATCCCTGGTGAGGCTGGTCGTACTCGTTACTGGTTTTGAGCGCAAAGCACGGCTAGGACTATAGTCGCACGACTATATAGTCCTAGTCGTTTTTAATCTTTTGTATTAGCATGATTAGCAGTACAAGTTATTAAGTCCCTGTTATTGGGATAAATGAGTGTTTAGAGAATCAGATCAAGATTTGCAAACGTTTGGTCTCAAATTAAAGCAATTATATTAATTTTCAGGCACTATAGTGATTGTGGGTCGCGGTAGCAAGACACAAACTTAAGTGGTGAATTCAAATTCTCTTACTGAGCGCGTTAAAGGTTAAGAATTTGTGCATAGCAGGAAATGAGTTAGGTCCACTCTTGTGCTGTTATATCGCAAACTATAATGTCAATTACAGAGCCTAGTGGAGATATATGTGAATTATAATGTTTAATTCAGACTCACCCTGTCTCTACATCTCTCTACCTGACTGACGCCTATTGTTATCTTAACCCAAAGGCAGTATCTGTTCACTTTTAAAGTAAGCAGATAAAGCAAGGCAGTATCTGCTTACTTTTAAAGTAAGCAGATACTGCCTTTTGGCTTTGCTCAACAGCATTGTGATCTGGGTGGTCAAATCTCACTATTATTGGTTGTCATGGTAACACAGGATGCGACATGTGATGCTAGTGCTAGTTCTACTCAAGATATTAATGAGTAGCGAGTATATTTCTCTGGTATCATGGGCAGATCCAGAAGTTTGAAAAACGAGTGGTCCTATTGGATTTTTTAGGCCATCCGAGGAGAAATAAAACTTTAGTTGTCTGTGATTTTCAAGTCTTCACTGCTCATATGTGGGAGCGTAAAATGTTTTTTTTATAGAACTTTAGACAAATACCGATATTTAGGTAATAGTAGTAGTAAATCATTGCTTTACGTCACTTTTCGGCACAAAAGGTCTTTAAGTGACATTGTAATACGATAAAAACGTTGTAGTCAATTGATGAGATGAATGATGTACAGATGATGATGTGAGGGTGGGGGTGATAGGGCATGGTGGGTTATTAAGAGCGTTTGCCTTCGCTCGCTCAATAAGGGATTCTGGGCATGTCTAGGGGATCTACCCCTAGACATGCCCAGACGGCCGGAGACTTGGGTTTCGCTATGCAATTTAATGCTGAAACACCGTGGCATTTCGCGCAGCTCCGTTATCCTCGGGCCGGATAGTCCCCAGAGTAACAATAGGAAGGATAACTCCCTCTGGGTAACATTCATCCCACGTGGGAGACCTAATGTCAAACACGCTATTGTCGGTTATTTAAAGCTACCACGGCCTACACCAGCGCCAGCACTGATGCGAGAGCTGCATTAGCACTGCAGTTGAGCGGAGGAAACAGGGTACACCACTGGCAATCCGCTTGAAGATTATTGCCAGATATGAGGAGGCTGCAGCTTCCCTTGGATGATTGCTGTAGACTAGTGCTTCCGTACCATGCCGTACAGCATGACGGAACAGATCCCTAATGACCCTCCCCGGATGGGGGCAAAAAGTTCTACTACTAGCAATCATCCCAGTACACCGATATTTAGGTAATTTGATTTTAGAAAAGAGGGTGTCAGGAACCCCCCGACCCCCTCTGTACAGGGGCGGACACAAAGCTGATGGCGGATTGCTTTCTGTATCCACCCATACAACGCTGAATTATTATTTGTTCAGACCATGGACACCAAAGGGTTTTTTGAATTTGGAATCATAAATGTCTTAGTTAGCTCTTTCCACTTCATTTGAATACATGTTATGTGTCTACGGTCATAATAAATATTTCAATTCTTCCTTTAAACGTCAGACGTCTGCAGAAGTCAAATTCTGACGTATAAAGACAAGTGCGTGAAAAATAATTCTATATAGCTTATAGAGCTTCGATGGTTAATAAAGAGTGAGATGCACCTTGATGGAACTATCTAGCAGATCAAAGACTAGGTTCACCAAAGGTGGACGAAGATTAAGCCACTGATAATTAGTGCAATGTATCTGCGGACGTTAATAGTTAATTAGGCCTAGTCCATTATATCTTTTCGAGTTTACTAGGTCTAGTAGGCCGGGACCCAGATCTAGCCCTCGTAGTCACAAAAGCTAATTTTGAAATTTTCACTGCGATTTTTATTTAGCTTGACCCTTGGGACATATCGAGTTTTGGTTCTTTTTCGACAAACAGGACGCTTTAAGCCCTAGAGCCTATTTTACCATTTTTAGAAGGACACTAAAATAAAATTCACAACAATTCGAAAAATTGTTCAAAATAGTAGTAGTTTTATTTATTTTCACTATTGTTTTAATCATAGCCCTCGGCCATATACACATGTAGGTCACTGAAAAATATTTGTGCCCATGTTTTATTTTGAATATTTTTTTCAACCTTTTTATCAATACGGGCGCTTAAAAAAAAAAACATTATAAAATATGTGTCAAATTTGAAAATCTGTCATTTTTGTTCAGTGTTATTTAGAAGCAAGCTAATTCGCAGAAAATGTCCCCATTATGTCTCCAGGGTACTGGAAGTTGAAGTTCAAAAAAATCTGTTGCCAATTTTTTTCTATAACTACATATTTAGGATAGGCGCGTCTTTATCGCTAACTTTAATTTGCAGTAAAATTCATATGTGCTGATATTTCTGCCTCCAATAGGCTATAATAATAAAGTTAACTCATGCTGTGGATATTTAGCATAAAATATATTATGAATATTTTATATGAGTCTCATATTGATGTTTCTGTTTACATGTTTAAGGAGAAAAAATATATCAAATGACACTTTAAATGCTAGGACCATTTTTGCTTACAGTGTATTATAGTGTGGATATTTAATATTGTATATTATATAAATATTTAATAATAGTATCATGTTCATGTATATGTTTAAATGTTTGTTAGAAAACCAAATAATATGTATAATGACACTTTGATTGCCAAGGCTGATTTTTTTAAAATAAATCCAAAATAATGTATAATGAAGCACAATGCTTACGACTTGCATTTTGACCAATATGGCGTTATCCAGATATCCATAAATATTGTAATAATAAGCACATCATAAATATATTATATTTAATAACTGACTGGAAAAACAAGATGACGTTAATTGTTTTGTATAGTTTGAATGTTAGGGCAGATTTTTTGTTTGTAAAATGCTATATGTTTCTTCCCCATTCATTCATAATGATTAAATTTTGTGGAGAGCCTCCGTGGCAGAGAGGTAGCGTGCTCGACCCGAGACCGCCAATTCTCGAATTTAGAACTACATGTCTGGAGGGCAGTGCCATCTCATTCATCTCACCATCCTCAGGAGGTTCTATTGGCCAAGTTTATCCTATGTGTGAGCAAAGGTGGCCTAAAACCCTGTTCATTTTTTATTCCATATTAAGCATTGTATTATCAATCCAGGTATCCCTACAGATTATAATAACAAACAAAAGATAAATATATTATATTTGAGGAGTGACTGGAAGAACGAGGTGGTGGGTCAACATTTGTACCTAGCGGCGTATGAGAAAAATAAAGAAAAAGACAGTGGAGTGGGCATAACCACAAAGAGGGAGTATTATGTCCATATAATTAATCTGTTTTCACATGTTATTAGTGTGTATGTGCGTTATATATCCATATTGTCAAGACATAATTCAGGCAAGATTTAAATAATATAATGTGCATCTGAAATATATTTAGATTTGGTTTGATTATACGAACATAATCATGTGAAAACTATGTCACTAACAATTTAATCGAGCAGATGTATTGTCATCTTTGTCAGACTGCAATATTTGCATTTTATTCTCTGGGGACGACACCCGCTGCGTTTAAATGTCAACTAACTGCTATAAAATTATGTAATCTTTTTTTTAATCCACTCTCGTTGTCAATGGCACATCCATGATGTGTAGCAGGAAGTGGCACACTCAATGAGGATTGATGTGATCTTTTCCAAGTGGCGTCCTGGAAATCTGCTATTTTTGCTGTGAAAGCGCGATGACAAGATGGATAATTAAATAAATCAATTGCTGCTGAGGATTTGATGGTAGCCATGTTTTCACATACATTTGTAATTTCGAACTCCAAACTTCATTAGCCTATTTGCTATCAGCGGTAGGGCGAACTTGTCCTCGCTTGCAATTCATATTTCTAAAATAAGCTTTATAAACATGTACACCTGAGGAGAGACATGTATCAAATGTTTTTTATTATCATTTTTAAAAGGATTTGTGAAGCTTTTGCAATCTACAGTGACCATGGTGATGGATGGTTATGATCGGAATCTCACTACGTTTCACCTGTGTTGGACGAAAGTCTTTGCTACTCTTCCTTATCTACATAAAATTATGGCCTACCACCCCTTTTATGAGCGGCCATCACATCATCAACTAGTTAACCCAGCTGCACCATATGCATATTCAAAGGCTGCTTTGTGTCTCGAACATTAGGCCTAGATGAGTGCGCTGCGCAAAAAAGAGGGTTTTCATGTTTTTAGACAGTGACAGATAGTTTGTTAAAACTTTTAGGCTATCCCGAGCATTGTGTCTATTCAGAAAGGGTGTGTTATTGTCCAAATCTGTATAGTCCTAATAAATGGTATGCTTACGCTAGAAACTGTATAGGGCCTTGTTGTTAATTTGTATATTCAAAGGTATATTTATGGCGAAAAATGTATATTCAAGACTAAGGGTTTGACTATCCTGTCTGCACACCGAACCCAAATTTTCACCGAGTGCACCACCCCTATAGGGGGATAGCCTCCTGATCATGGTAAGATGTATCTTAATTGGCACTGTCCTCCACACAGTATCCTAAATCCCGTTGAAGGCCTAGCACACAACCTCTCGGACACGTAGCAGATAACTTATGCTATGTTTTTACATTTCGTTGTTTAAAATTGAAAAAAATCAAGTTTAAACTGTTTATTTTTAAAATATAATGCTGTTATCTGTTTTCGCGTCTTAAAAACTATACAAATCGCTATATTATATATGTTTTTGTGTTTATTATTTCAAAAGTTATGTTGAAATAGATAATATCTTGGAAACATGGCGGACATTTTGGATTTAGTCAATTTTTATAGATTTAAAGAGTTAGAAAAAAATGCAATCCCCTTTTTTTCTCATCACTACTATGTTCCAAATGGGAATAAACAACAAAATCACTTTTACCAACATTTTGCACGAAAATACATAAGGGAATATACTATATATAAACACAAGGAGTGTTATTTCACCTTGTACTCATGATCATTTATTAGCATAAATATAATATATGTATATTTTGTTTATTGTTATTGTATTTAGTAGGGATATCTGGAATATTTAATAATGCTCCAGATATGAGTCGACATCTAATGTCTCAAATATTGTTCCTTAATGGCATCCGAAGTGTCATTATAAATCATATTAGTGTGTTCTCCTTAAAAAGATGTAGACAGAAATTGCTGTTCATTGTTATAATCTTCAGCGCTATTAGGATAATGCCATAATGATCAAGATACAACCTACTAAGTCTCAAACACTGTCCCTTATTTTACATCATTTTACATTTATTTTTAAAACCCAGCCTTTACATTCAAAGTGTCATTATATATATAATTTTCCATAAAACATGTAAACATAAACATCAACTGAAATTAACATGACATAATCATGTTAATTATAATAAAAAATAGTCATAGTATATATATTATTTTAGAAACAAACATTCAGCCTTAGCATTTAAAGTGTCACTTTATATATTAATTAGTTCTCCGTAAAAATGTAAACAAACACCAATATGAGATTCATGTAAAATAAATAAATTAAGAAATAACTATAGCATGTCGAGTTAACCTAATTAAAATAGCTTACTGGATGCAGAAATATAAGCATATTTGAATTTCACCGCAAATTAGAGTTAGCGATGAAGACGCGCGTATCCTATATATGTAGTTATAGAAAAAAACTGAGAACATATTTTTTTTACCTTTGACTTCCAGTCCCCTGGGGACATAATGGGGACTTTTTTTGCGAATTTGCTTGCTTCTATATAGCACCCAACAAAAATAACAGATTTCCAAACTTGACACATATTTTATAATGTTTCGTTTTTTTAGGCGCTCGTATTGATAAAAGAGTTGAAAAAAATATTCAAAATAAAATCTGGGCAAAAATATTTGTTAGTGACCTACATGTGTATATGGCCGAGGGCTATGACTATAACAATAGTGAAAATAAATAAAACTACTACTATTTTGAACAATTTTTCGAATTGTTGTCAATTTTTTTTTAGTGGCTTTCTTAAAAATGGTAAAATAGGCCCTAGGGCTTAAAGCATCCTGTTCGGCAAAAAAGAACCAAAACTTGATATGTCTCAAGGGTCAAGCTAAATAAAAATCGCAGTGAAAATGTCTTAGCTTTTGTGAGTACGAGGGCTAGATCTGGCTCCCGGCCTATAGTAGGCTACACATGAATAATGAATCAAATTAACAAATAGCCTACATACATGACATAGACAGTACAATCAGAATGTTTAACTAAGACTATATTAAAGACTAAGAATTTGGTGATGGAGCGCGTAGCCCGTCGTCACCTTACCCCAAATTAACGTCGATACACTATAGTTTTAACCTTAACTCGACGAGGCCCCCATTAACACGATCGCCTAGTCACGTCGATTATGCCCCAGTCACACTGTCGCGAATCATGATGGCGAACTGATACGGATGTGAATCCGTATTAGATCGCCAGCTGATTCGCCACTGTCGTATTGTTCCGTGCTAGAGCGTGTCAATTCTCCAAAAATTCTCACGGTTCTCAACGGTTCGCCAAGCCGATACAGATGTTTCAAACAGTTTAAAACATCCGTACTGCCAATACGAATGGAACCCATTCGTTGTAGTTCCTTACAGTTCGTAGCAGTTCGAATCAGTTCTAATCAGTTCTTTGCACTTCGTATTGCTCTTCGTATCGCTTCGCAGCGTAACGGGTTCGTTCCCATTGGAAGAGTTTGGCGATGAGCAAGGAATCAGAAAGAACTGACTAGAACTGACTCGACGCAACACGGTACAGATACGGTTGTCGTTGCTTGTCGTGCTGAAGCGTTGCTATTTACGGCCTAGAGATACGATGCAGTACAATTTACATCACGAACTACAAAGGATAGCTACGGATTGCAACGTTGTGCAACAATGGAGTGAGACGAGATACGAATAAGGTAGATCCCAATGCGAATGACGGCGATTCACAATGAATTAATGCGAACCAGGACGTTACCAATACAATGCAGAACGAATGAGGTAGATTCACATAGCGGTAATAATATAAATAGGGCAGACTATGATGATCATTGTGTTTCAAATAATGGCCAAACCTCACACAAATTGCAACAGAATTTAGACTGTTGTTTCCAAATCATAAATATCATAAATATCCTATAAACTAAAAATCAAGAAGTCGATTCGAGTGGCGGAAAGTATTTTCAAACTATACCCTTTCAACATATTCGACTATTTATATGGTGGGATGACGAGCCACTTTCTAGCAGTGTTATGTACGTATTTTAATAGAAAACTTGGTGCGATGTTATTATTGAGATTACCAGTGCCTTCTTAAAAAACTATATTATTCATTATACGAATAATTATACCAACAAAAACCCAATTTGTACAGTTCCAGATTGGTAAAAATATATATTTATAAAAAAACGTCAAATATACTAATTTTGATCCAAGTCGAAAAACATGTACATGAATGATACATGATTAGGCCTATAGATGTATATAGTTACAACACTTACAACAGTTATTATAGGCTTGCATTTTGTCTGATGACTAAATGAAAGCATATAATAACTGAATCGTTGGATATTATGCATACTGATTTTCACCACTAATATGTTTTAAAATATATTTTTAATACGCTATGAAGTGGGATTTTTTGGGAGCAATTTAAAAATCGAAAGGATTAAAAATCAGAAAAATAACTGGGTGCTAAAGATAGTGACTGTTGCTGCCAAATGCGACTTTAAGCACTATGTTAATACTTAAACTCCATAATGTATCTCTCTAAATATATTTTTTTCTTGACCCACTCTATTTCTCAACTTCTAGTTGACAGTTGTCGTCGTCTTCTTCTGCGACATTATGTGACGTGTTTCTGTCACTCCGCTTTCTGTTTTCTGCTGTTTTTCTTTGTACGTTCGTTAAATTGTTTTCATTTGCGGTAGTATTTTTACTCTTAATCTGCATGTTCTCTTTACCGCGCTATATTTTCTGCTGATGAATTCTCAGTCTTTATCACTATATGATGGTACACTCCCATCTCCCTCTGTCTGTCAAGCAATTTGCTTTATTGTTCTATTAATTTTCTTTTGCTAGTGTTGTTACAATTTATTTCCCGGTACTATTTTCATTTGATTTCCCATACTGTGGTTGCAATCATTACTATTTCTACCACAGCTCATTCTTGTATTCTACTATGTACCCCTCTTTGTTACCTTTAATTTATTCTCTGATGAATCCCAATTTGTTTTTGTTTGTATTCTACTTCCTTCTATGTTAAAAGTCATCTATCTTTATATAGCTTCTTCTGTGACACCATTTTTTCTTATGGGATACCGTTAATGATCTATATTTGAGCACCGATTCTAATATAATTTCGGTCTTTTAAAAATGTTATACCAAAATTCTAATTGAATAAATTTGATAAGATTAACTTCGAATGATAGTAATATAATTTTTAATATAATATAACACAGCACCAAAATTGGGCGAAGATGATGTTAATTTGATGGACAAAGAAGACTGGCGATAAGACACGGATGAGCGCGACATTTTGTAGCCAACAGCTCATCCCTATTGAATTGCACTGGTCCAATAGGTCGTATTAGTTCGTACTGGTCCGTTCCAGGTCGTATCAGTTCGCACTGGCCCGAGTTGCATTCTACTTGAGTCATATTGGTTCGTATCAGTTCGCAGGCTCATTCGCATTAGATCGTATTGATTCGTACAACCTTTCGTATTAGTTCGTGTCAACCCGTTCTGATTTGTATTGGTTCTAGTTCATTATTCTTAGTTCTACTTGGTTCTCCGTCATTCGCAATTTGAACCGTATTGATTCTAGTTGGTTCGTTGTTCACATAAATTATTCACCTCAGGAGCATTTGTATTCTCCATGATTCGCACTCACATCCGTATTGCACATATCGCCAGCATTCGTAGGCCTACTGGATCGCCAGTGGATTCGCGACAGTGTGACTGGGGCATTAAATGGGGAAACGCGTATGCCCTATATTTATCTGAAAATACCATGCAGGATCAGCGGGGTTCGAACCCGGAACGCATGCATGACGCATATGTTGAGGCAGTCAGGCGCTCTGCCAATACGCCACGTCCCTCTTCTCTACTCAAGTTAAGTTTATGCATTTGAAATGATTCTTTAAATCCTGGTAGGGAGCGTTCTCATGCGAAAGACAGTTTCCTCACCAGGGGCTCTATACATGTAAAGGAACACACTAATTACTAGTCTATTCACTAAATGTCTGGCGAAATGAAAGGGGTTTTAGGCTACCTTTGGGCACATATAAGCTAAACTGGGCCAGGAGAACCTCCTGAGGATGGTGAAAAGAATGACATGACACTGCTCTTCAGACACAGGATTCAAAATTCGAGCCCTGGTGGTCTTAGGCCGAGCACGCTACCTCTCGGTCATGGAGGTTCCGCACAATAATGAATCATTACGAAATAGCGGGAAAGAAACACTTTGTTTCTTTGAAACTTGAATGCCAGAGTGTGGTTCAAACTCGCATTCCCCGACTTTCCAAGCAGGCACTACACAACGGCCCTCGCCCATTACTGGCGAAGCCCTTAGCGATTCTTGAATAAAAATGAAAACAAGGTTTTATATAATATAAACATGTTTATTAACAGATCAATGACAATAACATAAACAAGTAAAAATACACTTTTTGAACGACATCCTTTTATCAAATCCTTGACAATTAGAAATCCCCCCCCCCCCACCCCCCGGGGGTTAAAGGTCTTGATTATCTTCCACTCTTTTACTTCAAAATTATTGCAATGTATGTATTTAACTATTACTCAAAATTGATAAGCCGTCCCTTTGGATATGAATGGGTGTATTTGCCACTTCACAAAGTGGCAGCTACACCCTTTCATATCCAAGGAGGAGGGGGGGAGGTATATGTGAACATTGCTTTTTATTGTAAACTCTATTGTGGACAAAGCGACGCATCAAATTATTTACTAATTACATTCCTTCAACATTACTGTACATCTGGTAATATTCACGAGGTTTTAATTTTTGGACTTTTCACGAAGTTTAGAATTCGTGAATTCTCATTTTTTTAATTTAAACACCCAAAAATTACCAGATCTACAGTATTAAAATATATGTATTTAACTATTAGTCAAAATTGATATGCCGTCCATCTTGATACGAAAGGGTGTATCTGCCACTTCACAAAGTGGCAGATACACCTTTTTATATCTAAGGGGACGATATATGAGAACACTGCTATTTATTGTAAACTCTATTGTGGACACAGTGACGCATCGAAGTATTTACCAATGTCATTCCATAACATATTATAAATGTATTATTCTATTGTGTCAAGTCCACACATTAATGTGTTTTCTTCGGTTATGACCCTTTAGCTGCGAGGGGACGAATTGTTACCATGAACCCTTGAGGCGCTATGAAAGCAAAGCATTAACAGTGTTATCCACTTCATGACTAGCGTACGTTAGCTTTGAAAGCAAGTCATTAACTGTGTTATCCACTTTGGTACTGACGTATGCTAACCGTGAAAACAAAAAATACAAAAAAATAGCTGTGTCAGACCAAGATAACCAACAACCAACAACCAACATATAGTATTTTCGAATATGCAGTACTCCTTTTTTTTAGAGGGAATACTTTGACATAAGGAGTATTAACAACAAAAATGGCAAACTAATGTACAATACCGTGTAGTATTTGTAATGCAGTACATAATATGCATAATACAGAGACAGTAATTAACATACAGATTAATAAACAGTTGATATGGTAGTGTTTCCATGCTCCATTGTCTTCTTGATAATAATAATGTGTCAACTTATATCACGGTGTCTGGTGCAGTGATATTTCTGTACTAGGCTGATATTTACACGGAATCACCACGGCACATCAACATCAATGCCATTAAAACACCATTGGGCCAAATTCTAGCCATCGGAAGAATTGCACCGTAGGTGTTTCCAGGCAGTGCCTTCCAAAATTGACATCAAGTGATAAAAACATTTCATTTCACAAAATTAAGACTGATAGTTTAGAAAGACAAAGGTAGAGATTGTCATACAAATGAGCTTTGATGAATGATTTGCGCGATTTGCCGTACCTTGCATAACATGTTTGGCTCTTGTGGAACATAATTTTACATAAGTCTAGTTTTACATACATGATACTAGTTTAGATACATTTTTACATATTATTTTGTGGAGCTCTTTCATCCTGCGCATTGTCAGTGAAACCTGGGTATAATCTACTTTCAGAGTGTGGTGTGATCAGCCGGAGATGACGTTTTGATAACTTATGAAACAAGTTTTCAGAAATGAAACTAAATATTGATGGTAGGTGACGCAAACTTAATGATTGTTGTATCAAAGTCTCTAAAACTGTAAAAGCAATTAATGATGTTTTAGAATCATCAACACTTGATTCTTGATACACCATTTATTTAACTTTTTATCTCCAAAACGTTTCACCTCCCAAACTTTTCACCTCCCAGAGAACACATTTGATTCCTCGTAAGATGAGAATTGCTACAGCAATTCCAGTCTCACAGTTAATCTAAATTATTTAATCTCAAAAAAGTGTAACACACCAACAAGCTAAAGTGTGAACCCTTGAAGCATTAAAATATTTTTGTTCAAAATGGGTTTTTTTTCAATTTGAAATCATTATAAATGTCTTAGTCAGCTCCTTCCTCTTTATTTGAATACCCATGTTGTTGGTCTACGGCATGTATAAATACCCGGTATTTTAATTCAGCTTACTGCACCCTGGCCGGTACATAACTCTTCCGGTTGCGAACTAGAAACTTCTAGAGTAAATAATATCATAGCAGCTCGGTAAAATATCAAACAAAGTTAAATACAAGTCAAGAGTAGTACAACAATTGTGAAAAAATATCAAATAAGATGTGTAAAATATACCTGGCAAAAGTTGTACAACATAAGTGAAAAAGTATAATTATATTATCATATCATCTGTGTAAAATATCAAGCAAGGTTAAGTACCAGTCAAAAGTTATACAAATAAAAAAGCATAATTAAAAGAAAACAAAAATATATACATCTGTCAATTATAACTTCTTAGGTATATATGTGAAAATTGTATAAATACACATGATATGTCTGGTGAATGTGCTGTAACTTGAATTCTAGGACTCTCACGGACTTTCATCAACCTTGAAAAAATTTTCAAGGCCCAATTAGAACAATGAAAGCACCATTAATATGAGAACATAATAATGATAATAATAATAAAAAAAAGCTGTTCCGAAACAAACACGAAAGCAGCCCTCCATTATCGCTCGACAACTATTTTAAAATTGTTTGCTCGAAAAAAAAAAAAAAAAATGGCCAACTGACGGCCATTTTGAATTTTTTAGTGTAAAATTTGTCATGGGTTATCTTTGTGTGAGACATTACATTTTGTTTTATATTCATGGTCCAGTCATTTTGCATTTCTTGAGTTAGGTAAATATTACAAAATTCAGAATGGCCGCTAAATGGCCATTTTGAAATTGTTTGATCCCAAAAGTTAATCAGGTCATTGGCAGACATAGCTGAACATATTTGCTAAATTAAAAGAAGGTCTGATGACAACTTTTTCCTGAAATGCACTAACGAGCATTTCTTCGTTAGTGGCCATAGTAATTGAAGGGTTGACGATATAATAATAATAATAATAAACTTTTATAGCGCCTAAATCCTCGGTGATCCGAGCTCAAAGGCGCGACAACCATAATCGTAATGCGACTTATAGTTCCAAAAACCGTTTGCGTTTGTGTCTGAGCCAACCGGACCACCGTGGATTTAAGTCGGAAAAGCCTGTCCAAAAAAAATACGTTTTCACTTTCTTCCGGAAACTAATTTGTGTTTTCGCAGAGCGAATTTCTAAAGGAAGTTCATTCCAAAGTCTAGGTGCAGCAAAAGAAAAGGCCCTGCTGCCTACCGCGGTTCTGACCCGTGGAACATTCAGTTGATATGGGGATCAAAATGTCACCAAAACAATTCGATAGATTAGTAGTTATCTTGAAAACAAATAACTGCGGGGGCGGCGGACCGTGTGGAATACAGTAAGCAGCCCGCCTCGGGCTGCTTAATAATAATAATGAATAATGGTGAGTTCTTATACAGCGAACACATACATTGCTCTGTGCGCTTCACACACATTACCCCTGGTCAATATTGTAGGCATAATATCATATACAGATAATCATATATAGCACTGTGGTATTTTAACATGTGAATCCTTTGTAAAAATTCAAGGACTTTCAAGTACCTTTGGTAAATATCCCATTTTTCGAGCACTTTCAAAGCCTTGATATTTTAGGAGAATTCGAGACATTTGAAGATTTTCAAAGACCTGTGTCAACCCTAATTAAATCAGCATTCGTTCAACGTATGTTGTTTATTCAGTACCTTCTTATTAACCTTTTCACTACCATACATGACGGAAATTTCCGTCGTCATTCGTCAATGAACGTAACCATAAAATGACACAAATTTTCGTCAAATATATACTACATTTATGTATTTTTCGTCATTTGAAGCTGGAAATTGCGTTAGCAATTCCAGCTTCAAATGACGAAAAATAGAACTCCTACACCAGTATATTTGGATCCTGGCATGTACTCCGGCCTGGAAGTCAAAGGACTCATCACTACTATGTTCCAAATGGGAATAAACAACAAAATCACTTTTACCAACATTTTGCACGAAAATACATAAGGGAATATACTATATATAAACACAAGGAGTGTTATTTCACCTTGTACTCATGATCATTTATTAGCATAAATATAATATATGTATATTTTGTTTATTGTAATTGTATTTAGTAGGGATATCTGGAATATTTAATAATGCTCCAGATATGAGTCGACATCTAATGTCTCAAATATTGTTCCTTAATGGCATCCGAGGTGTCATTATAAATCATATTAGTGTGTTCTCCTTAAAAAGATGTAGACAGAAATTGCTGTTTATTGTTATAATCTTCAGCGCTATTAGGATAATGCCATAATGATCAAGATACAACCTACTAAGTCTCAAACACTGTCCCTTATTTTACATCATTTTACATTTATTTTTAAAACCCAGCCTTTACATTCAAAGTGTCATTATATATATAATTTTCCATAAAACATGTAAACATAAACATCAACTGAAATTAACATGACATAATCATGTTAATTATAATAAAAAATAGTCATAGTATATATATTATTTTAGAAACAAACATTCAGCCTTAGCATTTAAAGTGTCACTTTATATATTAATTTGTTCTCCGTAAAAATGTAAACAAACACCAATATGAGATTCATGTAAAATAAATAAATTAAGAAATAACTATAGCATGTCGAGTTAACCTGATTAAAATAGCTTACTGGATGCAGAAATATAAGCATATTTGAATTTCACCGCAAATTAGAGTTAGCGATGAAGACGCGCGTATCCTATATATGTAGTTATAGAAAAAAACTGAGAACATATTTTTTTTACCTTTGACTTCCAGTCCCCTGGGGACATAATGGGGACTTTTTTTGCGAATTTGCTTGCTTCTATATAGCACCCAACAAAAATAACAGATTTCCAAACTTGACTCATATTTTATAATGTTTCGTTTTTTTAGGCGCTCGTATTGATAAAAGGGTTGAAAAAAATATTCAAAATAAAATCTGGGCAGAAATATTTTTTAGTGACCTACATGTGTATATGGCCGAGGGCTATGACTATAACAATAGTGAAAATAAATAAAACTACTACCATTTTGAACAATTTTTCGAATTGTTGTCAATTTTTTTTAGTGTATTTCTTAAAAATGGTAAAATAGGCCCTAGGGCTTAAAGCATCCTGTTCGGCAAAAAAGAACCAAAACTTTATATGTCTCAAGGGTCAAGCTAAATAAAAATCGCAGTGAAAATGTCTTATCTTTTGTGAGTACGAGGGCTAGATCTGGCTCCCGGCCTATAGTAGGCTACACATGCATAATGAATCAAATTAACAAATAGCCTACATACATGACATAGACAGTACAATCAGAATGTTTACCTAAGACTATATTAAAGACTATGAATTTGGTGATGGAGCGCGTAGCCCGTCATCACCTTACCCCAAATTAACGTCGATACACTATAGTTTTAACCTTAACTCGACGAGGCCCCCATTAACACGATCGCCTAGTCACGTCGATTATGCCCCAGTCACACTGTCGCGAATCATGATGGCGAACTGATACGGATGTGAATCCGTATTAGATCGCCAGCTGATTCGCCACTGTCGTATTGTTCCGTGCTAGAGCGTGTCAATTCTCCAAAAATTCTCACGGTTCTCAACGGTTCGCCAAGCCGATACGGATGTTTCAAACAGTTTAAAACATCCGTACTGCCAATACGAATGGAACCCATTCGTTGTAATTCCTTACAGTTCGTAGCAGTTCGAATCAGTTCTAATCAGTTCTTTGCACTTCGTATTGCTCTTCGTATCGCTTCGCAGCGTAACGGGTTCGTTCCCATTGGAAGAGTTTGGCGATGAGCAAGGAATCAGGAAGAACTGACTAGAACTGACTCGACGCAACACGGTACAGATACGGTTGTGGTTGCTTGTCGTACTGAATCGTTGCTACTTACGGCCTGGAGATACGATGCAGTACAATTTACATCACGAACTACAAAGGATAGCTACGGATTGCAACGTTGTGCAACGATGGAGTGAGACGAGATACGAATAAGGTAGATCCCAATGCGAATGACGGCGATTCACAATGAATTAATGCGAACCAGGACGTTACCAATACAATGCAGAACGAATGAGGTAGATTCACATAGCGGTAATAATATAAATAGGGCAGACTATGATGATCATTGTGTTTCAAATAATGGCCAAACCTCACACAAATTGCAACAGAATTTAGACTGTTGTTTCCAAATCATAAATATCATAAATATCCTATTAACTAAATATCAAGAAGTCGATTCGAGTGGCGGAAAGTATTTTCAAACTATACCCTTTCAACATATTCGACTATTTTTATGGTGGGATGACGAGCCACTTTCTAGCAGTGTTATGTACGTATTTTAATAGAAAACTTGGTGCGATGTTATTATTGAGATTACCAGTGCCTTCTTAAAAAACTATATTATTCATTATACGAATAATTATACCAACAATAACCCAATTTGTACAGTTCCAGATTGGTAAAAATATATATTTATAAAAAAACGTCAAATATACTAATTTTGATCCAAGTCGAAAAACATGTACATGAATGATACATAAATAGGCCTATAGATGTATATAGTTACAACACTTACAACAGTTATTATAGGCTTGCATTTAGTCTGATGACTAAATGAAAGCATATAATAACTGAATCGTTGGATATTATGCATACTGATTTTCACCACTAATACGTTTTAAAATATATTTTTAATACGCTATGAAGTGGGATTTTTTGGGAGCAATTTAAAAATCGAAAGGATTAAAAATCAGAAAAATAACTGGGTGCTAAAGATAGTGACTGTTGCTGCCAAATGCGACTTTAAGCACTATGTTAATACTGAAACTCCATAATGTATCTCTCTAAATATATTTTTTTCTTGACCCACTCTATTTCTCAACTTCTAGTTGACAGTTGTCGTCGTCTTCTTCTGCGACATTACATTTGTTCAGCAACTTTATGTGACGTGTTTCTGTCACTCCGCTTTCTGTTTTCTGCTGTTTTTCTTTGTACGTTTCTTTAATTGTTTTCATTTGCGGTAGTATTTTCACTCTTAATCTGTATGTTCTCTTTACCGCGCTATATTTTCTGCTGATGAATTCTCAGTCTTTATCACTATATGATGGTACACTCCCATCTCCCTCTGTCTGTCAAGCAATTTGCTTTATTGTTCTATTAATTTTCTTTTGTTAGTGTTGCTACAATTTATTTCCCGGTACTATTTTCATTTGATTTCCCATACTGTGGTTGCAATCATTACTATTTCTACCACAGCTCATTCTTGTCTTCTACTATGCACCCCTCTTTGTTACCTTCAATTTATTCTCTGATGAATCCCAATTTCTTTTTGTTTGTATTCTACTTCCTTCTATGTTAAAAGTCATCTATCTTTATATAGCTTCTTCTGTGACACCATTTTTTCTTATGGGATACCGTTAATGATCTATATTTGAGCACCGATTCTAATATAATTTCGGTCTTTTAAAAATGTTATACAAAAATTCTAATTGAATAAATTTGATAAGATTAACTTTGAATGATAGTAATATAATTTTTAATATAATATAACACAGCACCAAAATTGGGCGAAGATGATGTTAATTTGATGGACAAAGAAGACTGGCGATAAGACACGGATGAGCGCGACATTTTGTAGCCAACAGCTCATCCCTATTGAATTGCACTGGTCCAATAGGTCGTATCAGTTCGTACTGGTCCGTTCCAGGTCGTATCAGTTCGCACTGGCCCGAGTTGCATTCTACTTGAGTCATATTGGTTCGTATCAGTTCGCAGGCTCATTCGCATTAGATCGTATTGATTCGTACAACCTTTCGTATTAGTTCGTGTCAACCCGTTCTGATTTGTATTGGTTCTAGTTCATTATTCTTAGTTCTACTTGGTTCTCCGTCATTCGCAATTTGAACCGTATTGATTCTAGTTAGCTCGTTGTTCACATAAATTATCCACCTCAGGAGCATTTTTATTCTCCATGATTCGCACTCACATCCGTATTGCACATGTCGCCAGCATTCGTAGGCCTACTGGATCGCCCGTGGATTCGCGACAGTGTGACTGGGGCATTAAGGGGGAAACGCGTAGGCCTTATATTTATCTGAAAATACCATGCAGGATCAGCGGGGTTCGAACCCGGAACGCATGCATGACGCATATGTTGAGGCAGTCAGGCGCTCTGCCAATACGCCACGTCCCTCTTCTCTACTCAAGTTAAGTTTATGCATTTGAAATGATTCTTTAAATCCTGGTAGGGAGCGTTCTCATGCGAAAGACAGTTTCCTCACCAGGGGCTCTATACATGTAAAGGAACACACTAATTACTAGTCTATTCACTAAATGTCTGGCGAAATGAAATGAAAGGGGTTTTAGGCTACCTTTGGGCACATATAAGCTAAACTGGGCCAGGAGAACCTCCTGAGGATGGTGAAAAAAATGACATGACACTGCTCTTCAGACACAGGATTCAAAATTCGAGCCCTGGTGGTCTGAGGTCGAGCACGCTACCTCTCGGTCATGGAGGTTCCGCACAATAATGAATCATTACGAAATAGCGGGAAAGAAACACTTTGTTTCTTTGAAACTTGAATGCCAGAGTGTGGTTCAAACTCGCATTCCCCGACTTTCCAAGCAGGCACTACACAACGGCCCTCGCCCATTACTGGCGAAGCCCTTAGCGATTCTTGAATAAAAATGAAAACAAGGTTTTATATAATATAAACATGTTTATTAGCAGATCAATGACAATAACATAAACAAGTAAAAATACACTTTTTGAACGACATCCTTTAATCAAATCCTTGACAATTAGAAATTCCCCCCCCCCCCCCACCCCCCGGGGGTTAAAGGTCTTGATTATCTTCCACTCTTTTACTTCAAAATTATTGCAATGTATGTATTTAACCATTATTCAAAATTGATAAGCCGTCCCTTTGGATATGAATGGTTGTATTTGCCACTTCACAAAGTGGCAGCTACACCCTTTCATATCCAAGGAGGAGGGGGGGTATATGTGAACATTGTTTTTTATTGTAAACTCTATTGTGGACAAAGCGACGCATCAAATTATTTACTAATTACATTCCTTCAACATTACTGTACATCTGGGAATATTCACGAGGTTTTAATTTTTGTACTTTTCACGAAGTTTAGAATTCGTGAATTCTCATTTTTTTAATTTAAACACCCAAAAATTACCAGATCTACAGTATTAAAATATATGTATTTAACTATTAGTCAAAATTGATATGCCGTCCATCTTGATACGAAAGGGTGTATCTGCCACTTCACAAAGTGGCAGATACACCTTTTTATATCTAAGGGGACGATATATGAGAACACTGTTATTTATTGTAAACTCTATTGTGGACACAGTGACGCATCGAAGTATTTACCAATGTCATTCCATAACATATTATAAATGTATTATTCTATTGTGTCAAGTCCACACATTAATGTGTTTTCTTCGGTTATGACCCTTTAGCTGCGAGGGGACGAATTGTCACCATGAACCCTTGAGGCGCTATGAAAGCAAAGCATTAACAGTGTTATCCACTTCATGACTAGCGTACGTTAGCTTTGAAAGCAAGTCATTAACTGTGTTATCCACTTTGGTACTGACGTATGCTAACCGTGAAAACAAAAAATACAAAAAAATAGCTGTGTCAGACCAAGATAACCAACAACCAACAACCAACATATAGTATTTTCGAATATGCAGTACTCCTTTTTTTTAGAGGGAATACTTTGACATAAGGAGTATTAACAACAAAAATGGCAAACTAATGTACAATACCGTGTAGTATTTGTAATGCAGTACATAATATGCATAATACAGAGACAGTAATTAACATACAGATTAATAAACAGTTGATATGGTAGTGTTTCCATGCTCCATTGTCTTCTTGCTAATAATAATGTGTCAACTTATATCACGGTGTCTGGTGCAGTGATATTTCTGTACTAGGCTGATATTTACACGGAATCACCACGGCACATCAACATCAATGCCATTAAAACACCATTGGGCCAAATTCTAGCCATCGGAAGAATTGCACCGTAGGTGTTTCCAGGCAGTGCCTTCCAAAATTGACATCAAGTGATAAAAACATTTCATTTCACAAAATTAAAACTGATAGTTTAGAAAGACAAAGGTAGAGATTGTCATACAATTGAGCTTTGATGAATGATTTGCGCGATTTGCCGTACCTTGCATAACATGCTTGGCTCTTGTGGAACATAATTTTACATAAGTCTAGTTTTACATACATGATACTAGTTTAGATACATTTTTACATATTATTTTGTGGAGCTCTTTCATCCCGCGCATTGTCAGTGAAACCTGGGTATAATCTACTTTCAGAGTGTGGTGTGAACAGCCGGAGATGACGTTTTGATAACTTATGAAACAAGTTTTCAGAAATGAAACTAAATATTGATGGTAGGTGACGCAAACTTAATGATTGTTGTATCAAAGTCTCTAAAACTGTAAAAGCAATTAATGATGTTTTAGAATCATCAACACTTGATTCTTGATACACCATTTATTTAACTTTTTATCTCCAAAACGTTTCACCTCCCAAACTTTTCACCTCCCAGAGAACACATTTGATTCCTCGTAAGATGAGAATTGCTACAGCAATTCCAGTCTCACGGTTAATCTAAATTATTTAATCTTAAAAAAGTGTAACACACCAACAAGCTAAAGTGTGAACCCTTGAAGCATTAAAATATTTTTGTTCCAAATGGGTTTTTTTCAATTTGAAATCATTATAAATGTCTTAGTCAGCTCCTTCCTCTTTATTTGAATACCCATGTTGTTGGTCTACGGCATGTATAAATTCCGGGTATTTTAATTCAGCTTACTGCACCCTGGCCGGTACATAACCCTTCCGGTTGCGAACTAGAAACTTCTGGAGTAAATAATATCATAGCAGCTCGGTAAAATATCAAACAAAGTTAAATACAAGTCAAGAGTAGTACAACAATTGTGAAAAAATATAAAATAAGATGTGTAAAATATACCTGGCAAAAGTTGTACAACATAAGTGAAAAAGTATAATTATATTATCATATCATCTGTGTAAAATATCAAGCAAGGTTAAGTACCAGTCAAAAGTTATACAAATGAAAAAGCATAATTAAAAGAAAACAAAAATATATACATCTGTCAATTATAACTTCTTGGATATATATGTGAAAATTGTATAAATACACATGATATGTCTGGTGAATGTGCTGTAACTTGAATTCTAGGACTCTCACGGACTTTCATCAACCTTGAAAAAATTTTCAAGGCCCAATTAGAACAATGAAAGCACCATTAATATGAGTACATAATAATAATAATAATAATAATAAAAAGTTGTCCCGAAACAAACACGAAAGCAGCCCTCCATTATCGCTCGACAACTATTTTTAAATTGTTTGCTCGAAAAAAAAAAAAAAAAAATGGCCAACTGACGGCCATTTTGAATTTTTTAGTGTAAAATTTGTCATGGGTTATCTTTGTGTGAGACATTACATTTTGTTTTATATTCATGGTCCAGTCATTTTGCATTTCTTGAGTTAGGTAAATATTACAAAATTCAGAATGGCCGCTAAATGGCCATTTTGAAATTGTATGATCCCAAAAGTTAATCAGGTCATTGGCAGACATAGCTGAACATATTTGCTAAATTAAAAGAAGATCTGATGACAACTTTTTCCTGAAATGCGCTAACGAGCATTTCTTCGTTAGTGGCCATAGTAATTGAAGGGTTGACGATATAATAATAATAATAATAAACTTTTATAGCGCCTAAATCCTCGGTGATCCGAGCTCAAAGGCGCGACAACCATAATCGTAATGCGACTTATAGTTCCAAAAACCGTTTGCGTTTGTGTCTGAGCCAACCGGACCACCGAGGATTTAAGTCGGAAAAGCCTGTCCAAAAAAAATACGTTTTCACTTTCTTCCGGAAACTAATTTGTGTTTTCGCAGAGCAAATTTCTAAAGGAAGTTCATTCCAAAGTCTAGGTGCAGCAAAAGAAAAGGCCCTGCTGCCTACCGCGGTTCTGACCCGTGGAACATTCAGTTGATATGGGGATCAAAATGTCACCAAAACAATTCGATAGATTAGTAGCTATCTTGAAAACAAATAACTGCGGGGGCGGCGGACCGTGTGGAATACAGTAAGCCTCGGGCTGCTTAATAATAATAATGAATAATGGTGAGTTCTTATACAGCGAACACATACATTGCTCTGTGCGCTTCACACACATTACCCCTGGTCAATATTGTAGGCATAATATCATATACAGATAATCATATATAGCACTGTGGTATTTTAACATGTGAATCCTTTGTCAAAATTCAAGGACTTTCAAGTACCTTTGTTAAATATCCCATTTTTCGAGCACTTTCAAAGCCTTGATATTTTAGGAGAATTCGAGTCATTTGAAGATTTTCAAAGACCTGTGTCAACCCTAATTAAATCAGCCTTCGTTCAACGTCTGTTGTTTATTCAGTACCTTCTTATTAACCTTTTCACAACCATACATGACGGAAATTTCCGTCGTCATTCGTCAATGAACGTAACCATAAAATGACACAAATTTTCGTCAAATATATACTACATTTATGTATTTTTCGTCATTTGAAGCTGGAAATTGCGTTAGCAATTCCAGGTTCAAATGGCGAAAAATAGAACTCCTACACCAGTATATCTGGATCCTGGCATGCACCCCGGCCTGGAAGTCAAAGGGTTAAGGGGTTTTGTCAAGTTAAAAAAATTCAAATATCCGAGAAAAACTCAGAAGTGGTTGAGTGGGTCAAACCCAAACTAGGATTTTTTTGTACATGTTTCTAAAAAAAAAAAAAATGAATAGTGGGTGGTTGATGGGGTCTGGACAGTTTTTATAAGATTTTTTATATTTTTTAACAAGACTCCCTAACACTGATTTTAAAACAAACGGGATTATCACCAGTGAATCAACAAACATGAGGCATTCACACAATGTTGTTTCATTGTTGTGCTACTGCTTACGACGCTGGCCCAACATTGGGTCAGCGCATCGTGTTTGCTGGGAGTAGATCGGGGTGTAACTGATGTGTTAATGCTGAAGCGATTTCTCGTATTCTTTCATTAGAGTGCCACCGCACCTGTGAAAAACAGAAACGGAGATAAAATATATCTTACTCTTTTTAACCCTTTGCCTTCTAATCACGACAATAGTCGTTTTAAATCTACTTTATTAGCCGATTAATTCACTGTTATTGGGAGTGAAATGACTGTTTAAACATCAAAATTTGCAAATGTTTGGTCTAACATTAAACAAATATGAGTAATTTTCAACCACTTGAAGTTGTGGATTGCGGTAGCGAGACACAGGATTAAAGCGTAAAATTATAGAATTTACATTTTCAACCATTTGAAATTGTGTCCTACTGTTAGGACCCATGACTTAAAATAGTTGAAAATCACTTGAATATAAATAATTTGAATTCAAAAATAATCTTCTCATTCAATGCTCATTTAACATAATCTGCTCACTCAACGCTCATTTAACATAATCTACTTATTCAACGCTCATTTCACATAATCTACTCATTCAATGCTCATTTAACATAATCTACTCATTCAATGCTCATTTAACATTTAATCTACTCATTCAACGCTCATTTCACATAATCTACCCATTCAATGCTCATTTAACATAATCTACTCATTCAATGCTCATTTCACATAATCTACTCATTCAATGCTCATTTCACATAATCTACTCATTCAACATAATCTACTCATTTAACATAATCTACTCATTCAATGCTCATTTAACATAATTTACTAATTTAACATAATCTACTCATTCAATGCTAATTTAAAATAATCTACTTATTTAACATAATCTACTCATTTAACATAATCTACTCATTTAACATAATCTACTCATTCAATGCTCATTTAACATAATCTACTCATTTAACATAATCTACTCATTCAATGCTCATTTAACATAATTTACTCATTCAATGCTCATTTAACATAATCTACTCATTCAACGCTCATTTCACATAATCTACTCATTCAACGCTCATTTAACATAATCTACTCATTCAACGTTCATTTAACATAATCTACTCATTCAAAGCTCATTTCACATAATCTACTTATTCAATGCTCATTTCACATAATCTACTCATTTAACGCTCATTTCACATAATCTACTCATTCAACGCTCATTTAACATAATCTACTCATTCAACGCTCATTTCACATAATCTACTCATTCAACGCTCATTTCACATAATCTACTAATTCAACGCTCATTTCACATAATCTACTCATTCAAAGCTCATTTCACATAATCTACTCATTCAATGCTCATTTAACATAACCTACTCATTCAACGCTCATTTCACATAATCTACTCATTCAACGCTCATTTCACATAATCTACTCATTCAATGCTCATTTAACATAATCTTCTCATTCAACGCTCATTTCACATAATCTACTCATTCAACGCTCATTTCACATAATCTGCTCATTCAATGCTCATTTAACATAATCCACTCATTCAATGCTCATTTCACATAATCTACTCATTTAACATAATCTACTCATTTCACATAATCTACTCATTCAATGCTCATTTAAAATAATCTACTCATTTAACATAATCTACTCATTCAACGCTCATTTAACATAATCTACTCATTCAATGCTCATTTAACATAATCTACTCATTCAATGCTCATTTCACATAATCTACTCATTCAACGCTCATTTCACATAATCTACTCATTCAATGCTCATTTCACATAATCTACTCATTCAACGCTCATTTCACATAATCTACTCATTCAACGCTCATTTCACATAATCTACTCATTCAACGCCCATTTCACATAATCTACTCATTCAATGCTCATTTCACATAATCTACTCATTCAACGCTCATTTCACATAATCTATTCATTCAACGCTCATTTCACATAATCTACTCATTTAACATAATCTTCTCATTCAATGCTCATTTCACATAATCTACTCATTCAACGCTCATTTCACATAATCTACTCATTCAACGCTCATTTCACATAATCTACTCATTAAATGCTCATTTCACATAATCTACTCATTCAACGCTCATTTAACATAATCTACTCATTCAATGCTCATTTCACATAATCTACTCATTTAACATAATCTTCTCATTCAATGCTCATTTAACATAATCCACTCATTCAATGCTCATTTCAAATAATCTACTCATTTAACATAATCTACTCATTTAACATAATCTACTCATTCAATGCTCATTTGAAATAATCTACTCATTTAACATAATCTACTCATTCAACGCTCATTTAACATAATCTACTCATTCAATGCTCATTTACCATAATCTACTCATTAAATGCTCATTTCACATAATCTACTCATTTAATGCTCATTTCACATAATCTACCCATTAAATGCTCATTTATCATATCTACTCATTCAACGCTCATTTCACATAATCTATTCATTCAATGCTCATTTCACATAATCTACTCATTTAACATAATCTTCTCATTCAATGCTCATTTAACATAATCTACTCATTAAATGCTCATTTCACATAATCTACTCATTCAACGCTCATTTCACATAATCTACTCATCCAACGCTCATTTCACATAATCTACTCATTCAACGCTCATTTAACATAATCTACTCATTCAATGCTCATTTCACATAATCTACTCATTTAACATAATCTTCTCATTCAATGCTCATTTAACATAATCTACTCATTCAATGCTCATTTCACATAATCTACTCATTCAACGCTCACTTCACATAATCTACTCATTCAACGCTCATTTAACATAATCTACTCATTCAATGCTCATTTCCCATAATCTACTCATTTAACATAATCTTCTCATTCAATGCTCATTTAACATAATCTACTCATTCAATGCTCATTTCACATAATCTACTCATTTAACATAATCTTCTCATTCAACTCTCATTTAACATAATCTACTCATTTACCATAATCTTCTCATTCATCGCTCATTTAACATAATCTACTCATTTAACATAATCCACTCATTCAATGCTTATTTCACATAATCTACTCATTCAATACTCATTTCACATCATCTACTCATTCAACGTTCATTTCTCTCTTAAACTTTCATTGTATGAAAATATTGAAAGGCTAAACATGGTGATAGATGTGCTTAGCACTTGAAGAGTTAACAATTCTATGAGCCACATGCATATTTTAGATAAACTTCACATAAAAAAATTAAGCTGATTACGAGTGCATTAGAGATGAGGTAAAAACAGAGGAAAAAAGATGGAGCTGATACAGCTCGGCAATGAGAGAAAAACTAAATGAAAATTTGTAGAATATTAAGGTTAAGAAAGATGAAGATTAGTATTTTAGTAAATTTATACCTAAAGTATTTTCTGTTGCTGCTCCAGTAAGACGTGCCTTCACTGACTGGATGCGGTAGGTGAACAATAAAGGCATTGTACACGATAAGAAAATCATACCTAGAATAAAACAGGAAATCAGGTAAATAAAAATACTTTAAAGCGCTACATTAAAACGAAATATTCCAGTCTTTAACATTGTGTCTCACTACTGCGACCCACAACTTCATTGTGTCTCGCTACTGCGGACCACAAGTTCATTGTGTCGCTCTACTGCGGACCACAACTTCATTGTGTCTCGCTACTGCGGACCACAAGTTCATTGTGTCTCGCTAGTGCGGACCACAACTTCATTGTGTCTCGCCACTGCGACCCACAACTTCATTGTGTCTCGCTACTGTGGCCCACAACTTCATTGTGTCTCACTATTGCGGCCCACAACTTCATTATGTCTCGCTACTGCGACATACGACTTCATTATGTCTCGCTACTGCGACCCACAACTTCATTGTGTCTCACTACTGCGGCCCACAACTTCATTGTGTCTCACTATTGCGGCCCACAACTTAATTGTGTCTTGCTACTGCGACCCACGACTTCATTGTGTCTCGCTACTGCGGCCCACAACTTCATTGTGTCTCGCTACTGCGACATACGACTTCATTATGTCTCGCTACTGCGACCCACAACTTCATTGTGTCTCACTACTGCGGCCCACAACTTCATTGTGTCTCACTATTGCGGCCCACAACTTAATTGTGTCTTGCTACTGCGACCCACGACTTCATTGTGTCTCGCTACTGCGGCCCACAACTTCATTGTGTCTCGCTACTGCGACATACGACTTCATTATGTCTCGCTACTGCGACCCACAACTTCATTGTGTCTCACTACTGCGGCCCACAACTTCATTGTGTCTCACTATTGCGGCCCACAACTTAATTGTGTCTTGCTACTGCGACCCACGACTTCATTGTGTCTCGCTACTGCGACCCACGACTTCATTGTGTCTCGCTACTGCGACCCAAAACTTCATTGTGTCTTGCTACTGCAGCCCAGAACTTCATTGTGTCTCGCTACTGCGGCCCACGACTTCATTGTGTCTCGCTACTGTGGACCACAACTTCATTGTGTCTCGCTACTGCAGCCCACGACTTCATTGTGTCTCGCTACTGTGGACCACAACTTCATTGTGTCTTGCTACTGCGGACCACAACTTCATTGTGTCTCTCTCGCTACTGCGACCTACAACTTCATTGTGTCTCGCTACTGCGGACCACAACTTCATTGTGTCTTGCTACTGCGGACCACAACTTCATTGTGTCTCGCTACTGCGGCCCACGACTTCATTGTGTCTCGCTACTGCGGACCACAACTTCATTGTGTCTCTCTCGCTACTGCGACATACGACTTCATTGTGTCTCGCTACTGCATACCACAACTTCATTGTGTCTTGCTACTACGGACCACAACTTCATTGTGTCTCTCTACTGCGGCCCACGACTTCATTGTGTCTCTCTACTGTGACCCACAACTTCAAGTGGCTGAAATTAATCAGAAATTATGTGATTTACATTTTTCAAATCAAGTAATTTTCATCCACTTGAAGCTATGTCTCGCGGGATGAGACACAACTTCATGTGAGTGAATTTTTTATATTTCAGGGCCCTAAGGGTTAACTCATTTTCTACCTATACAGTGTTTAACCCTTTCACTGCTGATCACATACATGTACAGTATATTTGTTTTATATCTGTTTTATTAGCCGATCAATGAAACTAGGGGAATGAAACTAGAAAGAGTTGTTAGGAAACGAACACGAAAGCAGCCCTCCTTTATCGCCAGTCGACCATTTCAAATTTGATATAGATCAGCAAACTTTCTAAAAGTCTATTTTATATCACCGCTGTAGCTATTATGCAACATTTCCGAGATAATGAGAAAAAACAATTGAAAATGACCGTCAGTCTGCCATTTTGGATTTTATTTCTGCAAAATTTCTCATGGGTTATCCTTGTGTGAGTCCTTACATTTTGTTCTATATGCTTGGTCCAGCTATTTTGCTTTGATTTTGAGTTGAGGAAATATCACAAAATTAATCAAATTCAAAATGGTCACTAGACCGCCTTTTTAAAATCATTTGCTCCCAAAAGTTAATCAGGTCTTTGACTGACATTGCTGTGCATATTTGCCAAATAAAAAGATCTGCTGGAAACTTTTTCCTGAAACGCGCTAACAAGTATTTCTTTGTTAGTGGCCCTAGTAATTAGGCCTAAAGGGTTGATAATATGGGAATCAAAATGTCACATCCCTAGTGGTACCTAATGGCTGTGTGAAGTATAAGGAAATAGAAGTTGATAGATCAGCTATCATGCAATATTTCCAAGATAATGAGAAAAAAAATTTAAATGGCCGACTGGCGGCCATTTTGAATTTTATTAGTGCGAAATTTGTCATGGGTTATTCTTGTGTGAGACATTACATTTTTTTTATATTCATGGTCCAGCTATTCTGCATTTCGAGCTACGCAAATATCACAAAATTATTAAAACTCAAAATGGCTTACATAGCTGAACATATTTGCCAAATTAAAAGAAGATGTGATGGAAACTTTTTCCTGAAACACGCTAACGAGCATTTCTTCGTTAGTGGCCATAGTAATTAAAGGGTTGATGATATGGGATTAAAAATGTCACCAAAACAATTCCTCAGTGGTATGTGATGGCCATGTGAAGTATGAGGAAGGAGAAGTAGATAGATTAGTAGCTATCTTGCAAACAAATAACGGCGGCGGCGGCCGCGGCACACTCCGTGTGGAATACAGTAAGCCCGCCTCGGCGAGGGCTGCTTAATTAGTGTTTAAAATTCAAGAATTGCAAATGCTTGGTCTCAAATGTATGAAAAACGACAATGACAATGATCAGCAGGTGAATGGTTAAAACTACCGTATTCCTTTTAAAAATGGAGGCCTCTGCGATGTCAACAGGGATGCCATATTGTACTCATTGGATTCAACATTTTCAGGAACATATAGAGCTAAAGTCAAATTATAACTTTTGATTGATGCAAAATAATAAATAGGTTACCCTAGAGCTGATAACTGTAAACCATAAGCTATCTTATCACCCATCCTCTCCAGCAGCCGCTCATGATAATGTGGGGCACCTGTTGTTGGCATGACAACATAAGGCTCAAAAGATTTCTCCCATTTTACCTGCAGACAGAGACAAGTCAAGTCATTACCTTGGAAAAATACACAACGATTGTTCCCTTTAAAGCCAAAAAAATTAGGTCAAAGGTCATACAGCCGAATGGCCCAACAGCAAGACAGTGGATGGCTATATCTCTTGGGGATAAAAATCACAATAAAATAATTTGACAGACATGCAGATTTCCTTACTGTCCTGCAGCACTTACTATATAAGAAGCGTTGGCTGTTTTCCATTTTGGATAGTTTGTGGCTTTATGACCTTTATTCCAACCACGCTTCATTCTGGAAAAAAGTGAAGATGTAAAATATCATGTTCACAAAAAAATATTGCACAGGGCAATCTTAAGGTGTTTGACAATTAGTATTATTTCAATCATTTCTCAACCATAAAGCTAGGCAAAATTGTCAATGGTTGTTACCGGAACACTAGGCTTGCAAAATTTCCCTGAAACTGTTTGAGAATTGATTGAGAAATCAGAAAAAAATATGCGCAACAAAAACATACCAGTACTTAAATTTAAAGATTATAATTGACAATTCACAAAACAATGGTTACCATCTTTCTCACCTGTATCCTCCTAGCTGATCTTTATCCCACATTTTAACCAGCTCTGATTTGTTATTGGGAAAAGGGTCCAGAGGCCCGAACGCCTCAAAAGCTGGTACCGTTAGAAGCTGGAAGCAGACAATTACGATTTCGATCAGCATCTTAGTCCTACTGCTGTGAATTGTTTGTTAAAATTTTCAATTCATATGCAGCTGAAATCACTAGTTATGCAATTTCAAGCTCCAAATGATGATATATTTGTTAGTTGGTATGATCAGAAGCTGAAAGCAGAGCAGAGGGTAAAGAAACAGAAAAAGATTCAAGATTAATAAAAATAAACTGATCAGCAGTAAAAATGATAATCTATTAAATCTTCTCCTGCACCTAATTAACAAGTTCAATTTTCCAGAAAATGATACAAATCTTCAAAATGAAGATATTCTAAGTGGGAGGTAAAACTAAGGTACATGTAGTATTACCGCTGTGGAACCACGAGTCCACTTCAACAAGTGGGAGGTAAAACTAAGGTACATGTAGTATTTCCCCTGTGGAACCACGGGTCCACTTAAACAAGTGAGGTAAAACTAAGGTACATGTAGTATTTCCCCTGTGGAACCACGGATCCACTTAAACAAGTGTGAGGTAAAACTAAGGTACATGTAGTATTTCCCTGTGGAACCACGGTTCCACTTCAACAAGTGTGAGGTAAAACTAAGGTACATGTAGTAGTACCGCTGTGGAACCACGAGTCCACTTCAACAAGTGGGAGGTAAAACTAAGGTACATGTAGTATTACCGCTGTGGAACCACGGGTCCACTTAAACAAGTGTGAGGTAAAACTAAGGAACATGTAGTATTTCCCCTGTGGAACCACGGGTCCACTTAAACAAGTGTGAGGTAAAACTAAGGTACATGTAGTATTTCCCCTGTGGAACCACGGGTCCACTTCAACAAGTGGGAGGTAAAACTAAGGTACATGTAGTATTTTCCCTGTGGAACCATGGGTCCACTTCAACAAGTGGGAGGTAAAACTAAGGTACATGTAGTATTTCCCCTGTGGAACCACGGGTCCACTTAAACAAGTGTGAGGTAAAACTAAGGTACATGTAGTATTTCCCTGTGGAACCATGAGTCCACTTCAACAAGTGGGAGGTAAAACTAAGGTACATGTAGTATTTCCCCTGTGGAACCACGGGTCCACTTAAACAAGTGTGAGGTAAAACTAAGGTACATGTAGTATTTCCCCTGTGGAACCACGGGTCCACTTAAACAAGTGTGAGGTAAAACTAAGGTACATGTAGTATTTCCCTGTGGAACCACGGTTCCACTTCAACAAGTGTGAGGTAAAACTAAGGTACATGTAGTATTTCCCTGTGGAACCACAAGTCCACTTCAACAAGTGGGAGGTAAAACTAAGGTACATGTAGTATTTCCCTGTGGAACCACGAGTCAACTTAAACACGTGGGAGGTAAAACTGAGGTACATGTAGTATTTCCCTGTGGAACCACGAGTCAACTTAAACACGTGGGAGGTAAAACTAAGGTACATGTAGTATTTCCCTGTGGAACCACGAGTCAACTTAAACACGTGGGAGGTAAAACTAAGGTACATGTAGTATTTCCCTGTGGAACCACGAGTCAACTTAAACACGTGGGAGGTAAAACTAAGGTACATGTAGTTTTTCCCTTGTGGAACCACGGGTCCACTTAAACAAGTGAGGTAAAACTAAGGTACATGTAGTATTTCCCCTGTGGAACCACGGGTCCACTTAAACAAGTGTGAGGTAAAACTGAGGTACATGTAGTATTTCCCTGTGGAACTACGAGTCAACTTAAACACGTGGGAGGTAAAACTAAGGTACATGTAGTATTTCCCTTGTGGAACCACGAGTCCACTTAAACAAGTGGGAGGTAAAACTAAGGTACATGTAGTATTTCCCTGTGGAACCACGGGTCCACTTAAACAAGTGTGAGGTAAAACTAAGGTACATGTAGTATTTCCCCTGTGGAACCACGGGTCCACTTAAACAAGTGTGAGGTAAAACTAAGGTACATGTAGTATTTCCCTGTGGAACCACGGTTCCACTTCAACAAGTGTGAGGTAAAACTAAGGTACATGTAGTATTTCCCTGTGGAACCACAAGTCCACTTCAACAAGTGGGAGGTAAAACTAAGGTACATGTAGTATTTCCCTGTGGAACCACGAGTCAACTTAAACAAGTGAGGTAAAACTAAGGTACATGTAGTATTTCCCTGTGGAACCACGGGTCCACTTAAACAAGTGTGAGGTAAAACCAAGGTACATGTAGTATTTCCCCTGTGGAACCACGGGTCCACTTAAACAAGTGTGAGGTAAAACTAAGGTACATGTAGTATTTCCCCTGTGGAACCACGGGTCCACTTAAACAAGTGTGAGGTAAAACTAAGGTACATGTAGTATTTCCCTGTGGAACCACGGTTCCACTTCAACAAGTGTGAGGTAAAACTAAGGTACATGTAGTATTTCCCTGTGGAACCACAAGTCCACTTCAACAAGTGGGAGGTAAAACTAAGGTACATGTAGTATTTCCCTGTGGAACCACGAGTCAACTTAAACACGTGGGAGGTAAAACTGAGGTACATGTAGTATTTCCCTGTGGAACCACGAGTCAACTTAAACACGTGGGAGGTAAAACTAAGGTACATGTAGTATTTCCCTGTGGAACCACGGTTCCACTTCAACAAGTGTGAGGTAAAACTAAGGTACATGTAGTATTTCCCTGTGTAACCACAAGTCAACTTAAACAAGTGGGAGGTAAAACTAAGGTACATGTAGTATTTCCCTGTGGAACCACGAGTCAACTTAAACACGTGGGAGGTAAAACTAAGGTACATGTAGTTTTTCCCTTGTGGAACTACGAGTCAACTTAAACACGTGGGAGGTAAAACTAAGGTACATGTAGTATTTCCCTTGTGGAACCACGAGTCCACTTAAACAAGTGGGAGCTAAAATATTTTGGTTTTTAGCAAGAGGCATAGAAATGTTGTAATTTAGGGCATAAAATGTCATATTCCGGCTTCTTTGTCATTGTTTACCGGGTATATCAATATTTTATCGGCATATTTTATACATTATCTTACTGATAATAACTAATCATGACTAAGTGACAGAGGTTGATAATTGAACATTATTAGCCTGTCTTACTGTTTTATTGTTACGCTGTGGGTTACTCTTCAGCTCATTGAGCAGTAACTGGTACAGTCCTGGCATCGGGAGTAAGTCCACATCATCAAACAGAATGTGTGATGTCATCGTCTGATTAATAGCCAGATTCCTCAACATGTTGATGGGGTAAAACTAAAAACAATACAAAAAAAGATTACATATTACAGAGACGAGTATTTTTTAGTGAACCCCAAAAGATTCTATTTACAATTTCAAGCAAGGAATAAAATAACAATGAAATTCCGAAAAAAAAGTTTCAATTACTCAGTTAGTTAACAATTCAATTTAAAGATGTCTACTTTTCATAAATAGAAACTTTTCACTTCATCCGAATCTTCAGATAAATAAAAAAAAACATTCAGTATGAATAGGGCGAGGTTCCACCAGCTGGTGAGTATACCTGGTTATTTCAGATTTGAAGCGAGATCTTTCTAATTGTAATCAGGTTGTAAAAAATTTAAGCTAGCAGTCTGATTGTTTATATTTTAAAAAGTACTGATAAATGTACATAGTTGGTATATAAATGTACATAGTTAGTATATTAGAAAAAATTAATAATTTAGTTAACCCTGTCAAGCCTGAATTTACCATTGTCATCTTCATCATTGCCGCTATTCTCGACTTGTAGTGGATGACGATGATTTGATGTGGTTTAACAATTATAGAAAATTGCCATGTATTGGTAAAACAATTTCATGGGAATTTTCTAGGTAAAACCCCTGGTTGTAGGAATATTAAGTCTGTTCTCAGGGATGTAAAATGATGCTTTATTGCATCGTGAGTACTTAAAGGGTTAATCCAATGAATGAAGACACCTGGATGTACAACTCACATACATATACCTCGCTATGTCATAGATTCCTCACAAAAAAAGTTGAAATCGAGCTTAACCCTTTCAACCCTCACAATGCATCAAAGCATCATTTCGCATCTATGAAAAATCACCTAAACTCCTAAAACAAAGGATTTTAGAACGAACATTTCCATGAAACTGGTTTATCAATACATGGCAATTTTCTTTACTTTATCACCCACATCAAATCATCTTCATCCACTACAAGTCGACAGCAATTTGCGGCTTGTTGTGGATGAAGATGACAATGGTAAATTCAGGCTTGAAAGGGTTAATTAATTCCAAAACTGTGCCAACCATTTCTTCAAAATGTACAAACTATAAGTATAGATTCCCAGAAATCGCATAAACCACATTACCTTTCTTCGATACACAACATGAAGTACAATGTTGGATCTCTTTTGCATATTTCTTGCTTGTTTGACGGCTTCCTGTAGTTTACTGGTTTCGTAGTCTGTGGCATGTACGACGCCAAGCAGGGGGCCGCTCCACAGGTCAACCATCCTGAAGAACATCCCGATACGATCCACCGTGAACTGTGAAGCAAGTGTGATGTCTACATCTCCGGCTGCTCTCTGGTTATCCTGAGAATTTCCTGTAAATAATAATTGGCTACTGTAAATAAAAAAGTAATCATTTATTTGACACAGGAAAACATTAAATGCTTGGTTTTAAGTCAATATTATCGTTGGCTGTCAATGGTTATTCTGGACTATGGATATCTCTGCCTGTTTTTTTTATCAAATCTCCACCTGTGCTCCACCAATTTAAATATCCTGACATGCAAATTCTCGAAGGATTATGACTAAATAGCACAATGTCCGCAGGGAATATGTTTAAATAGTGGCGAGTCCCAAGGGACTATGCCGGAATATTGCACAGTTGTGAGGGACTGCCCAACAAACACGACTCGTTGAACCAAAATTAGTTTATTCCTGGGCCAGCGTTGCAGACGGTGGTCCAACAATAAATCAAGATTGGTTCGGCGGGTATATTTGACGGGTATTCCCAAATAGTGCCTCTAATACAATGTGTATATCTCACCATAAAAGTTGAGATGTATACGTCTCTTGTCATTCGCAGCATTGATATACTCCTGGCAGTCTGAGGGTTTCTCTGATGCAGCAGGTGGCGGTGCTGTTACCACGGTACACGTCCTTTCCCATCTCAGTAGGTCACCGTCAGAATTGGCCAGACCTGTAACACGCTCCTTTAGCGTCTCCATCCATTGTGATTCAGTGTACTGCTGGGCCTCACCGCCCCAGTGAACTATCTGAAAACATATACGTAGGTATCAGCGCACAATTCAATGTCCCAGTGAGTCCGTGCGACCTTCTGTAGTTTAAATGTGTAGATTAATCTGATAAGTTGCCTTTTCTGATTGAGTAAGTAAGTAAGTAAAATGTCTTCTTAGCATCACTTTTCAGCCAATATAGAAATTTGAGTGACTGAGATTTTAAAACATATAATATGTTAATCAGTTAAAATCTCTCAATATTATGATGGTGTCTCAGACTCTTTTTCTGATTGAAAATAGGTTAATTTTAATTAGAGAACATTTAAATTAAATATAACTTTTTATAAATGTAAGAGATTAATGTCAGCAATGATTAATGGTTTTTCAGTATCAGGACTCCTTGAAGCTGGGTAAGACTCATATTTATTTCTCATATTTAAAGGATACGAGTCCTTCTGTTGCAATCAATTTTGGTCTACATTGTATTAGGTGGGATTTGGGTTTCAGGGTGTGATGAAAAATTGTCAGAGTGTGTTCAGCTGTGATAGATGCATGCCTGGAGTGTTTTTTTACAGGATGTGATAGATATTATAAGTCGTGTTCAGGTGAGATTTTGGCGTGCAGATCACGCCCACAGGTCCTGCTGGCTGAAACAAAGAGGAGGTACATGTAATACTTTCCAGCACTCATGCTGTTGGCCTTCACTATCAGAAGTATGATGAGATCAGCCCATCTCACACTCGCACCTAAATGAACCACTGCAAGTTTTTTTGTTATGTAAACGTGACATATTTTGAGGTGATTTTGTTTTATACAATTGTCAATGTGAAATATTTTGAGTAAATTTTGTTATACAATTGTTAACGTGATATATTTCCAGTTGATTTTGTTGTGCAATTGTTAATTTGACATATGTTGAGTTGATTTTATAATGCAATTGTTAACGTGACATATTTCCAGTTGATTTTGTTGTGCAATTGTTAACATGACATATTTCAAGCTGATTTTGTTATGTGATTGTTAATGTGACATATTTTGAGTTGATTTTGTTATGCAATTGTCAACGTGACATATTTTGAGTTGATTTTGTTATGCAATTGTAAATGCAACATAATTTGAGTTGATTTTGTCATGCAATTGTTAAGGCCAACATAAAAAAATTATTTGTTCCTGGTAACCCGACCGACCCTAATTTTGGGTGTCGACCCTAGTTTTTTTTCAAGATCTGCCGACCCTAATTCTTTTGATCAATAAATCACAGAGCTAAACTTTTTTTTCAGCATTCTGATCGCGCACAGTATGAAAAACGGTACTGTTTATGCAGAATTTGTTTATTTTGCTTTGCTGCACAAAAATAACCAACATGTGCATCACCTAGCAGAAAAAAAAAAAAAAAAAAAAATCCGACCTACCTACCCTATTTCTAAAAAGTCTGTTACCGGAAACATGCAATTAATTTTTTTAGGCCTAATTTGACCTATTTTGCCTTTCAGCGCTAACCATGACTATACCAGTAGTCATTTTAAATATGTTATTGGGAATGAAATGTGTGTTCAAACATGAAGATTTGCAAATTTTGGCTTCAAATCAGACAAAATTTTAATAAGATAATGTAAATATAAGTTAATGTAGAAATGGTTACCGTATTTCCCGGTGTATAACCCACTACTTTTTACTCCTTGGAAGGCCTGGTGCGGGCTACATAACAAATGCGTGCTCTACATTGTTGAAGTCCGAAAATATGACAGGACTTTTTTTAATTATAGTTAAACTTCTTCTGTCATACATCGTGTCTAAATGGGATGTTTTTTCTGTATCACACGGACGGGGGCCGTCACTCGGCCACGTGGAAACTAAAGGTGGATGGCCACTACCCACAGTCATACCCCACTCTCACCCCACTCTCACAGTTAGCCGCCACTCAGTAATCGGACATTGCATCAATGTATGTGTGACATTTTACTGCCACGGGCTGCAGTTAACCTGGAAATAATTTACCATCATTTTCGACAGTTCTTATGTGAGCACAACGATAGGCCTATATAAAATGGTCTTTGTATTCAGAAATATTGGAAGCCCTGCATCGGAATGATAGAAACGAGTAGGCAAAATATGAATATACAGGTACTAAAAAGACTAAACAATTACATTTCCCATGATAGACTAAATGTCAAACGTTCAGGCACCAGAATCTCTTCTAACAGGAGAGACCAGACAAGGTATATGATGTCACCAGAATGCGGCTGGCATTTACGCGCCATTCAGCGAAGGTGTTATATCATATCGTCTCGTGTGGTGTATGTGCATAGGCAATGCAAATTATACAATGATGGGAGAACTACCACAATACACATGGTTGACTTTAATGAGAGGTATGCGTAAATGCTCTGTAATATACGCTAATGCGTAGATCTTTATCTCGTCAGCCATCAAGGCTTACAATTGGCCGTTAATAGACCCCAACATGTTATTATCACATACAATGTCGGCATAAGGACTATTAAAAACATATCAGATTTTATATTGTTTTAGGCCTAGCACTAGGACGCAATATGTTGTGAGTGCATCACAGATCAGCAGCATGAACACGGGGGGTGTACACAGGTGTGGGGTAGCTATTGTCAAAGCAGCAGTTGTTGGTTAATTTACTCCGGAGTGGCTATACTCCGGAGTGGGCAATACACCGGAAAATACGGTATTCAAATAATTAATAATAATTTATATTTTTCATAAATAAAAATATTCTTCATCATTTGAAGCTGGAAATCGCATTAGTAATTCCTGCATGAAATAAATAGAAATACAAGCTGATAATTTAGTAGGACAAGGGAAAACATATTTGTGCACAACCACTTAATTCAGGCAATACAAAAAAATTAAATGGACATTAAAAATTAAATCACTTCGACATTAAAAACTAAATCACCTGACATTTAAAATTAAATCACTGCATCAACTAGTTTAAGAATTGATTTCACCCTTCAAGAGCTACATCATAAATTTAAATTTTATCCACTTGAAGTTGTGGGTGAAAAATACTCACTTTTGTTTAATTTGAGACCAAAAACTTGCAAATAGTGATGTTTAAGCATTTTATTCCCTGTGATTTTACCTGCTAATAAAATTGATTGAAAACTACTAGATATGTGTGATGGTTAAGGTGTTAGTGGGAGATGCAAGAGGATGATGAAATACACCGGTATCTACCTTTGGTATGATGCTAGGCTGGGATTGTGCCGCAGATTTTGGCGAGACTGGGAAGTTCCATTGGGTTCCAAAATGAACTACACTAGTTTTGTCCAGCCAGGCTTCAGATGTCATCAGCTAAAAAATAGAACATCAACAATTTGTAATATTGTTTTTATTACTACTAGAGCCAATAGCATCAATGATAAACTCTGTGATACTTTTTGTGTTATTTGTCTCTTTTTTGTAGCTGAAATTGCTACCAACTTCAAAAGAAAGAAAACAAATGCTAATTCGTAGATGTGGCAATATCTCAAATCGGATCAACATTCCATTGTGCTCAAAAGAAAAGTAGGCTCCCAGCAAACACAAGATGTTGTCCCATTGTTGCTGTAATGTTTGACCCAGCATTGCAGACAGCGGGCCAACATCATATCAACAGTGCCAGAAATTCATATTCAAAGATAATAAAATCAATTTCTTATCTTACTCATACAAAAAATAAAATATGAATAAAAAATTGCATGGGACTGAAACATTGTAGCCAAATAAATTGTGGCAATGGTGGCCTACAGATACTGTACACAATATGTCTCCACGTGGAGACTGTAATATATTAGAAATGTAAAATCATTGTTGTATTGAAATAGGATACAATAATTTACTTTTACAACATATTTATAATCAGCAAAGTAATGTTAGATTTATTACATCAGCACTAATTTATGTATGTGAGGTCACTGGATACATGTATCCATCATTCAATCAATCAAACAAGAAAACTTCTGTAGCGCCCATATACTCAGTGGACCAAGCTCAGAGGCGCGCATATCCTTAGCATGATCATGTGTCATAATCCAGGCCAAAGCAGGTTCGTGAACGGGGAGCCATGCTACCAAGGAGCTAGGGTGGGAAAACCAGATCAAATAGGTGGGATTAAATAATTTCTTGAATGTGAAAATTGTTTGGGCTTTATGTATGGGCACAGGTTGCATAAAAATGCGCCAGAAATGGAGAAAACTCCATTAGAACTTTCCATGCTCCACCCATATGTACACTGTATACGGTTTCAACTTACCGGATCAGTGAGATTTCTTGATCTAATGCTGTCAAAGTTGAGCATGACAACATCGTAGATAAAATCTTTGTCCTGTAACATATAGGAAAGAAAATATAAAACTGATGAATGCACATGAAGCAAGAAAATGGTACAGTAATTATCCGTTATAGCACGAATCGTTACTACACGAATCGGATATAACACGATGCAACCATGGATCCCAAAATTTTACACTATCTTTTTTACCATTTTTTTGGGAAAAATCGTGTTATAAATATTTGAACATCCAATTAAGCATGAAATTGTCCGCCAACGTCACATGTTAATCGTGCAGTAGCGGTAGGCCTAATCATTCACGCATGACGCTCACGCAAAGTCGCCGGCAAGTGGTATTGCACAGCACATAACGGCACCCTTTTAGAACAAGAGTATCTTATTTCGTATTTGAGCTTAAATTCAATTCAAACACGAATCGTGTAATAGATAATATAAAACGAATAAGACGTGCACGATTTGATCTTAGAAAATGTATTTACTTAATCAAATTAACTTAATGAGGCGTGTTTAGCAAAAAAACATGTTTATTTAAATCGTGCAATAAAAATATTATAACACGAATAATAATGTTTTCACATGTTTTTTTAATCTGTATTAAAATATTATAACACGAATATGGTGATTCTGCAAGTTTTTAAAATCGCGTGTAATGAAATATTATAACACGAATATGATGTGTTTTATATCATGTGTTTTATATCGTGTTATAAAATATTATATATGGTGCTATTTATATCGTGTTATAAAATATTATAACACGAATATGACGTGCACGATTTGATGTCAGTAATCCTAGCTATTAAATAAAATTAACTTAATTTATCAGGCTCAACCGAAAAAATGCTTATTTTTAAATCACGTAATAAAATAGGTAGCCAGAGGTGATGACACGCCGATCGTTTGATGAATGCCACACAACTCACAATGTCGAGCAGCGTTCTGGTTTGTATTGCAAGGTGTTATGTTCGCGATAAACAAGTCATTTTGTTAAATAATTTATAAATTAAGTTAATATATTAGATTTAATGGTGTTGCATAAATATATTTTTATGCCGATATGATCAGTCATAAATCACTGTCAGTATGGACAGCTCACCGACAAGTTTGATTGACAAGCGTGTTCTAACGCTGATTGGTCAATATCTCCCTCCCATCTCACCTGACCACGACGCTGGCCCAGCATTAAATCAGCACTGGTTCATTTGCGGCAGTTACGCGATGATCAATGCCGCAAGTAAACGTGAGCGTGTCAAACCATTTCAAGCCTACAGGCTTGGTAGTTATCCTATGAATAATATAACATCAGTGATATGCTGTTTTATTACACGATTTGGAAAAAAACATAATATTCGCAAAGAGTTAAGACATCGTGTTTGTTGTGTTCAAACGCTGATTGGTCAACACCCGCCTTCCATCGTACCGGGCCGTGTCAGGATGATTGACAGTCTCGTATGATCTCACGTTGAGAGTGATATTTCACGAGATTTTGACACCTCTACTCTCAAAACGATGACGTCATTAAACACTGTACATGACACGGACTTGTATACACAGCGTCATTCTGTTCACGAGTCCTGTATTCCTGATTCAACTAATTTTACTTCTACTGTTTATATTAGACACATTCAACCAATTCACATTTTTATTATTTACAAATATTAATTACTATAACTTTTACAGTAAATAAGGCCTGGAAACAACGTTATGCTACAAGCTATTATATTGTCCCGTGTCAGTTATTTATATTACCGCATCCCGTGTATCTCCAGTCATATCGTATCTAGTAGTACTAGATAAAATCGGACCATTTCGTATAACACGATCGGCTTATAACACGATTCGTACTTATGGACCCCACCGATCGTGTTATAACGAATAACTACTGTAATAGGCAAATGAAATTACCATCATCAAAATTTATATATTCAAAATTACAATTCAAATATTGTGAGCGACACAAAAAAGAAGAGCATCTATGTTAACTAGACCTACATTTCGCTAAAGTAGAAATATACATTTCTCCACTTTCGATTGGGACTATTTTCAATCACATCAAAAGTACCTAAATGGATAATAAACTTAACAACAATTATTTAAACAAAGTGTAAAAAGCTAACAAAGCCATATGACATTTTTCGATGATCAAGTTGGATGTTCCGGCAAAATATAATCATATATAATAATATCATGTCGTAATTTCTCAGTAAATATGAATGATAGCTGACCTTTTCATTGATAAGAGAAGGGTGGATATTCCCCCATGCTATATCCTGTGAAAAAAATCATAATTACAGGTAGCTATATAATAAACATAAATCATCAAGATAACTTGAATTTGTTCTCAATGTTAAAATACAACTCATTAGTGAAAATATCTGTCAAGCACAAAATGCACCGTAGGGATGTGATTGTCTGGTGTTTGAGAACCTGTAAAAATAGCCAGTTGGGGTTCTGGGGTTAATGTGACGCCCCTGAGAAAAGTTTTGTCTTTGTAACTCCAGAGAGCAGGGAAAATGTGTTCAGTATCGCATTGCGAAAAGCTGTGAAATCCTGGTAATTTGCTAATCAAATTTATAATTGATTAGTATTTATACATCAACAATAAGGGTGTATTACTGACTTATATCTAGACAATAGACAATATGTTTATTGCATAAGACCAATCAGCTATTACAAAGCACATTGCTGTTTTTTATGGATGCAATCTAAATACTACTTTTAAATATATACTACTCCAGTAATCGCGAATCAAGAATTTTGAAACTATATGTACCCTGAACAGCACCTCATGCTTTGGTCCAGAAATGCCAGAATTACAAAAAAAACGGGAAAAATCACATCCCTGCACTAAAAAAATTCATGATGACACATATATGTAGTAATATAAAAAAGATAGATATTGATAAATTAGATAATTTCAAGATATTTTCAGTGAAAATTGAAAATCTTTAAGTAAAAATGTCTGTACAGCTCATCAAACACTTTGTCAAATAGAGAAAAAAAGACAATTTTAAATGAAAGATTGAAGATATAACACTAAAAAAATATGATCACACCATAGCCATTATTCAGGCACTATAGAAATGTTTATTACCTATATATATTATTTATATTTGAATAAGTAGTGATATACATAATATACTTCAAGCATCAATAGTTTACAAATGAAATTTGACAAAATAACTATGTTTTTGTTCTCAAACATTTTTTTTCTAACATTCGAAGCAACACATACATGTATTATCAAAAACAAATCACGAAGCAAACAAATATGACCATTATCGCCCATTAATATTTATTCAACACTTTTGAAGAAATTTATTTAATTAAGCAATGAGAAAAAAGCCCATTAACCCTTTAAGCCCGCACAATGCATTAAAGCATCTTTTTACATCCCTGAAAACAGACTTAATTTTCCTACAACCAAGGGTTTTAGAACTGAAATTTCCATGAAACTGGTTTTCAAATACATGACAATTTTATTTTATTTTTAAACCACATCAAATCATCTTCATCCACTACAAGTCGAGAATTGCGACAGCAATTCGCGGCTTGTAGAGAATGAAGATGACAATGTAAAGTCAGGCTTGAAAGGGTTAAACCCCTGAATGGTGTGTCTTGGAAACCATGTCTAACTCTGGTGAGTTTGTTGATTCATTATTTCACCCTCTGCCTTCTGGCTGGCATATTGGCTTTGCCTGTATTTAATTATTTGAGAGAAACCATAAAGAATCTGTGATTCAGTTAAAATATATAACAAAAACATTAAAAACAAATTCAAGGCTCTTCCAGAACGCTTAATTTTATTGGGTGATGAGCCGACGGTTCACTCTCTGTGGTATGTGTACATAGCTCCCACCTTCAAGGCAGTGATGATCTTTAAAAATGATACCTTGATGAATTTTTAAAAACTGAAAACCCAATCGGCACCATTTTATTTTTTGCAGGTGAACATTATTCAGGGGTTTAATAGACATCTTCTTCTTCTTTGTTCAACAGCAGGTTACATCGAGTTTTGCACACTTTTCATCGATTAAGAAATGGTGTAATAATAATCTATCGCCTCGAGCTTTTTCAGCTACCACTCACCCAGTCTAGGTTATGCTGGTTTATGATTTCAGACCACAGCGGGAAAGGATCATGTAAAAAGCGTGTAGAATCACTAAAAACCAAAACCTGTGTGAAGAAACCACACACACCATTACGTACATACATAAGTATTTTACACTTTAACAGCTAAGCATCACCACCATAGACCAGATTCATTTTAATATGTTTTTTATGCAATCAATTACTGTTATTTGAATGAAATGAGTTTTTAACTATCCAAATTTGAAAATGCTTGGTCTCAAATCAAGCAAATATGAGTGATTTTTACCCACTTGAGGTTGTGGGTCACATCAGAGACACACTACAAGTGTTGAAAAATTTAAGTTTTATAACACACATTAAGGGTTAAGAGAAAACACATTTCTACTTATAATATATCATCAGTACATAACTTACCATACTGTGCATTGTTTTGAGGGGGAGATAAATATAATATATCATCAGTGCGGTACATAACTTACCATACCGAGCATTGTTTTGAGAAAGAGATAATATTTCATCAGTACATAACTTACCATGCCTTGCACTGTTTGAGGCAAAGATTTCTGTATCACATGTAACCTGTATACTGCTGATTTGAGTTCTTCCTGGAAAAAACAAACAAATACAATTATTTTAAAACCAATGGAGACTAGCTGTAGAGGGGCGAGTGCATGTGGTTCACCTTGGATACAATTTGGAATTTGCCAAGTCAAATAAAAACATGTGGTAGGGGTACAAAGAATTATTCTGTGCCTCCGACACGACAGAGCGCAAAGAGGACAACATTTTAAAACTCTTCTTCTACTGGGGCGGTATATATGTTTTTTCAAAAAAAGTTTCAAATCAAATGCAACTGAAACTGGTGAATTATTTTGTTGTAGCTGGTCATTTTGTCAAATAATTAAATCTCTGTTTGTTTTTCATAAATATAATTTTTGTTTCATTTGAAATTACAATATCTTCTCTTTGACAATACACTCTTGTGTAAAAAGGCGGTGATAATTAAACCCTTGAAATATGATTTCGTGCATAAAGTGCCCTCAAATCAGATTTGCACATGCCCTCAAATATGCCTAGCTGAAACACTGCATGTCACCTTGTTGCAGCACCATCGATAAATATGCTCCATGACTTAACATGTGCCAATAGCAATTGAAAGGTTAACTTTGGGCTAGAAGGGTTTAAAAGTGCAACATTATGCAAGCTGATTTTCTGCTAAGGATTGTTATCAGCTACCATGCTGGCCGCTCAATGCAGTGACAGTGTTCATGAAACATCTGCAATTCCAGCCCAGCAGTGCATCAGTATTGGTGCAATGCATAATTATACTAGTTGTGTTGCCCAAAACAAACAATATATGGCCAAATAGACTTAACAGTGCAAGACAGGTGACATCTAGTAGCTCTAGCAGCAGAGAGATACAAAATCATCGTACAGGTAACATTTCTTTAGGCTAGCTGGTATGGTATGTAATAGCGAGACTGTACATTAAAGTATTGATGATTTATAGTAAGAAAGTTTTTAGAATGCAACAAATCCTTGATGCATGTTGACGATAGGCTGCACAAAATGGCGGGTTATTGCAAAAAAGTATTTGTAGTTACAACACAACATTGATGATAGTTTCAAAATAATAAATACTTCACTCTTGTTTGTATGTAAGATTATGAATACTGCATTATCATTGTAACAGACCCTACTGGGTGTAATTATCGCTGGAATTAAAGCTCTAATTGTTGCTATAATCACACTGCACAGTAAGGCACGTCTGCAACAGCGAGAATGCATTCATGGTGATTCTGAAACTACCAAAAATTTTGTGTTACATTTATTAAAACTTTGTTACAAGTATCATCCAGACTTCATTCTCACTGTTATACACCCTACCAGCAGTGAAAACACAGATATTTAAAAACATATCTGATTATTATTTTAATAATCGGCTAGACCCATTTGTCACTGGGTCAGATATAATGCAGCAACATTATAAACTCGTCGTTCATGCTGGTTAAGATTTGCGCCATTTCCTTTTTTTACTGTAAACTATATAATGCATTTTGTCAACCCTATATTCTGTGTTATTTAAAAAAACAAGTACCTAACAACAGCCATCACATATATCACAAGTATTTTAATATACCGGTAGGTTTTTAATTTTTAGACCATGCATAAATATTCAAGGAGGGTGAATACATTTGTATGCCAATGTGTGTGTTTTTACCCATGGTTTTCACCTAGATTTGAATTATTTCACCCCCTCCCGTTTACTTTCCCTAGCCTGGTCAGATTCTGATGTCTAAAGTCACTCACCACTAAAGGGTCAGAATGGCTGGCTAACATTGATTCGACATTTGATCAACAACTCATGTTGGGGTCACACAGATTACAGTACAGTGAAGATCACAATAAACATCATTTTCATTTTCAAGCAATTCATTCGATATTAACAGACACAACAAAATTAACGTCGATTTGTAACACATTATGGAATCAGAACAACTTTGACATAACTTTGTAGAAAGCTAATCATTGAAATGAAGTGTATGAAAGAAATGCAGTAGTTTAACCCTTTCACCACTGAAGCCTGTTTTTATGTGCTGAATGCTATGGCATTCAGCACATAAAAACGGGCTTCAGTGGTGAAAGGGTTAAAGAGTTATTTTTCAATCGACAGGAATTTTCATACCAGCAGATTTGATAACTATGTGTTGGAATATCAAGAGATCATGAGTAAGCTTTCTACAGACATAACAATAATAAACATAATTATTACAGAAAAATATTGGACATGTCTGTTCAAAATTAATCATATATTGATCTAAAAAGATTGATTGCTGATTAGGACCATCAAGATTATTGCAAGGAGTTCTATAATTGCCCATCTTACTTATTTCTATTTTGATTCACTTAGATTTCATGGATTAAACACGACTACCGGTAGCAGTGTATGGGTCAAAGCAATAAGCCTGACTATATATAGTTATTTAAATCTGTTTTATCAGCCGATCAAATCGCTGTTATTGGGAAAAAAATGTGTGTTCCAACATCAAGATTTTCAAATGTTTGGTCTCAAATTAAACAAATGCATGCAGTAGCCAGACACGTGTGTAAAATTTTTAATTTGTAAAAAATTACTATAAAATATTTTTATCTGGACAATGTAAGTCAAAACATACGCCAATGCAGCATATTTACAAGTACATTTTTCCTTCAAATTTCCCTGTTTGAGGGACAAATAAAATGGCTTAAGGCGGCCATGGACATGCAGTGTTTGAAATAAGTGGGTTGCGTGCCTCTGGGACAACCAAAGTCTTGCACGGATAACAATATTTAGTTCACACGGTTCTCCGACGGACAACCTTTAACTTTTAGTTATTTAAGCATACAACAAAATGATGATAGCACTACAGAGTGTAGTGCTTCATTTTGTTCAATAATAATATAGTGGGTAGTCGCAATTTTATTTTATGTCGAACCTATTGGGTATAAGTTTTGTAATTTAGGAAACTTTTCACATCATCCTATACAGATCAGGTGTATGAAAATGACTATGTATGTTTTTCATTCATGGCGAACAACCAAATAGTGACCAATGATTGTCCGCAGGACAACCTGTCCTCCCCACCTTATCGTGAACACTGACATGATATCACATTTACTGTCCTGTCCTTCACACCTTATCGTGAACACTGACAAGGATATCACATTTACTGTCCTGTCCTTCCCACCTTATCGTGAACACTGACAAGGATATCACATTTACTGTCCTGTCCTTCACACCTTATCGTGAACACTGACATGATATCACATTACTGACTTTACAGGTTAACCCTTGAGTGCTAAATTAAAGAATTTTCACCCACGTAAAGTTGTGAGTGAAAATTGCGACCCACAACTTCAAGCGGGTGAAAATTACTCATATTTGTTCAATTTGAAACCAAAAATTTGCCGATCTTGATGTTTAACCCTTTAAGCCCTCACAATGCATTAAAGCATCATTTTACATCATTGAAAACACACTTGATTTTCTTAGAACTAAGGGTTTTAGAAGGCAAATTTCGATGAAACTGCTCTACGAATACGTGGTAATTTTCTTTAATTTATAACCCACTTCCAGTCATCTTCATCCACTACAAGTTGAGAATTGCGACAGCAATTCGCGGCTTGTAGTGGATGAAGATGATAATGGTAAATTCAGGATTGAAAGGGTTAAACACACATTTCTGTTCCAATAACAGTGATTTAAACAGCTAATAAAAGGAATGAAAAATGACTATTGTTGTGATTAGCGGTGTGAGGATCAATTTAGGGAATTGCAATTTTCACCCATTTGAAGGTGAAACGTCAAGCTCAGTATTTGCTCATTCAAACCTTCTGTCTTGGCAGAGCAAGAGGTGACTGGGAAGGTAAAAATAGTCAAGCTCAGACCCCCAAAAATATTTGTTTGTTTTCTATAACCAACTAAAAATAGGGTCTGTAGATAAGGATTTCAACATGTTGATTTCTCATCATCATGTTCATCCCTTGACTCAAATAAATTTAAGTAAATTCGTCTACAGACCATTTTCAGTGGAGATTGAGACAACATGTTTAAAAAGTGAAAAAAAAAGAAGTTTTTAAATGCAATAAAATTGTCAATGTTGGCGTTCAAAGTCGGGTTACTGGAAGCAAACAATATTTTTATCTAGGCCTCAGTATTTGCTCAAACAAATCTTATACATTTGGCCTTGGCAGGACAAGGGTTAGATAAAAATCATCCCCTAGAAATTAAAATGGATACTTTTAATTTTCAGGAGATGAAGCATCTACATGATCTGGTTCCTCTGCAACATACAGTAATTATCATAGTCACATCACAGATGTCTGAATCAGTCTGCTTATGAATGCTTGGACTGACCGCTAAGATGGCGTGTCTATCGCTATTTTTAAGAATATTGCAGACGATTGTGGTGGCCTATCTAGGGACATGCACTGAATGGCGTGAAGATACCAATTGCATTTCACAAGCCAATTTTTTTTCCAAAAAAACTACTCTAAGCGCCCACCTTAATTAACGCCCTGGGCGATTATTAGAATAATCACAGTAATTTTTAAAGCAATATCAAGCAATGGTGGGCTTCCCAAGGATTACTATTGCTTGATATAGAATCAGGTGTGCTCTAATCATACACTTTTTATCTGAAATTGATTATAAATTGTATAATAATTTAGCCAAGTGGAGCAGCATACCTTGTAGCTGGATGTATTGTATATGCCACACCCAGATTGTAGATATTGGTATTTTTAACCCTTATGCTGCCGAATTGTTTCGGAATATTTTTCATTCATTTGAAGCTGGAATTGCTAATGCAATTTCTAGCTCCAAATGGCGAAAAAAATATACATTGATATACGTCTTAAAAATGTAATTATTTGATTAACTAAGCATCTCCCACAAAATATTTTAGCCATTTGAGTTGAATTTATTTCGGCTGAAATCTGCTTGTAAACACATCTATACGGACCCGGCAGCATAAGGGTTAAATACAGCATGGGGGATCTAAATCATTACACATGTAGGTAATTATAATATGCATGCCATCTGTAAACAACATCATTCTTACAGAAGCTGGAATCTTACTTCCTGCTTACCTACTATACTTACCCCATCAGTGTCTAAGAGATGGTAAGAAACTACAACTGAAATCAATTATCAAATAAATCTTTAAAACACCATAGCCTTTTGTGAGCCTGATTAACTACCACTAACTGCAGATATGTCTGCTTGTCTTTAGAATGTGCATTTTTTTTAATGGACAAAAAAATGAAGTAAAATTACGCAGGGCAGCCGAAAAATATTTTCCGGTCTCACTGCTCCTCTACCTAATGATCAAATGGTTCAAGAGTTATGATCTGAAACAGGCCCTTTACAGCACCACTGCAGACTATACTTCAACTATACTCCCCTTCCACCACTACAAGCATAAGGGTTAAATACAGCATGGGGGATCTAAATCATTACACATGTAGGTAATTATAATATGCAAGCCATCTGTAAACAACATCATTCTTACAGAAGCTGGAATCTTACCTCCTGCTTACCTACTATACTTACCCATTCTGACCTCAGAGATTATATCTCTGATACCACACGCTCATTTCGCCGTATGCACGCATGGCGATTGACCAGATTTATCAGCCGTTAGTGAGCGTTACCACGTGATTTTATAACCATTCCTATAACCACGGAACTATTTTGGTGTTCACTTCAACTCATTACTTATCCTTTTTTTCAATATTTAATTTGATTTTAGGGTTTGTTACAGGTAAGGGCTATTTATTCTGTTTAGTAGTGGATAAATTGAACCAGCACAATTAGCATGTCATTCAGTAATTTATATTTGCCAGTGTTTTGAAGCCGATTGTAAATTCTGTCAGAAAAACGTAAACATGGACCTTCTCACAGCAGCGCGTAGGCAGAAAAAGTAATCCATTGAATGTTTTCCATTTCTATGTGAATATAAACTCATATGTGGCGGAGTAGTGGTGTTTTATATTTGCTATATATATTCAGGACACTCAAGCATGTTTATAAGCCTACAGCTGTTATATCAAAAAAACTGCTCAAAATGAGCAGTTTTTGTTGAAACATGGCGTGTGGTTACAGAGAGAGAGCGGGGTTGACCTGAGCGACATCCATGTGTGGAGAATGATACTTACCCCATCAGTGTCTAAGAGATGGTAAGAAACTAAAACTGAAATCAATTATCAAATAAATCTTTAAAACACCATAGCCTTTTGTGAGCCTGATTAACTACCACTAACTGCAGATATGTCTGCTTGTCTTTAGAATGTGCATTTTTTTTAATGGACAAAAAAATGAAGTAAAATTACGCAGGGCAGCCGAAAAACATTTTCCGGTCTCACTGCTCCTCTACCTAATGATCAAATGGTTCAAGATTTATGATCTGAAACAGGCCCTTTACAGCACCACTGCAGACTATACTTCGACTATACTCCCCTTCCGCCACCACCCCTTTCCCGCCCCTCCCCCCCCCCCCCCCCCCACCTAGAGCCGCTGCAGTATAGCACAGGCGATCAAGTAGCTTCACAATAGATTCAGCCATTACCAATAAATGTGTGTTCATATGCTGAAGTCACCAGTAAATCCACAAGCTGAAATGTTCTAAATATTGGCAGAAAATAGGTAGATTAACCTTTGTCCTGCTATGCCCGGATATATACGGGGTTAAGGACGTTTTAGATCAATAAAAATATCACTTAATTTTCATAAAATAATTTTTAATAGATGCTTTGTTGATCCAATAATTTAATTTTAGACATGCCTATTTTTCATAAATAGTAATATTTTTCTTCATTTGAAGCGTGGAAATTGCATTAGCAATTCCAGCTTGAAATGACGAAAAATACAATTGGAGCAATTCGGCAGGACAAGGGTTAACATAAAAAATAAAAATCACCTAGCCCGTTAGATCGATAAATGATAATTATATACAGAAAGAGGCATCAAATCAAAGTACAGTAGACCCGGCTATGAGCAGCCACCCTTGTGACAGAGGAAAAGTGACCTTTAAAGGCAGGTGGATGCTCATAGAAAGTTAATTCGTATAGGAAATGCCACTTTGGGGAATGGCCAAGTGGCCACCCATAGGAGGTTGGCTGCTCATAAGAGTGGCTGGTCATAACGTGTTCCACTATATTGTTATCATCAGAGATATCACCCATTGTTGGTGCAATGTTGACCAACCATCTGCGATGCTGGCCCAACATTGAACCAACAATGAGGGTCTGAAATCTTTTACTAGATACTGTAATAGAACTGTAACTGGGAAATATTGGGGTATTTAAACTTTAGCGGTTAGGGAAATTTAAATAATAGGCTGAGATTAATATTGGTGAATTTAGCCCTAAGGGCATAAACCCTGAATAAGAACACACTTTTTGACTACGGCCAATATAAGACAAACACCGATATTTCCCTGTTTATAGCATGTTTATAGATCCGAATAAACTACCACAAAAGATCATAAAAAATTTGTGGTAGATGTTATTTTAAATTTTATGAAGCTGGAAATTGCACTTCAAATGGATAAAAAAACAGAATGAGCAATTCAGCAGCACAGGAGTGAAATGCTTATTGCCAAATTGAAAAAAAGCTAACGGCAATGTAGATCTTATTATGTGATGTCAACATAGTGGCAAGACTGGGTGCAGGAGGGAGTTAAATTTATTAAGTGGATTTACCAAACCTTTTTCATTGCAAAGGGGAGGCATTGCATTTCAAAGGGGGTATTTATCAAGTTATTGATTGTATCTCCTTAGATCAGAGATTATACATTGAATGAATAACGGGGGTTTTAAAACATGGTGCCGCCTGTCGCAAACTACCGTCTAATTAGTAAAAATGGTACACAATTCCAGAATTCACGAAATTATGTGTGATTTTTTTTTAATTTGTTGGTGATAAGAAAATGATATGGTTTTAAAACTACAAATGTTTCAGAAATTGTCAAAATGTATCATGCGTAATCAGAAATTTTCATCAAGTTTTAGGTTTGTCGTTCACCACAGCAAATGAGAAAAATAGATTCGATGCGTCTAATATTAGTTTCAGCTGAAGTTAAAATTCTGAAAAAAGACATGGACCATGTATAGAGCCACAATGACAAGTTAAGTGATTAACGTAGTATTATGACAGAGGATAGGATGGGTTTCATACTTTTTAAAACATTAATTGGAAACAAATCATAAAAATAAATAGATAAAAACTCATTTAGATCAGCTTTTAAGTGAAAAGGCACTAGAATATTCAGAATTTGTGTAACAATATATATACATATAAATGTTAATAAATACCTCAGAGCTGTGTAAAAAAATAAAAGTTATGGAAATGTTAGGCCATTAAGTGTAGGAGAAGTTGAACAATTAAAGTGTGTGCATTACCACAGTCCAAAACAGTGAATGAGTAAAACAGATTGTATATTGAAATTTTTACTTTCAAATATTCTTACGCTGTGGAAGAAAATATATAAAATAAAATTATACTTTATAGTTCAAGCCTTAGAGCTCTGGAATATCAACCCTTGTGTTGCTGGGACCGTATATATATATGGTTTAACCCTTGTGCTGCTACAACCGTATATATATAGTTTCGAGCAAGTTTTTATCCGAATGAAAACTACTGAAATTGATAAAACAGTTTGTGGGAGATGCTCCGTTATTCATTTCTTGGCCCAAGTGTAATACTCGACACCAAAGCTGAATGACGAAGCTGATTGACAATTTACCACCAGGTGACGTGAAACACTCTCCTTTTCGTTGGATGGGTGTCGATAACTACACTTGGGCCTATTTCTTTTCAATTTGAAAGGTGGCTATTTTCCATGAATGGTAATATTTTTTCATCATTTGAAGCTGGAAAATGCGTTAGCAATTCCAGCGTTAAATTACGAAAAATAAGTACAAACATTTCAGCAGCACAAAAGTTAAACTACATTTTGATCACTTGAAGGTGGGTCACGCTACAGCGATTCACAATTTCAAATGACTGAAAATTACGTAAAATTTATACAATTTTCACAATGTTCCCAACGTCACAAATTTAGGACATATCTCACTTGTACAATTTAATTGCACAAGTGCACATAAAAACGGGAAAAAACTACTCTATTTAACATTAGAGCTCTAGGGGTTAATCAATAAATGTAACGCAAACGCAGTAGATATTTCACTGACCTTCAGGAAGTTGCCATGAGTCAAACAATGTTTTTAGTATGTGATGGGCCGTGACATCTGTGATGAAATGAATAACAAGTGGATGACGTCTGAAGTGTAGCAGAGTCTTAATGGCATAGGCTTCCCGTCGAGCTCCCACCTCTCCCCGTACTAGAGAAGCCAGGTGTAAAGTCTGTAAAAAAGATGAGGAAAACATTCTAACCATTGAGCAGGTTTTATTCGCTTCGGTGTATTTCACTTGAGCAGGTTCTGTTCCAATTATTTGTTCTCCTTTGTTAATTTTAAAACCTGCTGGAGTTGATTGAGCTGGTTATGGTAAAAACACAAACAACATTGAGCAGATTTTCAACCAATTGGTGTTTTTCACTTGAGCAGGCTCTTTTCTAATTATTTGCTCTCCTTTGTCATGTTTGATAATAACACAAACAAGGTTTTAACCACTTTGTATTTCATTTGAGAAGGTAATGTCAACCATTTGCTCTCCTTTGTGAGCTTTAAACCCTGCTTAAATTGATTGAGCAGGTTCTAATAGTCATTCTGCTTTGAGCAACTTCTGATTCTGAGGGGACAGTATGTGACATCTGAGAGATTTTCTGAATATTAATTTAATAGAAAATGATCGATGCAACCTATCCAAATGAGAAAGTTTTAATATTTCAAAATTTGTACAATTTCACACTTGGTAATTGCCTAAAATATTATGGCGTTTTCCCCATGCAGAAAAAGTGGTGAAGTACAGTATCAAGCATCGCTACCAGCAGAAAACTCATGTTTGTAACACTAATAATATATTACGATGGGTTAAAACAATTGTGTGCTAAAGTGAAATTTTTGGCCTTTAGAATAATAACCAGCTAAGTCATCTATAATATGTATAAAGTTTGAATTTATTCCAAATTCAGGTTAAAACAACAGATCAAGTCGACTTAGCACATTGTTATTCTCGGGAAAAGGAGCACATATCAGCATAATATATGTTCAACACAGAACCAATTCGACTTGACACATTGTTATTCTCGTGTTATATGCTTATGGGCTCTGTTTCTGGGAGAACAACGGTGCAAGTGCACTTAGCGCATTCTTATTCTGAGACATGTGGAGACAACACAGGGTAAATGCCTGGACTTAGTTTATTGTTGATCTAGGAACAATCTCTGTATATTCTGTGTTCCTTGTGTAACAAAGCGCTAAGTCAACTTGGTGTCTTGTTGATCCCAATTTTGCTTCTGTAAATCACTTTTGCAGGTAAAAAATACTCTGATAACTTCACTTGATTTACTGTCAAATTCCAATCGCTGTGTGTTTCATCATTATAAGTCCAAGTCTACATGCTGATAAGTGGATTTAGCAGACTGTAGTTCTGAGCAAAAAGATAAACACAATTTCGCTGTCAAGTCGACTTGACCCACTATTGTTTTAGACCATCGATTATTCGACAAGCAACGCTACCAGTAGAAAACAAGAATAACATATATAAATAAATGTTTGTATTATGAAATATTGTGAAGATTTATGAGGAATTCTTTTTTATCAGAACTTTTCTTATCATCTTTTAAACATGTTAAACATGGAACGTGTCTTGGATCATGAAGACTTTAAACATGTTAAACATCTGGCCACCGATTAAAGAAATTAAAATAATTTCCACCCACTTGAAGTTATGAATCACATGAGCTAGACACAACTTCAAGTGACTTGAGATTTTAACTAGAATACTTTGCAGTTAGAAAAACGTTGCAAAAATAACTCCCCAGCAGTAAGCATGGTAAATGTTAAAAACAACCAAAGCAATGAATTCTGAATTCAAGCGGGAACAGTTGAAAGACTCACACTTACCGGACATTCTTCTGTAATTACAAGTTCAGTTATTCTCTGTGCCCTACAAATAAATACATAAGATAATGTTTATTGCAGTGCACTAATGTATAGAATTTAAATTTCTACCTGATTAAAATTCTGTCTCCTGACACAACACACAGATTCAAATGGTTAGAAATAACTTACATACATGTAGGTACAAGTTGAATCGAAACAAATGACAATCTAGGAAATTTAATTCTCCTTTCTGCTTTAGATTTTCATTTGAAAGGCAACCACAAACATTAGTCTGGTGGCAGAATACAAATTTATGGCCTAGGTGTGTTTCAGAGTACATACAACGTTTTTTGGTGATTCTGGTAGAACAGAGGCTACTGAGCCCAAAACCGCTTGATGCCACTTTGTCACCCTTGAGCATTTTTTGTTATTTGCAAAATTCAAAATGGCCGCCAACGTAAACCATAAAATCGTTTTTTGGCCATAACTTTATCAAAAATAGACATAGGAAACTGATTTTGGTGTCTGAACATATGTTTTAGGATACTATGAATACGATGGAAGACACTAATATGATATTATTTCACTTTTTGTGTTGATTTAGTTAGATTTCCGTTTTGAAACAGTGTTTTTTGCTGTGAACTTTCATTTATTGATATAAATTATACTTTCGGCTGTGTGTTGTGTTTTAGCCTTTAATGATGCTTTATATACGTTTGCAAGGGATGAGAGATGCCTTCCTAACCTAACTTAACCCCTCTTGCCTTCAGAAAAATACACAAACTGTAGTGATAGCACGAATAATCCACCATTAATTGCTAGTTCAGCCAGACTCAAATCTATTGTAGAATCTAGTAAGCTTAGAGGTGGTGGGTTGCACATTGTTGTGGAGTCCATCTTGTGTTTATCAAAACCACTGCACGTACATAGAAATTGTACATCAACGTATACATCCAAAACCCACATTAAACGTTGTTTATAAAATCAGCCACAGTCAATAGCAAAAACAATTGTCAAGATGTCATGTCGATCAGACATTACACCTTTCAAGTTCAAGGACCAGTGTCTGATATGTGGAGACACATATTCGACCGAGGCGATCCCAATAACTGAAAACGCTGGCGTCGCGTGGTACGATGTGCAACTGCAGATAGAGGACCAAACCTGGATTCATTCAAGAAAGTCATGTTGGATGCGTGTGATGTACGTGATGATGAGTGGGGACATCAAGTGCGTATCAGCGTGGACGGTGCAGTCAGCGACTTGCACGCAGCCGATGGCAATATCACAAAGAGGGTATGCTATTATTCCGCGGCCCTCGAAACCTCAAATATTATGGTTCAGTGAAAGTTGAACAAGCTGAAGATGTAGTCTTACCTGTGTAGTGAACTATCTAATCGAAGACTGTTCACGTATTTGGAACTCTGTGGAAATACACGTGCAGTATACACTATACCAAGGAGAGTATTTGACACGTCGCACTCTGCTGAACAAGTTATCAGACCTGCTGAACAAGTTATCAGAACACTTTGGACCAGCCCTCTTGGTCTTGTCAGGCACAGGTATTGTGACATTCAGAAGTAAGGCCTCTAAGGTTCTAAAGCTAGTTTCAAATGAAGATGATGATCCTGACACAGCTATACCGGAGGTGGCCAAACTCATTGTGGTAGAAAGCAATACATTAAAACAAGATAAATCTAAAATACAAAACATGAGCCACCATCGAAAACTCGATAAACTATGTTAGTCTGACCTTACAGCACTTGATGTCTATGGTATTAAAGAAATTAGAATACCCACAGCAATGATAGGAAATGTCATCACCTGTATGGCTACTTAACTAACACATCTCTGCAGATTACCTTAGGTATCACAGTGAGACAAAAATCAATGATTGAATGTTCACATACATTTGGAGTCACATCTTCATGTGACGAAATATTAAGATTCAAGTCCTCTGCAGCTCATGGTGCAGCTAGAAATCAGGAACTCGTGGGCATACGTCCAGGTAGTGTAGTCCTAGTGCAGTGTGTTGCTGATAACTTGATGCAAACATATCGCCACAGAATGGGCTACAGTCCTTCTGACACAGCCACATAAAGAGCAGAATGACGAGACAACATACATAAGACGAATTGGGAAGAAGAAATGTCTCAAGAAGTATTGCCCGATATACCAGTGCAGCGATACAGAGGACTATCAATGCCATACGGTATCAGTATCATGGCTACAACACAAAAAACGCACGTGAGCAGGGTCACACAGTACGTCCTGCAACCAAGGCAATACATCTCCCTCTAGTAGATATGAATCCTGCGGAGCCTGAGACACAATGTTGACGACCATGGTCGAATTCCAGCGTCTCACTAACCTGACCGGACAAGTGTATACGATCTTTACCAACGACCAGAAGCTATATCGTACTGTTGTCAATGTCACATGGACATATCCAGCCCAGTTCCAGAATTTTATTCTCAGAATAGGTGGCATGCATACCTTGATGAATTTTGCAGGAGCTGTAGGTGTGTTGATGTCAGACACAGAATTAGAGACTATTCTCTTCAGGCGGCATTTGGCGGTGTATCAACCATTTTATCTGGTAAAAAGTTACCTCAGAACATTAGAGCCACACGTCATCTCACTGAAGAACTCTTGCGTGAAGTCATTTTCAAGATGGAGTCGTTTGATGGGTTGATGGCTGGAACACAAGACAAAAACCAGTCGCACAACAAACTTTGGGTGGAGAACCTCATCAAGTCGGTGATGACCATGATGATGTTCATCAGGGCAGAGAGGGAGGCTGAGTGGCCACTCCACCTCTGGTCTGTAAAGGAGATGGTACCCTAATTTCTCGCAGCTCGACATTTTAATTATGCCAGACCAACCACATGCATGTATTCAATGATATTATATTATGTCGCAGCTAATGAATAATAATATATTGATGATGAGTAAAATACAAAAAAAGCATGTTATCGTATACATTATTTTGTATCAATGCATATAACTTGTTCATGTTTATATCAGCATACATTTTTATAAATGTATGTTAAAGGTACTGCTTGTTGATCTGTGATTGATCCATGGAGAAATTGCCCAGTCCTTTACTCCAAGACTTCCTACAATGTCAGCACGTGATGCGACATCAGTCTGGCCTATGGAACGCAATATGGTCAGACATGTAAATTGAATCTACCTTTATGAGAGGTATGGCCATAGTCCAGGTGGTATCATTGGCATCACCTTAAACAACCTTCAACACTGAAGAGATGGGAATTAAGTCTTCACCTTTGGAGCCAAATTGTGAGGGATGTTTCAGTGATGAAAGATGAGAGTTGCAAAGTTTGTACACAAGGAGAAGATGCCAGCACGCAATCAATCAGATGCTGCTGATAAAGAAACACTGAAAGAGAGGCTTACAGCCTGTATCGAACCATTCAATCCAGATGACCACCCAAATCACCTTGTCAGTTCTGTATGCGCTGGAAGTTGATCCACCTATAGTTGTATTCACACATGTTTGGACAAAGGATGAAGTATCCAGCGCATTGATACCATGTCATTTACCCCAAGATGTCAAGCCAGTCCCAAATGATGTACTGGTAATGATCAGGTCAGGTGTGGAAGCAGCTCAACCCGACCCTGTGCGACGGCCAGATGTAGTTGTTCCACAGCAAGACTCATCTTCAGTGTTCAGTGGCTACCATGGTGCAGAACATTGTTGTAATAAGCAAAAAAAATCGTCTACTCTGCCTGATGAGGACGAAGACGAATGAACAGCTCGCTCATATATATCGATGCTTTTGCTTTATCAGATCGCATTCTATTAGTGTTGATGTATCTCCTACTAGACGCTTGTCTCATTAAAAGTAGCCTACTGGAATATGTTATACCTCTTAAACGTATAAAAACGTATTATTTGACTCTTATAAACCTATAAGGACGTTAAAATCAGCATTACAAGGCAAATACCCAAAACACAACTCAAAGCATAATTTATTTAAAAAAATGAAATTTCACAACAATAAAACACTGCTTATAAAATAAAAAACTAACGCAATTAACACGAAGAATGAAAATAAACTATATTTATGTCGTACATCGTATTCACAGGCCCCTGAAACATACGTTTAGACACCAAAATCAGCTTCCTATGTCAATTTTCGATAAAGTTATACAGAAAAACTATTTTTACTCATTCCGTTGGCAGCCAGTTTGAATTTTGCCAATTAAAAAAAATGCTCAAGGGTGACAAAGTGGCATCAAGCGGTTCTGGGTTCTGTAGGCTCTGTTCAACAAGAATCACCAAAAAAACGTTGTATGTACTCTGAAACAGACTTACACCAGCTTCCACCAGACTACATGAGCTACAGCATTTAAAGGGTTAATTATACATTCATATTACTGTGTTACCTACTGTCTGGACGCTACTCTTAACCCTTAGAGCACTGAGCTAAGAAATATAAATTTTCAGCCACTTGAAAATGTGTCTCTCTACCGCGATCCACAACTTCAAGTGGCTAAATATTTGTGTTATTTGTAAAATTTAAATCGCAACATATATCAGTCTTTCGTGTTTGAAAGCATATTTTATTCTTAACAACTGGTTATACCAGTGCCAACAAAAACACAGAATGTCTAGTTTAGTCAACATTAGTGTTCTAAGGGTTAACAATAATAATAATAATAATAATAATAATAATAATAATAATAATAATGTTAATATTGTGTTGCCTCACAGCATGCAGAGTAAGATTCATGATCATGATACTTATACGTATATGTGTACAGAAAATGCCACAATGTGTGTAAGTGTGGAAGTGTTCATTGTAGGTAATTACCTCGTGTCGAGCGCAATTAGTTCCACAGGAATGGTGATGCATGTGAAATGATCTGTCCCCGCAACATGGCACATTATGACACTTGAGCCAGTGGATTTTGATACAACTACTGGCCTGGCCAAGATCAGAAACAATTTTTCCAAATGTTTGAAAAAAAAGTGAACTTTTGGGGTGTGGTTCCTATTAGGAATGCAACTACAATTTAAAGAAACATATTTTGTTTGGACTGTATAGAAGATGAGTGTCATGTTATTTTAGAGTGTCCTGTGTATTCTGACATGCTAGTGCCTTTATTGGAAGCAGTTTTCGCGATTGATCTGTCACTGTCCACCCGAAAATTGGACCTGTTGTCATTTATCCTTTCAAATGAAGTAATAGTAAAGTTGAGTGCCAAAACCTTGTGTCAAATCCTACGTCACCGTTTTGATATGTTATATCTTCAAATATTATTATCACCATTGTTTACCATACTCATGTTTTTTTAGAAAACATCAATGTCCCGCAAACGCGAGACGTTGGGCCGATGTTGGTTTAGAGTGTTGGACCAACTTTGGCTTGATGTCTCGTGTTTGATGGGTACATTTTTGTTTTGTTTTATGTTTGCATTGGACTTGGCCCTTTTCTGTGCCATTGTTGTGTCAGCATCTGTTGATGTTGGCGCAGCTGTGGTTCAGAATTGGGTCGATGTGCTCAAAATGAATTACTTTTATCCATTATTACTGTATTATTATTACTAGTATCATCACTTCTAGCTAATTAAAAAAAAAACTAGAGCCTGACAGCCCTGAAGTAGAGCTTGCGTCGACTTTCAGGGTTATTGTTCTACGGACAGCTAAAATGAAGCTGTATCACAAGAACAAGTCATAGAAAATGTCTGAAGTTTGAAGTCCAAAGTCTGATCTCTAAGTCCGAAGAAATCTGAAGTAGCCTATATTGTCCAAAGTCTGAAATTCAAAGACCGACGTTAAAAATCCGAAGGACGAGGTCTGTCCGATGTAGGCCCTATAACAAAAGTCTAAAATCCGAACTCTAAGTCTAAAGTTCAAAGTTTGAAGTTCGAATTCTGATGTCTGAAGTTCGAAGTCTGTCCTAAGTCTTAAATCTAAAGTGTGAAATTCAAAGTCAGAAGTCTAAAATCCGAGACTGATGTTCGAAGTCTGGCCGAAGTCGAAAGTCTGAAGTAGCAGTCCGACGTTTGGCCGAATTTTTTCTGAAGTCTGTCATAAGTCTGAGAACTGTCCGAAGTGGTCTGCATGATGGCAATTAACAAACAATATAAAATGCAAACACACGTGTAGGCTTACATGTATTTAATATACAAACGATTAGGCCTACCCCTAAAACAATTTTTACTATTTATAATTATATTGATCAAAATTTAATTGGACAGCCCCTCCCCTAATGTAGCAAAATTTCGTCACCGACACCTCCAGGATAACCGGTGTCGCTGGCTATGTATCCAACAAACACTATGAAAATTGTTGGAGCTGTTAGTTTCTAAATGATGGGCCAACGACGGCGACGCTCGTCTAACATTGAAACAACACTGGTTGAATGTCTTGTGTAGCCTAAGTGTTTGCTTGGCCCTAGCAAAAAAAGGATATCCCCATGAACTGCTTGTCGCGCTTTTCCCGTAGACAGAGAATGGAGGCAGAATATGTAAAGACATAATTATAACATGACTGTATCTGCATAGATACAGATCCCGGGATACAGATACATGATGATGTACTACCTTGTGTTTTCTGGGCAGGTGGGAAAACTGCATCGTATTTCTACAGATCTGTAGAAACATGATGCAGTCCTGGTGTCACTGCGTTGAGGCCTAATGCACGTGCATACAGCTAATGTCGCGCAGCCGGGTCACGGCGCGTGACGTCAACGAACTGACCTAATTTATCAACTGGACAGAGGCAGGGGACAGAGGAGGAGTGGACTTATTGACCCAGTGAACTGTATATACATGTAGTTCACTGGGGTGACATGTACACTGTTTACTGGGCCACGCGTCATCTCTAAAGGCTGACATGGTTTAACAGAAAAACAGATATTTAGCTGTGTTTATCCGAGCATATAAATAGAAATCTCAAAATTGGAGCTTGTGGTGCAATAAAGAAAGTTCTTTTTAACAGACACATGACGTTAGATATGTTCTCAGCTCAACGAATTTAACGTCATTGTCGTGGAAATAATTGACACTAAAATACATTAAGCTCAGACAACTGCAACAGTAGAGCTTCGCTCTACTAAAAACAGGATGATTAAAATTTATTATTATAATTATTATTATCCTGATTATGAGAAAATAGATAAAAAACCTGCAATTCTGAAATCCGTCATGTTTCAGGTTTTTTGTCTTCTTGCCATGTATAACTTGCTCTACATTTTTTTTTTACTAGCATGCGTGCGTGCGTGTATGTATGTGTAAGTGCTTAAGTTTGGTCTCTCATAACTCTTGGAGAGTGGCCTGGTTACTTTTAACTAAACTGTTTTTTATTGTGAATGTATCAAATTATTGTAACTAGGGTGAGACATAAATAAACAATTTGTCTGTCTGTCTGTCAGCATATTATAATATATAGTAGACATTCTCACCAGATCGTTTGTGATGTTTGATCAACTTCTATTCTTGAAATTTCTGAAAAAAAGATAAACAATATTAAAGGAGATAATTGGAGAAATAAAACATCACCACATACATCTTACAGTGAATATCAATTGAGGCCGCAATCAGGTACAGGATAGTCACATTTTCTATTGGAATAGTTTTATTTGAAATATGTAACTCATTATACAACAAGAGGCCAGCCGGCCACCATAATCCCTTCCCCGCACAACATTTTTCAGGGTACATCCTTCACTGAACTCTCACATTCTGTTTCACAGTAATGGTCTGTCTATTTAGCACAGTATGCCATGTATATTACAAATATTAAAGTCAACGATGATCAGAATTCGGACATTTTTTAATTAGATCAAGTTGAACATTTTTCAAGCAATAGCCCTTTCTGAAACCAAATAATTTGTTTTATAGCAATGGTCTAGCTATCTGGCACAGTTTGACCGATATTACCCATATTAATGTCAATAATGGCCTCAAGTTTGATCGAGTTGAAATTGTTCAGGGCATATCTCTACCTGAAATGGCAATTTTGTTATATAGTAATGGTCTATCTATCTTGCACGGTATGCAGGCATATAAAAGTCAATTATGGGCGATGATCGGCCATTCAAGTAGGCCAAAGTTCATAAACACCAAAAGGCACATCTACATGTGTGTGCAATATGAAAGAAATCCCCCCATGCTGAGCGTAGCACGGTAGCCAAATTTAATTTTTTTAGATGTTGGTGACTTCTAGGGATTAACCCTTACAATATTTTCAAAACAAATTGAGCCCTTTACACCCATCATAAATATTTAAATTATTTCAGTGCGGGGCTCGACTTTGTTATACGTCAGATTCTGAAGTCTACAGTGCTGAAATAGGTAACCCTTATACATGTTATACGCTGACATATTTATTGTATAAACCATGGGAGCCAAAGGGTTTTTTCAATTTGAAATCATCATAAATGTCTTAGTTAACTCTTTCTGATTCATTTGAATACCTATGGACGCGTGTGTGTTACAACCTGGTCACATTGTATACCTACTTTTCGCACAATATATTTCAACAGATTGTCATCAGTACACAGGGGGCCTACAGATACAAAATAGTTTGTATCAATCTACAGCTTCTTAAACATATATTTTCAATATAATTTGTCAATTACAGTAGCATTCCTTGTGGTCTAATTAAACTTACTGAACATGTGGGCAACGCTAAATATAATAAATAAGCTGATAATATGAAAAATACACGTAAAATTTAAACCATACATAGCAGGCTAATACAAACACCCAGGTGGAAATATTTATACTTTGCCATATAAAGATCTTCACCCGGTAAAGATATCAATGCGATAGTATTTATTCACATGGTATCGAACCTGGTTAAGGGTCTACGACCATTGTGAATATTTCAATTCTTACAGTTTGGGGATTGACGTAGACGTCAGAATCTGACGTAGACGTCAGATCTCACGTAGAATTCAGATTCTGAGGTCTAAAGTCTGTCCCTGTGAAATAGTTAAAAAATAAAATAAGTATAATATCATACTTCTTGTGTGAACAGCTGCAGCAGAATAAATGAATACGATGACACAGCCGCTCAGGAGAGGCAAGCATAGAGGACCAAGCCATGATCTCGCCTAAAAAAGCAAAAAAAAACATGTGAGGAAATAAGTATTTACAGAAAAGGCCTCATCGTGATATTACATCATTACATTATATGTATATTGTCCGTCTGGAGCAACAAGAGGTTTAGTCAAAAATCAGTCAAACATCAGGTGAAACATAAACATAGCAAACTACATGTGCCAACTCACAATGCCACATTATAATCACAGTATTGTGAGTTAGCATGTTGTTAACATGGATAATAATATGCGATATATGATGACTACACAATAATGGTTACAAATTTTCTTGAAATCGCTTGAGAATTGACTGACTGGATACCGAAAAGCTAACTTTCATTTTGGAACATCCTCCACCCTCGGATAGACTATAATAAGGTACATTCAAACCAGTCATTTTGATGGTTTTTTCGTGTTTTGTCAGGATTTATGTGAATTTGTGATACATTGTAATAAAAGACATATTTTTCTCTGTTTGTTTGTTTTTTACTCACTATTACTGGTAAAACAGAAGCCTTCATTGTAGAATTAAAAAAGTTATTTGTTTTGTATGGCACTTTTATCACCTTTTCCGGGGGTTCCCATCATTAGAATTCTTTCAATTATGAAAAATTGTGCCAGCTCTCGCCTTTAATTCCGTAATTGTTGCAACAAGTGCTTGATGAGGTAAGTGGAACAGGCATGCTGTGAGACTGATCATTTTTTTACGCAGGTGCAATTTTTTTATTTCTTGTAAAAAAATGCAAAAAATGAAAATAGACTATGTCCACTGCCATATGAGGAAGTTCTGCATGAAATAATTAAGACCGCTGAGACAGAACAATGTGGGAATCTCCAAGAATTGAAATACCTGGGGAAGGCTGCACTAGTGTGCCCAGGGTAAAACCTAGGTGAAGTTTTGTTTGGCTGTCCTGCACTTCCTCATGAATGGCACCGAGGGTAAAGATGGAGGTTTCATAGCCATAAGGATGAGAATCCATCAAAATTTTTCTTCTTCCAAAACCCCCTCATTTAATCAGTTAAAGACATGTATATAGAACTTATTTAGAATTTTTAGAATTTTTTCAACAAGCATTTATCTTCGATATAATATGCTTGATTTGTCTTCACCGTGAGGTGTCCAAAATGGGTTTGTGATTTTTTGAAAACTTGTTAATGTCAAATAATTAGGTTATTGCAATTCATGACAGGTTGGCCCTGTTTCTAAGATGTCTTTTCTTGATAATAAAATAAAATATGTAGCTTAACCCTTACACTGCTGCATAAAATTTGCATTATGTGTGGCTGCCCACTGAGTAATATCTGGCATGTTTTTTCTTAAAAAACTGTTCATCTGATGAGCAACTGATACTAAAAGCCAATAAATTACAAAATCAGTCACTGTCAGTCAGTCATCTTTGAAACGCAAATGGAAGGACACCACAAAACGGAACTGGAAAAAAAAAATCAAAAAAAAATTCAAAAAAAAAAAAAAAAATGTTTAATTTATAATTCATCCGGTCGGGCAGCCGGCATTTCCGGCACTGTGGTAAACCCTGTAAAAACGTTGACTGAATCACCAGTTATTCAATATTAAGCCGTGGTCAAAGTTTTGGAATGCAAATGTCTTTACCGTTAACAAGAACCCATAAGGCCTAATATTTCTGCAAGTATTAACCAGATGGCTCCAGCACATAAATTCCCGGATCTAGTCAACTTTTTTTTTCTTGAACATGTTGAAGTAAACAAGATTTGATTGATGGACAAAGATAAATGCAATATAAGTGTAAAATAGGATGTCACAAATAAAATGTCACAACAATAGGATGTCTTTACCATGTGCCTAATAACATTGGTTGAAAAATTAAATAGCTGTTCTAGATTATTCTTGTCATCAGAGTACATGAAAAAACAACGCTGTGAAGTAAAAAATATGCACATATCTTGTAAAATGTTTATTTTATGCCAAATAGTGTGTCTTTACCGTTATAAATATTTGTCTTTACCATTAAAACGGTGAAGACCGGCATAAAACGGTAAAGATAAATACTATTTTAAAAGGTAAGTTCTGTGGTAGTTCAATGTCCCTTTGGTCATAAGGTGTGGAAGTCTGCATACAATTATACTGAAAACCAGGCCTTCTATATAAAGCTTATATCACCTATTTATTTAAGGATTTTTTTCTTCACCCTTACAGCAACATCTTTACCGTTACAAAACCGTCTTTACCGCTAGATGTTCTGTCTTTATCGTTATAAATTGCCTACTATTTAAGCCATACCGGTAAAGACAAAAAAAGATTTATACTAATATGTCTAAAAGTGTTAATATATAACATGCTGCTTGGATATTGCACACTGATGCTTGGCATAGGCATAGTATCCTATATGCGTACATAACATTTAAATTCACAAAATCAGAATTTTTTTTTTTTCAAAATGTCTTTACTGTTATTTCTCAATTTTTTTGAAAATGGCTCATTTACAGATAGCACATCTCAGTCGTTTTACTCAGTTGCTTCAAAAAGTTCAAGTGTCTGGAAAATTCACATAAAATTGATAAATCCTGAAAAAACACGAAAAAAAACACCAAAATGACTTCTTCCGATGTACCCACCCTAGCTCAAGGGGGGGGGGGGGGGGGGGTAGGTTAACCCCTCTAACCCACCCCCCTCTGTGCACCCCCTGGGACTGTTGCCCAGGCTAGAGATGCTCAAACTCAGACTCAGAGTCAGAGGGAGTCGGATGAGATCAGGGTGTGGCATGAGCGAATGCCAGACGACCCATACCCAATACCAACTCGTACCCAACATTTTTGCCAACCCGTACCCTATACCAACCCGTACCCTATACCAGCTCGTACCATATACCTAACACATGTAATGCGTGGTTCAGCGGCCGCGTCAGGACAGGCTGCGCGAGCACGTGCAGCAGGCGGGCTGCTAGCGACTCAAGCCGTGGTCAGGCCAAGTAGAGGGAAGGTCAGGGCAGGCCGCAGGACTCAATCGCCGTGAACGCGTGCTGCAGGCGGGGCTGCTAGCGACCCCAGCCGTTCTCATGCCAGGATTGCCTGCTGACACTGCCGTAGGCCTATACCAACTCGTACCATATACCTACAACACAGAACACTCCCAACTCGTACCATAAAGGCCTAACTAACATATCTGCACATACAGTAGTAACCAGTTGGCCCATACCAGTAGCGTAGGCTTGTCTTGGCAATGCCTTTAATATTAGTCATTTGGATTATATCCTTTATTATTATTTATTATTATTTTATTTATTATTTATTTATTTATTATCCTGTATTATATTTTACTAAATGGTCTACCTTCTACAAAATTTACAGTAAACATTCTAGTGAATGGAAAATGACGTTAGTGCTGGTAAAATTTTATGACAATTCTCACAAAAATTGGCGACAATATTCACCAGGGTTATTGTGAATCCGACTATCAGCTGTTATAATCTGATAGGCCAGTATATTTGTGTAGGCCTGTTTAACCCTTTTATTACGTATGCCTGCTTACCTAGGAAACACAAAACATTTATATAGCATTTTTACAACGTCGGCCAAGCGTCTTCGTCATTGTATAAATGTTATACAAATGTTGTATGTTTGCCAAGTAATAAAACGAGTGCTTCACATGTCATACATAAATGAAATGGAATTAGGCCCCTAATGAAATTACTGTAATTATTATTTAGGCCGCTATGTTATTTCCAGTTATTGTGGACAATATGATTTCCGATATACAGTGGTACCCCTGTCCAGCGTTGCCCCTCAAGAACGACTGCTCCCCTTAAACGATTGTTTTACTGTGCACGTATGCCTTTTACAATGTTAAGGACCCCTGAGGAACGACGACCCCTCTAACACGTTATACGACGGCAAAAATTTGGCTGACGGCCGTCACTTACCTTCCCAGAAACGACCGTTGGGTGTTATTACTATAAAAAAAAAGACTGAAAAATTAGCATGTGAGACGTCACTCAACTGGCAAGTAGGCTGTGTTATATAAACAATGACGTGCGATCCTAGACACTTGATACAATATTATTGTGAGATGATCCGTTTTCGGCTGTGTGTGTATAAATGAGCTCCCATATATCTGGCCATCGTGTATGCGATGTTGGTTCGGCAATGATCCAGGACCAGTGTTGGCTGTAAAAGCCTACATTTTGCTATTACAACACAGCAAACACGAGACGATCAACCTGCACTAAAACAACGTTGGATCAGCGTCTGGAATTCGCTGAGAAGTCACGCCGAGATGCACTCGAACTGCTGAGACACTGGGGGAACGAGGGTGTTGATAGAATGATTATCGCAAAATTGACACCCTTGTGAGCCAGTGGGTGCTATAATGACAGCACTTGCATTAATTCAAAAATGATATTACCCTATATTGCCGGTTAGTAACCGCGGTTTATAACTTGAAAAATGTTTGGTAAAATATCTAAAAAAAATTGATACTTTTAAGAGGCGGTTTATAACCAGGCATTCTGAGTGAGCCATGACGATTTCTGGTTGAAATAGGAGTGTTTGCCGGGACTGGCAACCAACTGACAGACCGGGTATCGTCACCTGCGTTGGTGTGAGCTTTGTCGCCCGATTATGAAGTCAATTAACCATCTGCGTCCCAATGTGAATAATAATGTGAGCTAAATTAAAGCTCATGTAAATTGCAACATCTTTGTCGGCTGAAAGCAGAAAGAATTAGTTATGTAGATGAAATTTCACGATGGTAGATGATTTCAAACATCACTGTATATCACCGTATTGTTATTGTCTGTAGGGCTGAGATTGTCGTCATAACAGTCTTAACTAGAGCAGTAGGAGTTCAGAGCGAAGGGCGGTAATGGTGCCGTGGAAAGCTAATAGGCATTAACTGTTCACTTGTAATTACTTGTAGGTACTGCCTCTTGGCTTTGTAAGACGTTATATTACAGTTTTCTACCAGGTGTTGTCCTCTCGGTAGACACAGCCGGCCGGTATTGATTTGATGTTAGATTAATAGCTCTGGGCTAACCTTGTTTATGCGCATCTAAACCAGATCCATGAAAGCCAAAGTCAAATATACTAATACATTTATTAATCATGCTAATTGAGTGTTGAATTATAACGATTAAAACAGATTTTTGATGTCACGGGAATAATATATGTGACGATATTTTGATCCCCTGTAGAACTAAAAGTGTCAGCCTAATTACCGTCATGAGAAGAACAAAGGGACTTAATTTAACAATCAGACCAACAGCATTTCGCATTTTTAATGTTGGTCCACCGTCTGCGACGCTGGACCAACATTAAAATAACGGGAAGCAGACGTCTTGTGTATTTGCCAGGAAGTGCCCATCAAACACGACACATCGACCCAGTGCTTGTTTGTCTGCTGCAACGACGCTGGCCTAACATTAATCTGACACAGGATCATCTTATCGTTTTTTGCTGTGTAATCAGGTTTGGCGGGAGTATGTCGCCTGCTCACAGCAATGTTGTAACAGCCGACTGCACCAATGGCCCAACATTAAGCCAACACTTTCTTAATGCTGGCACACCATCCACAACGATGCCCCGGCATATATTGAGTCTCCCGTGAGAAACACGCTGACTGTACTAATGCCGCATGGCGTTGACTACGATAATGATGAAATACCGCTCTAGAGCTAAGCTGTCTGGCTAAACTGCGGGAGTTACCGGGAAGAATTACGGCTGCCTGTTGTACCCAAAGTAGGGATGCGGTTTGTAAGGGGGCCACCATTCATTCTCCAGAAGTAAACAAAAAGACATTTTGCCTCTAAACCTAAGTGCAATAAATAATTTGAGCTAAGTCAATGAAAAGTCACTTACTAAATAAAAACGTTTTTTTACACAGCGAATGTGTTTTGCTCATTTTTTTCTGGTGTTCAAAATAATTCATGCCCCTGACAAATGACCACCCCTCTCATATGACCGTTTTTATGTGGCAGTAACTGGGGTCGCATAGCAGGGGTACCACTGTATATGGACACGATACAGCTTCAAATGAATGTGAAATTAACAACAGAATAATAGACAATGCATTTATTTTTATTTGTTGATGTAAAGGTATGTGCATGGATATATACAAGGTCATATATATACAATGGAATAATATTTCTTGATTGAAATGTACAATCAAGGTTGTATGTACAAGGTGAAATTGTTCAATGGGTGATGGTGTGGCCCGGGGGTGTGGCATTATAATCTACATTTCATTGTCAATTTATAGTTCATGCTTCTATGTGGGCGCCACTCAAACGTGAACATCTCTTCAGTAGCTGCTTCACGCTGATCTCGTTGCCCACAAACGCCCCCCACAGGTTGTTGATCCTCGCCTGCCTTGTTCTTAATCTTTCCTCTGGTACCTCTTCATCTTCTTTTCTGAGACAAACTTGATCTGCAGCGGCAGCATTTCGGCTTCCTGGTGGAGTAGTGGCACAAGGAGGTAGAGTGACAGTTGTCCTCGTTCCGCTCTGTCATTCAGGCGATGGTGCCACCCCTCCACGTCGTTGTTGGTCCGTGTCGCCAGGTTAAACACAGACCAGCTGGCAGGAGGCCACACCGTGCTATCTATCCAGGTGTTCCTGATATAGTGGATCAGTTCCAGCAGTTGTTGGTTCTCTGTCTGTCGGGACAACTCCGTGAACACATCGGGGATGTATTCATGTGGTATGAAGGGGAGGGCCATTAGTTTCTTGACGAAGCTGTATGTTGTCCCCTTCTCTGTGTAAGCCACCTGAAGATTGAAACAAAAAGCAAATTATATTATATTATATTATATTATATTATATTATATTATATTATATTATATTATATTATATTATATTATATTATATTATATTATATTATATTATATTATATCATAAACTACATGTATAATATATATTGTAATGAAGTGATAATATTACCTGTAACCCGTTTTCTTGTACCTTCCTCCAGACTGCCTGTGTCCAGTGAAACACACACCCCCTCATTATTTAAAATTTGTGTTGTACTGTGTTTTTTGACTTGCTTCAATACGCAATATTTTGTGATCGTGTAATAATAAGTATCACGGTAACCGGTAAAAATTCTACTGGTAGCCAAATTTTCATTGTAAGTTTGTTTATTTTATTCCATTAGGCCTATTTATAAAAAATCACGATTAATCCCCGTCCACAGAGTCTATAGGGTGTCGCATAAGAGCTACAAAAGCATAGGCTCTACGTGATCTATGGGCCTACATAAGCAAAAACTAATTAAGCGGCTGATGGGTCCCAGCAGACACAAGACGTTAAATCAATGTTGGTTTAATGTAGGTCCAGCGTCGCATACGGTGGACCAATCTTAAACCAACATTGTATCAATGTCTTGTGTCTGCTGGGGTGGGTGTTTATTCAACACCCACTGCGGATTGGAAGCCACGTGCCACTGTTACCACGGTCATCAACATTGTGAGTACCAGGGCCCCGTATGTGGTACATTATTTTGCAAACTTATGGTGACTTAATTCCTGTCGGTAACGAAAAAAAAAAAAAAACTTGTTAAATTTCTTTGTTTGTCTCCCGCTTTAACATAGTAGGCCTGTGTATCAAAAACGTCCACTAGTCGTTTTAGATTGAGTTAAATTTAATTAACAAAACAACGCTTATCTCACGCACGACACATAATATCACTTTTTCATAACTGCAAGTCAATCAACAACTGAATGCTATGAGTGACATAAGAAATAATCAATCAAAGTAACGTTATTACGGTAAACGGTAATTAAAAACAATAATCTAACCAGAAGTATAATCCACAAAGGGATTATAGATATGAGTATAGCAGGCCTACTTTGTGTGTTCTCAGTATTTATTGAAGTATGACGCTCCACTTGTTCATAGGTTGCGCGACGTTAAAAGGTGTTTATTTAACACTTTCGGCCGACAGTGAATAGGAAGCCATGTGTCAGGACATACATACGCCCTTAGTCATATTCGTTTATATTGCCACAATCTAAACATTCCGACCTATTGTCTCCCGCTTTAAAATAGTAGGCCTATGTATCAAAAACGGCCACTAAGGCCTAGTTGTTTTTTTTAGTATAGCACGCCTACTTTGTGTGTTCTCATTATTTATACAAGTATGACAAGACAATAGACAAGACAATAGTTTATTAAACTCGGGCCATACATGGCTTGGAGTATGCAATAGTACATAACAATAGTCAATAATAAAGATAATAATACATAATAATAAAATAAAATATTTAAATACATAGAAAAATATAATAAATAAATCCTGAAAATATAGGGCCTACTGTAGGCCTGCTTCAACAGCCGTGCTTAGACAGCCAGGTATTTCTACAGATTGTATAGCGCCAATCTCGTCAGCAAAATTCTATTTCAATAACAAATTATATGAATCTATATCGTAAAACATAATTATAACAAATTAAGAATGTTAAACTGTGTTAGATAAAATGATTCATAGAGAAGTCCCGACCAATATTTTTTAGGACATTGAACATGGCGTCGTCCTATTCAACTGTGAACTGGGGCCTACCATTAAACTATGATTATAATGTCATAATAATTAATGGTTTATAATTACACTAGTCAAAGAACGACTAGATACTACATGTCATCATTCCATAAAGACATAGGGGCCTAATGGTTTATAATAATAACTACACATTACTATGAAAGAACGAAGTTTGACCGCCAATTTCCCTCACATGTGTTAAGTATATGGTACGAGTAATGTGTTAACACTGGTTCAGTATATGGTATGAGTTGGTATCACCCTAAGGTACGGGAGTGTCTGTAGCCTGTGTAGGCGGACTGACCACCGCTGATCACGGGTGGAGACGCCTGCTGCACGCGCTCGCGCAGCCTGTCCTGACGCGGCCGCTGAACCACGCATTACATGTGTTAGGTATATGGTACGAGTTGGTATAGGGTACGGGTTGGTATAGGGTACGGGTTGGCAAAAATGTCGGGTACGAGTTGGTAGTGGGTACGGGTCGTCCTGCTTCCGCATGAGCGATAATAAGTGTGAATGAGGCTATTGTTAACAGAATTTGTTGCTTATTTAAAAAACGAGCAACTTTAACCAGACTAAAGGAAACAATGTCTTGAACGGATAAAAGATATCAAATCTCACCACACGTATTATCAGCTTAGCATATTTATTCATCCCTTCAACTCATGAGGAGTTTCTTTTTCCAAAAATTGAATTGACAGGTACAAATTTTAAGCGTGTTTCACAACCACCAAGTCTCACATTATTCCTTGATGGAAATCACCAGTTCTTTATACTATCTGAGTTAAGATATTCCTTCTCCTTCTTCCAAATACTGACCAAACTTACTCTAATGAGCTTTCGTACGAATACACGCTGGTGTTTTGTACTATGTTTGTTGTCACATTTACGTATTAGTCTTTGAATGTTAAAATTTAAGCAAGTTTGTTCAGACTCTACTCTGAGACGGCACTTATTAATGTTACAGTATAGGGCCTAACTGAAAAAAACCATTTGACACAGTGGACTCGGAAATTCTTACAAAAAAATTACAATGGTTTGGGATAAAAAAAACATGCTGCTCTCCTGGTTTGAAAATTACTTAACGGACAGGAAGCAGACAGTCCAGTTCAAAACCGAACAGTCTGAAGAACGACCTGTAAACTGTGGCGTGCCACAAGGAAGTATCCTTGAACCGCTACTGTTTATACTTTATGTTAACGACCTACCTAAAGTTAGTTGTGTTCAAAGACCAAGGTTTTTTTCCATGCTGACGACACAGCTATTTTATGCAAAGGTAGAAACATTGCAGAAATTTAAAATACGCTGAACCTTTGCTCAGACTGATTCACACAAAACAAATTACGCCTAAATGTTTCTTAAACTAAAAGTATGTTGTTTGGTACTTCCCAGAGCCTGTCACCCACTAAATATTTGGATAATTTCGAATACAGGTATGTGATGACGTGGTTATGCGTCTACATGGATATCAACTTAAACTGGCACACCGACGTCGAAATTTTTTTAAAAAAAATATCCAGTAAAATCGGAATTCTGCGCCGAGTAAAACCTTTTCTCACTATTGATTTGTCAAAAACAGTGTTTAATTCCATAGTTCTACCACACTTCACACACTGTGACATCATCTGGGCTAGATCTGATATGACACTAACATTTCTCGTCTTCAAAAACTCAAAAATACTTGTGCTAGAGTTATTCTTAATGAGAACAGACGATTGCATGTACAACCTATGCTAGATTCACTATCATGGATGCCTATAATTTATTTAAGCAAATATCACACACTAGTTGCTGTATACAAATGTACTCATGACTTTGTGCCTAGCTGTCTGCATAACACTTTTATGCAGATATCTAGAATACACAGCTTCTCCACCAGGCAGGTAAATCTAGCACATTTGTACACAAGACAACCTAAATTAAGTAAATTCAAACGATCTTTCACATACAGAGGAGTCCCCTTGTAGAACGAACTGCCTGAACACATAAGAAACACTGAAAGCCTTAATTGTTTTAAGACAAAACTTATAACCTTCTTTAGACATGACCATATTTAATTTTTTGTCTCGGACACAAAATCAAAGATGTCAAGCTTCTCCTGAACCCTCTGACCCCAATCGCCGTCATGAAACCAATGTTCTTATCATTTTGTGTTGTAGCCTGTGTGAGTGTTTATTCACTTAACTGTGTATCATTATGTAACTGGGGCCTTTGGGAAACCAGCGTAATACATGACTTATTAATTTCATATATATGTATATGTAATTATTGTATTATGCTGAAAGGGTTATCCTTAATAAATACCAAAATACTGTTTAGCCATTTTAGAAGGGATAGCATACATTCATGAATTCCATCTGAAATTTTAATTTTCAATTATGTTTAAATATAATTTATTTACTGCTTTGTTATTATATCTCATAATTTCGTCTGAGAAGTTTTTTATTCTGTTTTAAAATTTGTTGTGTCTGCTTTCTCATACGGCAAAATTTACCGATGTTTTTGTATACCAGTATTAATTTTTAAACTTATAAGCCTATCAATATCAGCAATTTTGCGTCATATGGTCACTCGATCAGGTCTGGTATTCATCAGTGGCAGATCCGGGGGGGGGGGGGCGCCTCCCCTGTTTTCGCTATTTAAAAAAGTCGCTTAATATAAATTGGCTAAAATTTACCAAAAAAATCTTTGGGGCAAACCCCCAAAACCCCGGGTGCCCCCCATTCTGGATCTGCCACTGTTTTTAAATTTTGTCATGTCTGCTTTCTTATACTGCTCAATTTTTCTGAAGTTTTATAAATATAACTTTTTACCATTTATAAAAATGGTAAAATGTTATATAGTAGGAAAGCAAGCAGTGTTGAGCTGCCTTCTAGACCTTCACCTCAACGGTAAATCGTTGGCTTGTGGTACATGCGAGAGGTCCCCTGTTTGGGACTGGCTGGGTCACAACATAAATTTACCACATTGGCGACAAAGATGTATGCAATGGACAGGTGACCACTGGTGGTACGGTGTTGGTCTTTCCAGGTCGAGGACCAGCAAGGCAACTCTTTGTCAGGTTGGGCAGCTAGTGTCTGGAACATGGTTGACAGCCTGTGGCGCCAGACGATGAGATCGCGGCGGGTCTCACTCTTTAAAGGAATAAGCCAGTCATCGCAGAAATCTGATCAAATGGCAGATATATTATTCAGTTAAATAATCCCCTTTTGAAACAAAGGCCAATAAACTGTTATGCGTGTCAAATTTTAAATAAAGTGGTCATTATTCCACCCCACTGGATTCTGCCATTTTGTGCTGGGTGCCTACGTCGGGTAGGTCCCAACCTCTCACTGGAACTTTGGGACCCTTCAGAGAGGGTGTGATCATGTGACCAAGTCTCTGTAGTCTGGTGGTTGGTCGCGTGTAAAACGTCCCGTATTTTGCAGGTTAGCGCTAGAGGTACATGCGCTATCCTATGCACAGAAAAGTCCCACTCCGATTTCTATCCCCAGTGGCATCTGCATCGTTCCGGTATAAAATTAATCCCCTTTAACGACAAAAGTTGTGTTTGTTTAAAACAGTAGAGGCTGTTGTAGACTGCAGTGACAAGTCGCAGCTATCATGGGCCATGATAGCCTAGCTCCTTTTGTGATCTGGTCTACTGGAGGCAGCATGTTTACATAGACTACCCTGATACAGCCAGATAAACAAGCCCCTCGCTCCGGTACGTTACTCTGCATTCAGTTCAACTTCAAGACATTGACAGTTTGCCAACAATTACATTAATCATTTGGCCCATGTAGGCAGACCTAGTTTAGCTGTTTAGAGATGTTGTTGGATTTATTTTAAGTGTATTTTGTGCCTCTCACTCGCGGGCGATAATGGATGTTTTTATCATTCACTGTAAGTGTAACGCTAGTCTATAGATCATCTCAGACAAGTCAGAAATTATTCAAATTTGACTATCACATTCCCCATGATATGGAGATGTGCAGGTGACTTTTTCAAGGTTTTACTGAAATTCAAAATGGCCGCCACAGATCAACTTTAATTTTTCAGGGGTCCTAAAAACATTCAAAAATTGTTTGGTCATTTTTTTTTCAAATTTTGACATCACACTCCTAACAACATGGGGATGTGCAAGTGATTTTTTAAAGATGCTACCAAATTTAAAAATGGCCGCCAGAGGTCAGTTCCAAATTTTTTTGTGGGCACAAAAACTCTAAAACTTAAAGTCAGGAATTATTCAAATTTTACTATCACATTCCCCACGATATGGAGATGTGCAGGTGACTTTTTTAAGGTTTTACTGATATTCAAAATGGCCGCCACAGATCAACTTGGATTTTTGTGGGGGTGCAAAAACTCAAAAAAATTGTCTGGTCATTTTTTTTTTAATTTCAACATCATATTCCTAGCAACATGGGGATGTGCAAGTGATTTTTTAAAGATACTACCAAAATTCAAAATTGCCGCTAGCGGTCAACTTCAAATTTTTTTGTGGGTGCAAAAACTCCAAAACTGAAATCGGGAATTATCACATTCCCCACGATATGGTGATGTGCAAGTGATTTTTTTAAGGTTTTACTGAAATTCGAAATGGCCGCCATGGATAAACTTCATATTTTTGTGGGCGCAAAAACTGAAAAATTGAAATCAGTAATAATTCACATTGTACAATCACATTACCCACCATCTGGAAATGTGCATGTGATTTTACTGAAATTTAAAAAGGCCACCACAAATCGACTTTTTAAATATTTGTGACCGCAAAAAGTCTAACCCAATTTATGGCAGGGGATGATATAGGACTTCAGTCCTCTTGTTAAAATATGTTTTACTGCACCAAGGCACTGTAAGGTCTTTGTTTTTATATATCGATATTCTTGTAGGAATGTTTCATGTGATTCAAAACGCATGAAATGATCAAGTTTTCAAATTATTTATAGACGCCTAGAAAAAAGCCTACAGCTATGAACTCTATGAGGTGGTAGTCCAGGTCATATAGAATTTGCTCATATTTAAATTGGGGTTTTTAAAAATGTTCCCGATAATGAAATTGGGTGAGGCGCTTAACATTTAAACTGTGACGACAAGATCCTGGGACTGACTGTATGATGCAAAACGTATGAAATGACCAAGTTTCAAAAATATTTATAGACGCCTAAAAAAAATACTATAGCTATGAAACTCTATGTGCATGTCAGAATCACAATAAGAACTTCCGTTTCAACTTTCACAGGTGTGCAAAAACAACAAAAAAGTGACATTTGAGTGTCAATGTATTTCGTCACGTTAGCACGAAGCTAAAACTTTGAAATACACATAACAAATTTTTCCAATGTGTCTGAAAGTGTAGGCCCACGATACTTTGATATAAAAATGACATCTTTTTATATATAGTTGTGAAATATGCATATAAATAGAAGGAATGACATATCTTGCAATGCTATCGTGACGGTGTCGAGTCCTTAAATTCGTTCAGGTCTCATAAGTGCTTTGAGATATGAACAAGATTAATCTTTTCTGACTACTTACCATCATGGCAAGATGCCGGAAAAGTTGCAGGCTAGTTGAAATTACCTGCTCTGATGTCTTAAACACTATGATGCTGTGCATAATACTAATTATTGCTTTGTCCATTCACACAATTCCCTGAACATAGGCTGCATTTGTATATGAGCCACAGCAGTCGTAAAAATGTGCGAAGGTTAGATAAGTTTGGTCACCTTTGTGACACATATTAGTGTATCGTGACATGCCCTTTGATCCTTCATATATTAATGTGCCATTTTGTGTGACACTGGAACTGTCAACGTGACAGTGTCATTTATAGGGTAAGTGAGATAGATCCTTCTTCTCATCCCTCAAAAATAAGGTGTCCAAATGTGAAATACAAAGTTTTGTGTTCAGTCCAATTGTGCTTACATATCCAGTAATATATCAGTGGTTGGAAAATGTTCTTTAACAACAGAATACTTTGAGAAGTGTCATTGGCTTATGTCACGTTAGCACTTGATGTTTATTCCAAAAAGCAATATATAAAATCCCGTAACCATTCTACAATGCAACAATATGAAACCAGCCATTCTAGTAAATATTTCTAGCTGCATATATATATTCTGGGCAAGGATGCGACTTTTATTGCTAATGTGACACTAGCAACATGTCAAAATAAATGGCACGTTATCATGACTTAAATGCAAAGAAAACACTTAGCTTTAAAATATATAGGCCTACTTGTCTAATCATAAATATAATCTTCCGCCTTTTAATTTTCACCTGAAGCTGTTTCGTTGTCCCTACATCTTTTAGTTTTAATTGTATTTCTTTATTAATACGATATTTTGTATCCTTCACATTCATCAGATGTCAAATCCTTGACAGTCATCAGATGTCAAGAGTCTTAACTTATGTCACGTTAGATGATGCTGTTTATTGCAAACCATCGAAATACAGTTATTTTAGCCATTCTACAATGCAATAATCTGAAACCAACAATACAAACACTTATTTTGGAGTGGGTGCAGACAAATTCTAGCCAGTGAGGTGGCGTCTAGTAACTTTGTTGCTAACGTGACATTAACAAAGTGTCAACAAAAACGTCACGTTAGCATAATTTTAATTCAACAGAAATGACACTTATCTTTAAACAACCTCCTTGTTTGATCACAAATACACATACAAATCTACAGTCTTTTAATATCAATTTGAATATTGTTTATGGTTGCTTCATCATTCCAAATTATATCAACAGATGTTATAGTAATTCTAATAAAGCATTTATATTTTTTCACAAAAATCACTTTCTTGCTCTATTGATTAATTAAACTATCCCATTGACAATTTTTTTTTAAAACTAACATAAAGTACTGCTGAAATGAGTAAATTTTGACAACATTTTGATCATATTTACGAAAAATTATAGTCAGGAAGTCAATGTGACACTTTATCGTATTTGATGTCATATTTCCCATTTTTTTTATATATTTGTAACAGTCAAAATAATTTTATTTTTTACGTGGTGATTTTAAAGAAATTCGCTATATATAGTCAATTATAATGCATAGCAGTATCTAATCTAAATTATTATAAATAGGCCTCCATGCCTAGATGTAAATATTAACTTGGTAAACATTTGTCAGTAACATGATAAGTGACAAACTATTTATTTTCATAAAAAAATCAAGACTTACCGAAGTAGTTTAAAGCACAATGAGGATATATTATATATTGAAAATATAAAATAATAACGTTTTGGATATATATAAACATATATGGAAATATGACAAGTTTTGGATATATGTCCTAAACATATATGAAAATATAACAATCTAAAGATGCAACTATAAGTATAACACTATTTCTCAGAACTCATAGATATTCTGTTGCAGATTACATTTAAACCTATAAAATAATAGACTCAACGTAAATGTATCCCAACGTTTTTCAATTTCAAAGGTCATTTTCTCAAAATCACGCAATTTCAGACTTCACATTTCCCTGAGTCATATTGTTAGTGCTAATCACGCCACAGAAGATATACCATTTTAAAGGTAATTCTGTGCAGATTCAGGATCTGTTATTATCTCTAATATTTAAATCTACTACTCATATGACATCGTACTGGTGTTTCTGTATTTTTATTCTGTATTTGTATTCTGTATTTCACCCATAAGGACTATATATATTCCCCGAGATCCGTGATGGGGGTCAAGCAGAGAGATCCATTGTCAAGTTGATAGTCCTACAAGTGCAGCAGGATCAAACCAAGCCTTGAGCTTAATCCTCACATGACCAGTACAGCAAGTTTGCTATTTTCAGCTCAAAGATTAAAAGAAGCATTACGCATATCAGAATAGTACTGTAACCAAGTATTTAGAAACGTTTGACGATGAAACCATCACCATAAAATATTTGCCCACACATATGATAGATGATACCAAATTAATATATGACATACCATACTAATTATTTCCAACACAAGCTCAAAACCAAATGTTGCAACACTTCGAAAAACTGTGAAGATAATATTACATAAGACAAATGTGAAGTCACAGAACGAATAATTCACTGCACAAGATCTGATTGAGGAAGTTGGAAAAATAATAAGATCTGAAACTAAAGCACAACCTGAAATTTAGTAAGGTAGACGATATGTCTTCACTTAACGCTATGTTGAATTACTAACCCACATCATCGAGATCTCGTATTTCCACTATTGTTTAAAGCAGAACATGCAGACCCCCATATTGCTTCTATTGGACAGGCTATCATGCTCGCAACATGTCCATACTTGCCACCCATACTTCTGGGGTTATGTATTACAATTCAGCACAAGTATGGTCATCCATCACTGGGCGATTTGCTTAAAAAGTTTGGCTTTTTTCGAGCTCGTACATGGAAGCTTTAAAATAAAGCTAGCAGCGGGCACACAAGGGGTTGATTTGAACCTGAACGACAATGTTGTTGCTTTCTCGCAATGTATTACTGACAATGTTGATGATGATACCGAAACCCATCCAGGCAACAATACTGTTTACATGGTGGGTATAATGTGAACAGTTACTCCTGGTGTTCGCACTTATCACACTCTGAAACGAAGACATATAAATGACAATGAGATCCATGAAGTAAGGAAGCTCAATTATCAAATTGGTCCAACATCTGTATACCAGCTGTTACAGCTTAGGTAAGTTCTCAAGATCTGAGGACGAGGCCAAAATCAACACCCTCTACTCAACATCACGACACTTCACTTGTGTTCGTAATCTATCATGGTCTGGTCAAATGCATATGCAGCACATAAATACATTCAACCCAGGGCAGGGCGTTCCTCTGAATATTTTCACCCGATGCTGGACCTGGAACTCACTGACCCTGTTTGTATTAGATCTACATTGGAATATCTAATTGCAAGCTCAGAATTATAATACATCTACGGTTATAACGTTTCTGGTGGCCAGCTCAGGCCTACGTCCACGCACCCCATCCACCCGATCGTATTGTTACTTGGTGGTTCCCATGCAGTAGCCAGTTTCTCGGAACCATTAGGATATACAATGGATGGAGCTGGCCTCAAATAATCTATCACAACTGTCTATGAAGGAGGTGTGGATAGGATGCTGAGCGGTAATGCAATCTCGCGGGCAGCTTGTTCCCACATCCTGGTTGATATAATGCTCTTTCTTATTAATTGCAAGGTCACTTTATTTACTTGTTCCACCGATGTCCCTCCTGCTGACGTTTCCTCAGGTCTGTAAATAGTTGAACCACCATAACTTTTTTGTTGTAGTGTACTGCTATAGGTCTACATATTGACCCGGCCGGCCCCGATGGCTGATTCGATCCGGTTGTGGCTCGAAACTCAAAAGGTATGGTTGCGAACCCTGGCCGCCTCGGGTGTTTGTCATCGAGGTTGTGCATATACAGTTCTCAAAGCAGTTGCAAGGCCTGGTGTTTGCAGTGTTGTCTATGGTACTGTACACTATAAAGAATCCTTCAGGGCATTCGATAAGAGTTGGGCATAGTCCCGACGTTGGGCTGACTTCTGTCGTGATATTGCCATGATTGTGCAGAGAGCGACTTAAAGGAATATTCACTCACTCGCTCGAATATTGGCCCTATATTTTGTATAATTTAACGATTGACTGTCTACTAGTTTAATTGTTTGATCACCTGCCTGAAGACACACAAGTGTTTATGAATTACTTATTTAATATAGAAGCTATTGAAGAAGCCAAGTGGAAGTCATCTACAGTCCTGTATAAAAAAACCTGTAGGGGGTAGTCTTGCTTTGGAGAGGGTGAAGTTCAGCAGTAACATAAGTGGCTAAACTTAGTGAGTACTTCCCTCCAGAGAACCTACCCCCAACAGAAGAATCAGCATAGTTACATTCCAGAGTCTTTCTCCAAGTACTATCTCGGCATCAACACTCATAACCCTAACGAATGGGGATATTATGAGCTTGAAGGTGGCCATTTGAGGGTTGTACGCATGGCAAGTCCAGCTGCTCCAGCTAGATTACATGCTGAAGGTGATAATGTGCAACTGTAAAAGTATCTGCAGCACGCGTTCAAATAAGTACATGAAGTATGGTATTACGAAGTTAGCATGAGGTAATTGTAAAATAATGTGCTGCTGTAATCCACCACAATTCGATGATGCTCAAAGTGCTGGTGGTGAAAACATGAGACAATGATGCACAGATTGGTTAGGAATGAACCCAATATGCCTAATTACATTGTAACTTCAATAAACCAAATAACTGTATATAACAGCTTGTTTTATAATCTGATTTTGTGCAGAAATTAACCACAAATGTATATGATTTTACACAAGAATATTTTCATGCCTACCAACTATTTTTGGTGGCCATTTTGAATTTTTCGAAGTCAAATACACCTCGAATCAATTCAATAGATCTAAAAATGGATTCCTTGACCCAAAATTAGTTGGAAAAGTGGTATTTCTTACCACTCTAGTCCAAAGCACAAAAAAGTTAGTTTTTAACATGGCGTTCGATGGGTCTTGGCGGCCATCTTGAATTTTATGTATATTCCAATGGTGGATTATGTTAGCATTTTATTACCAGATTCGGGGGTGCCTGTAGATACTAAAACCGTTGAGAAACCTTTTGTATCAATTTTTTCCTCCCGAAATTTTAATATGATCGCACTATTTTTTTCATTTGTGCGACTGGCAATTTAATTGGAGCTTAAAATGGTATATAAGCTCTATATTATTATTCGAGATCAAATTACCAGACTTTTTTCATTAAAATTAGTAGCCTAATCAACATTATCATAAGTGTACAAAGTGTATGCTGAGGGCAGGGGAGGAGGGTGTGCTATGAACATGTTGATATACTATGATCTATCTGGGACATCTGGTGATAAAGACTGAATTCTGTTCGCAATTTTGTTCTGCATTTTTTTTGTCAGTGAAGCTGGTATTCAAAAAGTTGTTTTTCTAACCCTTTTAACGCTGAATTCCTGGGCACACTTGCATTCCCACCGCTGAATTCCTGGGGAGAGATGTAAAAAAATCAGATATTTTGTAATGTCAGATTTGTCTGAAGACACTATCAGGATCTTAGCTTATGCGCAAATAATAACATGGGAAGGAGGATGCCTTACTGGTCCATAACACCAAGGTCATTTCAAGTTCACATCTAGGTCATTTTAAGGTCAAATTGGCAAATATTATTTAAAATATCCACTTTTCATCAACTTCAAGAAACACACTTGTATGAGCCAAAACTAGGTTACCCCCATGCCTGCCGGACCACATTGATTATACAGACAAAAATACTCAAAACAACACTCTGCCCGAGATATATCAGGCCCGCGCTAAAAGGGTCAACTGACAATTTCCAAATAGAAAATATTTTGTAATGTATCACTATGACAAATTGCAAAAAAAACACTCTTGAGAGAGATGGACGGGTTCCAAATGTTGCATGAAAAAAAAATCCTACTTCTCACGAAATACAGTCAACTCCGTTACCAAATGTTTGTCTCGACATCAATATAAACTGTATATTCCCTTATAATACAATAGATCATAAATGGGTGCACTATTTATTTGGGAACAACGAGCCATGTTTTAAAAAGACTATACCATCTATCATTATGACAGTAAAACCCATAAAATTAAGTAAGTTATTACTGACCCCTTACTTTTGACGCATTTTTAAATTCGCATATTGGGCTAGGCTACGTACATTTTTTACAACTGCTGCACAAAATGAGAGTAAAAATACGCACTTGCTATATGCATGATATGGGCCTATAGTTTGTCAGCTGAAATTAAGTTATCAAATAAAAAGAGTGGCTCCACGACCTGAGTTGGCAGTCAATCAGTATATTTCCGTATAAAACAAAAAAAACAGTAGGCCTAGGTCTATCTGCTTACCTTACAAGCAAGCAGAGACTGCCTTTTGGCTTCCAAGATAACATTGCTACAATGCTGGTAAATCCGTTCGTCGTGGCTATAATATGTAGCCTACTGTAGGCCTAGACCTTTTGCTGCCCATCACCAATGATTTTATTTATACACTGATATTGTAGGCCCTAACGCCAAGCCCACATATGTATGTTTACAGACTGTCAGTCAAGGGGTGTGCAGGCGAAATGAGTCCTGTCGCCACAAATGACTATTTTTAGGTGCTCTGAATGGTCATTTTTTTATTATTTACATCACAGATATTTTGCTTCTGTCGCCACATGTGGCTACAACTTGCCCACCTCTGCAGTGATAGACTAACAATAATTCAAATCGGGATAAGGACATTACATTTGTAAAATAATGCTACGGGAATTTTAATTTGACATCTGGCTGTGGTTATATTATGTAATTGATATGGCAGGACAAAGGTAAAGACACTAGAATTAAAACTGCATCAGCAGGAAAATCTCTGAATTTGACCTATGGCCGTGTATTAGTTTGTAGGCGTATTCTCATATACTCATATGACTGGGCTCAGTCAACACTGTCAAGTCAGTGTCAATCGGCGGGGACGGGGGTCCGTTTAAAATGATTATTTGACTCCTTTTAAACCTGTTCATAGGGTTTTTATAACTTTTCTCGGTCAGATATTATAATAAAAATGTACCAGGAATTATCATTGACTTCTGGGCGGGCTTTGTTTTTATTCGCAAACATGTTTTCAACCAACTGTCACATCATTTCACCGTGATGAGAGCAATATCGACAAGAAGGGCCGAGGGTGCGCTCAGATAACACTTAAAATATAATAAATAGCGATATAACAGTCACATGCAACCAGATGATTTATTATATAACATACATATTAATCGACAACTGTTATCAAATTGGAATATATAACAATTTATAAGAGGCATTTGAGGAACTAAAGTAGGTGTTGTCCACAGTGACCTGCTAAACTGCATGTTGAATGCTCAACCGGCATGAGGGCTGGGACCTGGTCAACGTCATCACATTTAAATATCATTTGCATAATTTCACTGTATGAAGTAATGGGAAGGAACCAAGATGGATGCCCACATTAAGTCCAATTTCCGACATATTTTAGTTGTATACTCCCATCTCAAACCAGTAAATAAATCATATGCAGCATTGTTTGCTACAGAAACACTGGTTATTTGATATGAATCTAACATGACAGTTCGCTGGCTTTTTCCTTTAAGAAAAAGGAGGAAGAGTGTAGGAAAGCAAGCAGTGTTGAGCCCTTGAGCTGCTGTCTAGACCTTTAGCTCAATGGTAAAACGTTGGCTTGTGGTGTGAGAGTTCTCCGGCTCGAGACTTGCTGGGTCACAACATAAATTGTCCACAATATTTACAAAATAAATGAATTTATTTTATTTTATTTAGCTTTTGACCATTACATATATTTAAAAACAGATACAAAAAATATACACATTATATCATTATAATATTATATACAACATTGGTCGTGCTGCGCTAGAACAGGCTTATAGAAGCCTCTGCAAGCTAGGCAGCAACTATATTTATTTTCATCTATGTACAAAAAGTATAAGAACAAAAGTATAAAAAATAATATACATAATAATGTCTGATTCCCGCGCCAAAACCAGAGATAAAATAACAACATATTATTATAAATTGTAGCAAAAAACACACTCTAGAAAGCGTAGAAACCTATAAAATAAATACAAGTAGAATACTTTTACAATAAAAATATGTAAGCTATAATAATTATCATGCTTTTAACATATACATCCCTAGGCCTATATGAAATTATTACGATTAGTCTAAAAACCTTCGGCTGGCGTCAGCTCGTAGTCCGAAACACAGTATATACATACTAATAAAAGTCGGACATGGTGGTTCCTCGACTGCCAACACCTACGTTAGAATCAGAACCATCTGCCAACCTCGCTGTCGAGTTTTTGGAAGCGTAGCGAAAAGCTTTCCCTCATCAACTCGGACAGTAAAGGTTGCGGTAATATCAATGTAGAGCATATGTTTCTCAGACCAGGTATTATCGTACATCACACCCAGAGCAGCAGCTGATAAAACGCCATGTACGGCGATTGTTGATATCAAAATCAAATAAATGTGACTTAAACAAAACATTCAACTGTCTTTTAAATGAGCTTAAACCATCTGACATGCGAATATGTTGTGGAAACTTGTTCCATAGACGTTATTCCATAGATGTTACCAATTGCTACTATATAAAATTTGATTATTAATTGATGTAATCAAATATATAGGCCTATATTCATATAGACTAGGCCATAGGCCTGAGCCCTATATATACATTGCAAGAAAATAGAAAACATAGAAAATATATATGTGCTTGGTCAGGAGACTCAGAAAGAGACAATTTTGCCACTGTCAAATGAGCCACATTAATATTTTCTAATAATTTTTTCTTGATAAATTTAAAGATGCAGAATATGCAGTGAGTAATAATTGTGTGTGTGTATGACGGACTGGTGTGAGTACTAACTACTCTAGCTGGGTCATGTCTTTATACGTTAGAATCTGACATCTGTCTAAAGACTATATCCGCGCTGCAAGTATTAGGTCCTACAATATTTCTAAAGGCCGCGGACCCATAGCATAGGTATGCAAATGAAGCGGAATGCTAATTAACTAAGAAATTTAGAATGATTTCAAAATAATAAAAAAATGTTTGCCATAGTTTATACAAAACGATATGGACTTTATTAGGTAAAATGGAATCAAAGGCATAACTAAATTTTACATATTAAACTCTGCCGGCTGCCATAAATAACCAGTAAAAGTACAAAAAATCTCCGATCATGATATAAACAAACTCCATTTTATAAATGACTTTTCTTATCCAGTTTCAGCTTAAAAAAAATTATGTATAGTGCTACTACTATGCTAAGCAACATCACATTCTGCACAAAAGTACATACCATAAATGTGTTTTATAACTTAGTGCTTTAACCCTTTCAGTACGGGGACCGTCTATATATGTCAAAATCTGACGTCCGTAGACGTCAGATTCTGATGTATAAAGATGATCCATGCAAGGAAAGAATTATAATATGTCTAAAGGCCGTAGACCCATAACATAGGTATTCAAATAAATTGGAAAAAGCTAACTAAGACATTTATGATGATTTCAAATTGAAAAAAAACTGTGTTCTTCATGGTCTATACAAAACTCTATCAGTGAGGTAATGGTAAAATTACTTGTATATAAAGTATAATATAGAAGCAATAATATAACAATGTGTCTTGAATACTACTTATTTTATCTTTATTTTAATTTTGAACTGGCTCAAGCGATCAATGATTTCTTACACAGAACCAGGTTTGAAGTACTGCATGGTATAAAGAACTGTGATTATTTTATTTACATGCATAGATTGTAGGTTCTAAATGTGAATCAGCTGATAGCCATAATCAGGGCGGGGGATCTTTCATGTAGTGGTGTGTTTATGTTCGGGAGATAAGAAAGGAGAGGAAAGACTTGAGAAGTAGGTACTGTTCGTAGGTCTAAGTTATGATCGAACACATAACTCATTGTTAAGCAACAAATACAATTTTAAGATACAGATATAAAACGCAATATTTAAGATTGCATATATAACATGCGAGTTTCTAATTTTGCTAGTGATATCTTTTCACCCTTGATGTTGAATTTTATCATTACTTCTAATACTACAAATCACCCTGGGTGTGCTAAACAACCTAAAAATATTGATAGGCCTTCTGTGCGATATCCTGTCAGACATATCGATCGATAACATAATTAACATAATCACATAATTACCAATCACATAATTAACTTATTTAATTCCAAATCTTAGAGATATATAACAATCACTCAATCACGATGATCGACAGCTGAGACACTGGAACAACAGTAAACCAATGTTTGCTTGGTGTTAATGTTTGTTTTTTATAACAATAATGACACCATTAAATCTTCCTTCAGGTAATTAAGCTAATCTACCTAGGTATAGGCCTACATTCAATCTTACAATCAGCTATGTTTCTTAGATTTGAAGAATGAAAGGACCGCACAGTATATTTTGAATGAAGGTAAAGTTGTACAATTTAGCGCTTCAAGGGTTTATTGCTTATCTGTGTCACCAAAAACACTGAAATGGCACAAAGAAGGGCATTTTGGTTCGTGAAAAACGACTATCAGCGAACAAGCAGTGTCGCAAGCATGGGCTGGGATACCCTAGCTCACTGCAGAACGAACATCTATCTGACGTTATTCTCTAAGATCATACATCAGCTTGTGGCAGTACCGACAGATGACTTCCTCATCCCGGCAGACAGACGCACACGTGCATCACATGAACTTGAGTGGGTAAATATACAATTCAAGGGGTCTTTCACTCTTTATTTTTTAAGAAAAAAAGTTACTTTAAATTATACACACTAGCGTCAGATATTGAGGGTAGGATCTATGTGATACACATTTATATCAGAACTGAATCTCAAACAGATTTTGAAAAAATTATGTGTTTCTGTGATGGACTGTAAAGATAAAATGTCAACTCAGCAACGGAGCAACGTATATATATATATATTTGATCATTTTCAAATCTTAAAGATCATAAATTGTTTTGTATGATAGTTTAGTGATATGTAAGTTGAGTGATTTTTTAAATAAAAAATGTTAAGACAGAACAGATATTTTATTGTGAAATTGTGTAGTTGCTGTGTTGACATATTGTTTCTGAGTTGACAAGACATAATAATTGGATGTAAACGTCATGTTCTAAGCGCAACTGTGAGATCTCTCAACACTAGAGAGCCCCATTTTCTGAAAAAATGGGTTCATCATTATAAAGACAAAAAGGAAATTTGAACATAATATGCCTAATGCTGAAAATGTATTTCGAAGGCCATCGTACAATACATGCATGCCAATATAATAAAGGTAAATTTGATTCAGAAAATCACCTGAGTGTAATTTGTAGTTTTATTCCTGTAAACAACTTCTAAAATACTCTCTCACTCTTATTTAATCAAAAACAGTTTTTTTAAACTGCATTTTACACTGATGAAGTTAAATTTTCAGTTTTAATTACAATCATGAGACAGAAAGCAGAATTCAGTAAATTCAGCAACGTTTTTGTGTTCAACTCAGAAACGTTGTTTTATTGTTATAAAAATTTCCACATAAACGAATACTCTCTCAAACTAATTAAATTGAAAACAATATTTTTTTTAATTGCATCTTATATGTATAGAGTTTTTAGTTTTAATTACATTAGTGAGACAGAAAGCTAAATTTAGTCAACTTAGCAACGTTTCTGAGTTTACTGGTCAACTCATAAACGTTGTTGAGTTGACCAAAATAATAATGTTGCTGAGTTGAATACAGACAACATGGAACATTCTTTAATGTACTTAAAATAGATGTATCATTGCCCACCGTTGCGGTAGGGGGATGGCCATCACGATCATTGTAAAGCACTTTTCAGTTTAACATGTTTTCAATGATTTTTTGCTAAATTATGAGCGTATTAGAGTTCACAAAGATAATGAATAGGCCTACGTTTCAGGGATGATTGTTTGGGCTAAAATGATTAGCAGTTCCAATTTAATGTTTGCAAATATTTCACCCACCTCAAAATATTGAGACTTTGCAGTTGTCTCCGCGTATATCAAATTAATTAAATGGTATCACACCACAATTTGTGGAGTTTAGATAGATAACACTGGCGCTGCTAAGTTGACCGGCTGACGTGAGACAACTAAAAAGCCTCAGTAAATGTATCCTTGGTAACTTTTTATATTGAGTTCATGTCTGTTTATGAATAAATTCCGTTGTACACAACATTTAAGCTATAAAAAAACTCAGGGTTAAGTTATTTCCAAGAGATCTTCCATTTTAAAACAATCTATGTTTCAGGTGTTAGATATTGGAAGACATTGCATTTGTGTACAAATTCGTGTATTTAATAAATTGTTTATTTTTCTCTGTTTATCGTATGGCCCATGGGACAACATAAAAAAAATTTGGACCCACACAATTTATAAATTTATTCAGAATAGCCAGAAGACACCAAATGACCCTTAAACTGTATATTCACTCAAGTACATGCAGGCATCTGTAAAGCAATGACTTACCAGCTAATATGCTGCGAGCGTCCGACTCTTGAGTTATTCAAGCAGCACATAAGGACCGCTTAGAGGCTAATATGCGCACGCTCTCACATCCATTGTCATTGGTGTGATACTCCTCATGGAGGTTTACCAATTAATGAACAGCTACAGATACAGAGTTTACACACCTTGTGTTGTTCTATGTGATCCGGATCCCTCTATTATAGTATATATATGACTGAGAACCGCGCAGCATAAAATACCGGGTATTGTGTGATGCAGTGCTTCTTCTTCTCATATGTAGCAGGAGCCTTTCGGCTACCACACTACGTACGGGGTACTCATAATCATAGTATCATAGTGAGGGACCAACGTGTGTTACCATGCAATGACCATAACTGTTTAATTTTATTATAATTATATCAAAATCACAAATAATATATTACGATGAAGAATAGTAGATTCTATTAATTTATTAGACTATTTATTAATCTATCACAATATATGTAGACTATAAATGATAGAGTGATATAGTATAGACTATAGTCTAGGCCAAAAAGAATAACTGTATTATTTATCAAATAACGTGGTTTTGCTCAGATGATATCATGCGATGTATGAAATAGTTTAAAAAAATTATTTTGGAATTACACGCTTCTGTAATACGAAAATTGTATTTGATTATTAGTAAAATATACAAATTTAAGATATTATCTAACATTAGGCGGAAATCGTTGGAGAATAGCAGATTAAGATCTAAGAGCTAAAACAATCTTAACTTTATTTTACGTAAGATCCTATCTTATCCCTTGTGCCGCTATATTGTATGTTTCTGTTTTTCATTCATTCGAAGCTGAAATTGCTAACGCAATTTGCAACATAAAATGATGAAAGATATTTAATTTCAATGGGAAATAGAAATCTCCAATATTAAATTATTGGATTAACTAACCATCTACTATCAAATTTGATGATATTTCTATTGATCAAGAAGATGCTAGAAACCGTATATACAGTGCTACCTCGATATAATGCCAACATTGGGACTCTGCCATTTTTTGGCATTATGGCGGGGTGGCATATGATGAGGGAGGTGATTTAGGCCTGTGGAATATGTGAGCTGATTAACATTATTTCTGATCTATATCGGTTGTTCTAACGCAGTCTGATTATAATCATAAAAAAAAAGAACACACATCATTACCTTTCCATAGTATTGCTTTATTTAAAACACCTTTTGTAAAAAAAACATTTATATATTTATGTACGACAGAAAAATTCTCAGTCTCTGTTTTTGTGCCCAGTATACCGGTGACCAAAGGCCTATGCCAGAGGCGTCTGGCAGAGATTAAAGACAATAAGTGTGACATTCTGCTCACACCACGTCTGGTATAAGTGTTATTTGTCGGCAGGTGATGTGAGTGCTCACGAAACCCGATGACATTTGTAAGCTACGTGTGCTCGATGTTATATTTACAACGACGGCCAAACGTCTACGACTTTGGACCAGCATTAAGCAAATGCTATACAGATGTTTTATGTTTGCTGGGCATAGACCTAATGCGGTGTGTGTGCAATGGACCGGTGCAGAGGTGGCGATCGCTAATCATGCATGCATGAGTGTCTATTTAACAGTCAATGATATCTGCCGATGTAAGAATAAACCTGTTGTCATTGTGATCGGGGGAGAAAACATGGCAAAAAGGAAATTGGGACTTGAAAATCCTTGGCATATGGCGGACACCGCGGTTGGCATTTAGTTGGGCTGACTGGTAAAACAATTGATCATTTAATGATAAAAGCATGAAATTTTGCATGCTAGGAGAACATACCATGGCGGTAAATTTTAGCTATAGGGCTTTTCCAAATTTGACCCTTGATCTTAATGGCGGCCATTTTGAAAAATGGCCGCCACAATATACATGTCTCAATATTACAGTTTCTAAATCACATGGAAAAATGATCTTGGTGTCTAAATATACAGTTTCAGGACCAAGTATTACAAAAAAGACAATAACAAATACGTAAATTTGACCTTTGCCCTTAATGGTGGCCATTTTTTAAAATGGCCCGCCGAAATATACATGTTTTAATATCTCAGTTTCTAATCCACGTAGAAAAACAATCTTGGTGCCTAAACATACATTTTCTGAGCCAAAGATTACAAAAAAGACAATTTTAAATACGCAAATTTAAAATTCGACTATCGTGGCAGTCATTTTTTTCCAAAATGGCCGCTATATTATAAATGTTTTAATATATCAGTTTCTAATTGATTTAGAAAAAAAGATCTGGGTGTTTATATATACATTTTCGGGACCAAAAATTACACGGAAGGCAATAAAAATACGCTAAATTATTTTTTATCTTAATGGTGGTCATTTTTCAAAATGGCCGCCAGAATATACATGTTTTAATATCTCAGTTTCTTATTACCGTGGAAAAAAGATCTTGGGAGTTCAAATATACATTTTCAGGACCAAGGATTATGGAGAACAATTTGAAATAAGTATCTAAATGATCCGATAAATGCTTGTTTTATCGTTCTAGGGATTTATTTCCAAATCATTGCGACATTAATGAAGATAAGATATGCATGGCAATGCTTTTTGGTTGATATAGGCTGAGATTGGTAGCATTAAGAAATGATATTTGCTATAAAATATTATTTCCAGTCTATAGCCAGTTGACTTGGCGGAACGTTCAAAACCAAACACGTGTTTGGCAAGTCAATATCGTCAAATAAGGCGAGTGGATTAAGCCACACATATTTCAATACTCTGAACAGTTATCATTATGTTTATGGAATAGTTTTAGACAATCTACAACAGTCATACACTCCACCGATTTATCCGGGGTGGGGGAGGGGGTCTCTGGCTCCTTATGCTTGCTCGACCTAATAAGTCAGACTGTGATTTCATACCTGATGCTATTAGTAATAATGAGAGAGAATTAGTATGTATTTTCATAATACACAAATACGTAAGTATCTATGTTAAAAACAAACCTTAGTGTCACATATAGTAATAGTTGGTCAGTTTGGATATTGTGAATTGGGATGACTGCCAACAGGCAATGGGAGCTGAGAAGTGAAGTGGTCAAGATTAACCTTTCTTCCTATTTTAGGTCTATGTAGCCAATGAAAATATGTTTGTTTACACACAATGTGTGCAAGATAGATGTAGTTAAATATACTAAAATCAATGTCAAAGCACGATCTATAAACTATTTTGTATGTAGCAAGAACAGGTTAAACGCTATTTAAATTTTCATATTAAATAGAAGGTTTCAATGATAGCGATGTTTGATTCTATTAATTCTAACCATCTAAAATGAGTTTTCTGCCAATATAATTGGTCTGAATTATTAGGATGCCGTTTTTTAAATCATTCTATATTCAAGATTTATAAAAGTACTTCAAATTATATATATATTTAAGCTATACATTTCAATTCCAAGTGGATTTAAAGATATTAAAGTTAGTAATTATTTTTTGTTGGATGAAGAAAAATGTTTAATATATAGTTTAATCATTTACATTAGCAAATTACATTGTAACTGGATTGTGAGGGAATATAGTTTACGTCGCTTTCTGCACATTCATAGCAATATCGCGACTGAACATGCTGGAGGAAGTCTTGTATCCTACTTTTATCGAATAACTTCAGGGGTTCTTTATAGAGCACATCACCAGTAACTGGATTATAACTATAAATTACCAGACAATCCAATATATTGATCTACATTTATTTTAAATATTTGCAATTATATAACGGCCATTAATTTCTTCTGTGGCATTGAAGTGTTTAGGGTATATTTTTTGTAATTTAGCCCTCGGAATACTGTTGACACATACTAGTATATCTATTGAAATAGCTATTTTTGAAAATGGCCGCAATTGGGGTGAGTAAAATGTGTTTTTATTTTATATATTTAAACATATTTTTTTTGTTATCATTGCGCTTGTAGGCCTATATTAAGATACAAAAGTTTCGCATATAGATAGATACTTCGCCGAGATATTGACACTTAAAGTTCAAGTGGGGAGGGGTGCTAAAACTGGCGGTTTTCTGACTATATATATTAGGCCAGCCATTTTGTAAACTGGCTGCCATTGAATTCATGGGAATGTTCTTTTGTTGGATTAAAATGTCTAAAAATACTTTTTTTATCAGTGCCCTATTCAAGTACAAATATTTCTATTTTACGTGGATTAGAACCTGTGATATTGACAGGTACAATGGTACCTGTCACTGACTGGAGTCAGTGGAATGAGTTTTTTGTTGGATTAATGTGTTTTAAAATACGGTAATAAGTATCAGTAGGCCTACCCCTGGAAATGTATATTTAGATAAAAATACTTCGCTTTTAGGTGGATTAGACGCTGAGATGTTGACACGTACACACGGTCGACCATTTTGTAAAATGGCCACATCTGGAGTCAGTAAAATGTTTGTTTGTCGTTGAATTATTGTGTTTGCAAATACTTTAATCATTATCAGTACCCCTGAAAATGTATATTTAGATAAAAATATTTTGATGTCAGGTAGATTAGAAGCGGAGATATTGACACGTATTCAGATTTGGTAGGCCATTTTGTAAAATGGCCACCACTGGAATCGTCAAATGTTTTTTTTTGTTGGATTATTGTGTTTACAAATACTTTATTCATTATCAGTACCCCTGAAAATGTATATTTAGATACAAATATTTGGATTTTATGTGGATTAGAAGCCGAGATATTGACACGTATTCAGATTTGGTCCGCCATTTTGTAAAATGGCCACCACTGCAGTATCGTCAAATGTTTTTTGTTGGATTTTTGTGTTTACAAATACTTTTTTCATTATCAGTACCCCTGAACAAATCCTTATTCATTATCAGTACCCCTGAAAATGTATATTTAGATTAAAATCTTTCAGTTACAGGTGGATCAGAATCTGAGATATTGACACGCGTAATATGTGGACTCTGTCGGCCATTTTTAAAATGGCCACCACTGGAGTCAGTAAAATGGCTGCCATTAAAGTCATTTAAATGCTCTATGTTGGATTAATGTGTATAAAAATACTTTATTTATTATCAGTACCCCTAAAAATGTATGTTCAGATAAAAATATTTTGCTTTTAAGTGGATTAGGCGCTGAGATACCGACACTTATATACATTTTGGCGGCCATTGTGTAAAATGGCCGCCAGCCAGTTCACAGGTCATTTTTATGATGGCCCTATAGCTTAAAACATTCTCAAGGGTGTTCTCTTACAGCATGTAAAATTTCATGCTTTTATCATTAAATGAACAATTCCTTCATATATATCCACCAGTCAGCCTAACTAATTGTGTCGCGGGATTTAGCATTGGCGAAAATAGCAGTAGGTGAGGTTAATGGCATTATATTCAGGGGCGATTCAGTGAGGGAGCACTGTATATGGTTCTAACACAAGGGTAAATACGTACGAAGATATGGCCCAGGACCACATATTATCAGAGAGAGAGATCATGACTGCTTAAATTTGGACCTAGGTCTATAGTCCTACAGGGTGTGGTTTTGACACCACCGTCACGTGATACTTTGTCAACCCTTTCAGGGCGACAAACGTCAGAATCTGTCATTATATGTATCCGGGTCACATGGTCCGGGAATCCAGCGTAAGCCTGATACTAGTTACTAATTTAACATATAATATATATATGATATGGGCCTAACTATAGCTATAACCCTACATGCATAAATATTCTTGTATTTCATATTATAATCAGATTGGTATAGCCTATAGGCCTATACATGGTTACCCTCAATAAATATTCTGACTATTTCCAATTTGTGTCACAGAATACATTGGGTAATAAAAAATCAAAGACGTTTAAAAAAAATTCTAAAAATAAATGATTGTCTAAAGTGTATAGTTACAAATATTACAGGTATAGTTCCAACAGAATAGGCCTATAATGAAAAAAAACGAGAACATAAAATTACTCCCAAATTACTAGGTCAAAAACGTCAGTATTAAACGGGAATTTTAGAATGATTGAAATATGGGTAGATTTTACTTTTTTAATTTCAACTTTATATAAAGTAGATGAATTGGCATTATACGTACTTATATCAGAGATTGTTCATATCAAATATCTGCTTATAGTCAGGGGGCCAGTGGCTGAACCTGGAAAGTGGGTCCAAAGTTTTTTTCTCAATGTTTTCATATTATATAGGTATTGTACTATATGAAACCGCGTGATGGCATTCTCACAGCATTGAGCATTTTTAAATAACGCGTTTTACATTTTTTCGCCTATCGCGGTACAAAATAGTGGTTTTAGGTGATCGGGAAAAACAGAAAATCCCTGTATATATTCACATAACTGATAGCTATTAGTTTGATTGTTTGTATATTGATGTATATTAATAATAAATATCATTCGGTCAAAGGTCAAGGCTATAGTTCAAGGTCAAAGGTCAATAATTCAGGTCCATCATGCCTAATTCAGTATCGTTTGTATATTACACCCTCCACATTTTTATATGTTTATATAGCTGAACCTGCATTCATTGTCTTATAATTTAGGTTTTTGTTATGAGGTTCCATGCATCTTGATAAACAAGATAACCTGTCGCTCACCTATTCTCGTTCCTCTAGGCCCCACTCCTAATGTGGCCTATTTTACCGTATCCATTTGCTGGGATGAAATTTAATGGTAACATTATAGGGCTTGAATTGTGTAGCAATTGATTATACGTTGCCATTCTATTGTATGGGCCAGTCAACATGATTCACTAACCCAATGTTGGTCATCATCTGCGACGCTGTCACACCATGAAATCACCATTAATGCGCTGCATTGACTCAACGCTCCCCCAATGTTTAGATGCCCGGCCGTTATTGAGACACTCAGACAAAATTTGTGAGCCTTAATAAGGTAAATTTAAATGCCAATTGGCTAGCCGCTGTGTCAGGCATATGCTTAAATTAAATTATAAATTTTAATTCAATTTTTTTTCAAAAAAATATAAATTTTGTTCATCAATGACAATGCGGTTTGCATTTAACTATGACGTAACTATGCTCCATTCTTGTGGCATGAAATTTTGACAGATGAGTAAATAATTCATGATTTTTTCTTTTTTTATAGTTCCAATATCACAGCATATCTATATCTGACTATATGGATACATCAATTATCAATATGTGGTGTAATAATTCAGAGGTTGCTGTAAACTATCAAAATTGCACGTAATCGTTATTTAAAAAATGTTCTTTATCTTAAACAAATTAAATAATCCGCAATGACACCACCGCCTTTGCCATCATTTTGTTATTTGCTATATATAATATTAAAATTGCTACTACCTTACTGTTCATTGTTTGTTTCATCATCTTTTTTAATGAGGTACTAGTATACATCATATTCTGATACAAGACGATGTATTCCTGCTTAGTTGCTTCCATGTTTCATCCATATACTAATGGATCTAACTGGCTCAGTGCATTATCAGGGCATTATTCACTTGAAAGTTTGTAAATGTTATATTTTCAAATGTTCCTTCAAGGCTTTCTCAGTTGGTGGCAATCAACATACATGTAATTATGAACAGGTGGTGCTCCCCCGGCCGACTTGCTAACCACAGAATAAGTTCCTTACTGCATCAACTGATCAAGCTAGAGATCATTAATATCCCCAAGAAGCCTTGTTGGATGATATTTAACATGATTCCATTACCAATGCATCCAGCCATAGCATCACATCGAGATAAGAAGGGTCCTGGCAGCAGGTTTGAAATGAGGTCAGAATATTCGGCAGTGACCAAGACCAGTTTGTTTGTGGCCAAGATCACCTATGTGGTGGCTGAGATGATTTTTAAAGTGACTGTGATGACGTATTCAATGGTCAAGTTTACTTCTGCAGTGACCGAGATCACTTTTTTCAGGGACTGACATAAGATTGTTAGTGGCCAAGATCACTTTTGTAGCGGCTGAGAAACTATTAAAGTGACTGTGATCACTTCTTCAGAGCCAAGATCACTTTTTAGTGGCTTAGATATTTTTTTCAGTGGCTGACACCAATTTGTTTGCGGACCAAGATCTCCTTTGTAATGGCTGAGATAACCTTTAAAGAGGCTGTGATCACTTCTTCTTTGGCCAAGATCACTGTTGTAGTGGCTGCGATAACATTTAATGCGGCTGTGATCACTCCTTCAGTGATCAAGATCACCTTTCTAGTGGCTTAGATATTGTCAAAGTGGCTGTGACCACTTCTTCAGTGGCCAAGATCACTTTTGTAGAGGCTGAGATAACTTTTGAAGTCGCTGTGATCACTAAATCTTCTTCAGTGGCCAAGGTCACTCTTGTAGCGGCTGAGATAGTTTTTAAAGTGGTTGAGATCACTTTTTCAGTGGCCAAGATCACTTTTATGGACGCTGAGATAACATTTAAAGTTTCTGTAATCACTTCTTCAGTGGTCAAGATCATTTTGTAGTTGCAGAGATAACTTTTAAAGGGCTGTGATCACTTCTTCAGTGATCAAGATCATTTTTTAAAAAAAATGGCTCCATAGAATGTAAAAATAATAACAAAAATCTGTACCTTATAAAGTTAACATGAGAGAGAAGTCCTGCTGGTATTCACTAAAAACGTTGTAAATTGTTCAAATGGAGGGATAAAATACAAACTTAGCGCTGTGTTGTACATTTTCGTATTTGACAGAAATACAATATTATGCATCCACGTTAAAGCACTTGATAGTAACTTTCAACTGATACCAAAGATGCTGGTACATTTTTTTAATTTTGGAACTCATTCGGCAAAAATATGAGACACAGTCTATTTTCCTGAGCTGAAAGAAAAGTGCTCAAATTTTACGTCTACAAAAAAAAGTGTGTAATATGTTGAAATAGCTAATTATTTGTTACTTCCAAATGGGTTTATTTTAAGTCAACAATAGCTGTAGAACATGTTTGAATCGAAACTAAACATATATACCATACAAAAATAGGCTAAGAGAAAAGTATTTTGACTATTTACTGAAAAAGTAATAAAAATAGGTAAAATTAGGTTTAAAATACCAACTTAAAGCTTGTGCATTTTTCAAAAATCGGACAGAAAATATGTTACATCCACGTGAAAGCCTGTTCCAGTAGCTTTCTGTTGGTATCAAATATATTGATATAGCTTCACTACTCAGTGGGCGAAAATGTTTAATACGCTAGTTTTTTTCCAAATCAAAAAAAATCGCGCATAGGTCATGTACACCTTTGGCCATATTTCAGTAAAGCAGCTACAGTTACCTGAAAAACAGGTTGATTCTGGGCCCTGAATAGTCCAACTATGTGAAAATAATAGTGGCCTAAATTCCCATTCCGGGTGACACCTTACCCCCAGCCACGTCTGGTCTAATAATCCAGCTGACGGATAAACAAACAGACAAACCATCCCGACTAAAAACATAGCCTCTTATGGCGGAGGTAATAAACCACACAATGATATTTTTCAAGAAAATGTATAAAGCTATAAACGAATATTTCGATGTTAAGTGTTAACATCATTGGATGACGTAATATATGCAATTTTAGAACGTATGGCCACAATTACAAATTATATTATCTCGTCGATATATATATAAATAATAATTATTGCTCTACAAATGTTTTATAGCTGCGTTGTGATATCACATTGAGGTTCGTAATGAAATTCCCTTCATTTTGATATGTCACACGCCTAAATTATTATAAAATTTGCTAACTGGTAATTGGGTTTATGCAAGACCTTGGGGTCAAAGGGTTCACATAACTCAAAACTTCTGGTTCAATCAATTTATACAGTTATGAAATCACTTTTGTTAATACTGAATACATACTATTTCAAATAATGGCAAATATAGATTAGGTTAGTGCTTTATATACATATTTATATTTTTCGAACCGTGGGAAACCATTATTTTGCATCCCGATTGACGTGATTTTATAAAACGTGTTATATAAAAATGCTCAATGTTGTGAGAATGCCATCATGCAGTTTCATGGACTACAATACTTATATAACATGAAAACACTTAGAAAAAAACTTTGGACCCACTTTCCAGGTTCGCCCAAAAGTATGCATTTGACCCCCTGACTATTATATTGTGTAGGCTAAAGGTCCCTTTACACTCAACGCTGCTCAAGTAATTATCGACTTGCCAATTAACACGAGGCGACATGGGAGCCACCTGGTGATTGACATAGTCTTGGTAAAATTGTGTACTTTGGAAGTTTAATAAATAAATTGTTGTTTAATTTACTTTATATTCTTCTATTTGTGAATTGATGTAGTCCATGTTTAGCTTTTGCAAGAGTACTTGTTAGGTTTAATCTGTAAATTGATACGGATAGTGATAGATTTAGTAAGTCACTCAATCACTGTCACTGGACTGGATAAATCTTGCTATTTTGGCCAATTATCGCCCAGACCAGATTGCAGGAAGGGGAAGGTCGCATAGGCTCTACTGCTATAGCCGGTTTGTTTGTTTATTTGGTTGATAGCTAGCCCGATAGAAATGATCGGTAGCCGTGGACATAGCCTTTTCAAAGGTCCAAGGGGTGTGACAGGGCAAGTGGTGTCACTGTCAAGGGCAAGGCTGTGACGTGTGCGACAAGGCCGTTAGTAGCGTTACTGCCACCGCGGCACCGGCTCTCCTTTTTAAAGTAGGTAGTCTACTTTCAATAAATTATAAAATTGTCCAATAAAATTATGCTGAGCCTTTTTTCGTAACTGCCCACATGCTAGAATAAATAATCAGGTGGAGGCCGACCGCAGATTAACGTACGTACTTCAAAGGACGTACGTACTTCGATCTAGGTAGACCGTACTTCCATTGACGTACGCTTCTCGTCATCAACTGGCTTTAGGGGTACCTATAAATATCGTGTCCTGTAGCTTGTGTCGCCTCCTGTCATTGGTTAGCCCGGTTGAGGATTGCACAATGGTAGATAGCCTACCATTCTAGTTGGCGGGGAATTCCCAATGTGCTTTCACCAGGGACACATGATAGCTCAAAGTTAGTACTTTTCAAATACTACATCATTTTTGCTTATTTTGCAGAAATAGTAACATTGCCAATCACAACTACAATATAATTTCGGAGAAGTGTTATTCAAGTTTCGATTGTAACTTGTTTTGAAAGATTTCTATGTTTGTAAAATTAAATATTGACATTAAATTGTCGATGGGGTTTAGTGAACTGTGAATTTTTTTCAGTCTTAATACTTTGATTGTAGTACGTACGTCGATTGACGTACTTATCGTACGTCAATCGACGTAAATAACCATGAAAAATATTATCTCCCTGATTATCTGTTCGTCTATCTTGTACAATTTAGATTGTTGGCGATATCCAGCTGAGATCATATTATTTATCAACAATGCCAGTGTTTGGGGCCGTTTAACCCTTATGTTGCCGATTTTTTCAGACAATTTTTCATCCATTTGAAGCTGGAATTGCTAACGCAATTTCCAGCTCCAAATGTCGAAAAATAATTATTTTTATGAACAAATACATCTTTAAAATGAATTAATAGATTAACTAAGCATCTATCACAAAACATTTTAGCATTTTGAGTTGAATGTATTGGTCTGAAAGTTGCTTGAAAACGGATATATTCGGTCCCGGCAGCATAAGGGTTAATAATTACATAACGCCTAGAAGGAAGAGGGGGGGGGGGGTAGCCAACACGTACAACGTTAAAAGCATTATGAAGGGTGGGAGGGGGTGGGGGGAGCAGGGTGAAAAATCGCTCAAAAAAGCTTAATGTAATTGTTGAACAGCCCCTTAGGGTGGTCAGGCCATTTTTTCAATTTCAAAATAAAATATCATATCATATATACTGTATACCAAATTAAATTTATTGCCATAACAATTAGATAGACATTTCTTTTAATGCTGTACATAGGGCCTAGGTGAAAAATCAACTGAGTTATCGATATTTCAATTTTTGCAATATTATTTATTTTTCTGTTCGTTTTTACGTTTTTGTTCTTGGTGGTTAACTTACATGATGTTACAAACACACATAAACAGACTTCCAGACACAAGAATATTTTATTATTGCAATAGCTACATCAGTGCATGATATTATAGTGATCCAAAATGTTTGATGCTTAAAAAAGCAACAGCAGGCCATATCAGAAGCATGTTCCTTTTCCATCTTATACTACTGCGTAGTCCTTCATTGTTTTAATGACATGAATAAAGGGAATGTACGGTATAGCGGATTGTAGTATCACCCCCACAGAAACCCACAACAGAGACACACAGAGGGAGAGAGAGGGCAGAGAGTAAGAGAATGGGGAGAGAGAAATAGAGGAGAGTGGGGAGAGGAGGAGAGAGAGTATGAGAGACAGAGTAGGAGAGAGATAGAGAGAGAGAGAGATCAGGAGGGAGAGAGAGAGAGTAGGAGAAAGTAGGGTAGATAGCGAGAGAGAGTAGGAGAGACAGAATAGGTGAGAGACAGAATAGGAGTGAGTGTAGGAGAAAGAGAGGGAGATAGGAGAGAGAGCAAGAGATGAGAGAATGCGATGAAGAGAGTGGAGAGAGAGTGGAAAGCGAGTAGGAAAGATAGTAGGAGAGAGAGTAAGAGAGAATGAGAGCCGAGAGTAGGAGAGAGAGTGGGAGAGAGAGAATATGAGAGAGTATAGGAGAGAGAGAGTAAGGAGAGATAGAAAGAGAGAAGATATAGTGGGGAGAGAGATAGAGAGAAGAGAAAGAGAGGACTGAGAAAGTGAGAAAGAGAGTTCTAAAAAGAAAGAAAGAGAGAGGAGAGAGTCGAACATATCTCCTTTCTCGCTCTCTCTCTATTGTGGATGCATGTGGGGGTAATACTACAATCCCTTTTATAATGTGTCCAAACATGCTACAGGAAGCGGTTTGCTTTCTGGGTTACAATAGTGCTTATATCTTGGGATTGAGTTTCATCTCCGGCCTGAAGGTATGTTGTCAAATGATTTGGTAAGCGGTTACCTGAAATATAAACAAAATTTGTCAAATTATGTATTTGTAAATGTTGATAGTCTACTGGTACTTCAGTGAAGTATAAGTTAATTTAGGCTGACATATTTTATTATTTATTGATAATTCAATTATAACCCTATCTAGGCCTACTTAGTCTACTAACTATAAACCCTTGCACTGCCAGGGCCACATCTGAGAACTTTTCAAACTAAATGAAATTGATTAAATATTTTGGGACACTACTAACAACAACATCCACATTTTTATAACGGCTAGCGACATTCATAGTCTCATTATTGAAATTAGTCTTTTAATAATGATACGAAACAACAGTAGGCCTATAGTCCTATACTATATGAAAGGGGTCTGACAAATAATAACACATAATAGTTAGCTAGCAGGTTCGTGCCCAGGATTTTTTTTTTTGGGGGGGGTCCAATTTTGGATTGCTGGGGTATTTACTGCTTGAATTGATATTTGGCATTGAGCGAATGGGAAACGCAGGTTAGGGGGGTCTGGGAGCATGCCCTCTAGAATTTTATTCTATTGTTAGGTGCAAATTGGTGGAATATGGTGGATTCTGTGATCACAGGGGGGGGGGGACCCTCTCGAACCTCCCCCCCCCCAATGACGGGCCTGAACATTAGTAGGATATCACTAGAATATATTTTAAAGACCTTCCTCACTAGGCCTACTCAAACACCATACCATGATACAATGATGGTAATGTTGGGTCAACGTCGCAGATGGCGATCCAACATTAAACCAGTATTGGTTCTGCGTTGTGCTGCCACTGTGCCAGTGCTGGGCATATTTAAAATACAGTGTTAGCTGGTTAGGGTGTGAGCGATCAATAATTATCGGAAGGACCGGTCAACCTACTTTTGTACAATGTTGGACCAACGTTGAGCCGACGTTGTATACATGTTATACAAAATATTTTGTGTTTGTTGGGTTAGCCCTACTAGGCTAGACCTACTAGTACTAGTCTAGTAGCTAAGTAGGGCAGACCAGGCCTGGCTGTGCTTAAGGCTTAGCCTTAGCTTAGAGGCCTATACCGTACTTCGATTGAAGTACGTACTTCATTCAAAGTATACTTCGATTGAAGTACGTACGTCGTTTGGCGTCTATCACTGGCGTACGTCGATCAAAGTATGGCTGGTGTCCGTACTTCAATCGACGTACGGATGTACACCACCCCGAAATAATCTTAAAATGTTGAAAACTCAAACATCGGAGCTACACAAATTTGGGCTCTTACGATAGCATACATATTTTTCTGTATAAAAAAGTAATTCCCAACGTTGGCTCATGACAATACTCACCGAAAAACAATGAAGAATGTTGCCAAAAATCACAGGCTCTCTTTCTTTGTAAATTTGCCAGAAGTATAAACATGCGCCTAGCCTCGTTTTGGTACCAATCGACGCGTGAGGTCTCTATGAAAGATTTCCCATGTCAAGCTATTTCTATTTATAAATGGGAACGATTCAATCTCACGCTGAAGGGGAGCCCTATTATAAATGTAGGTGTACGTTAATGGACGTACGGTCTAGCTAGATCGAAGTATGTACGTCTTTCAAAGTACGTACGTTAATCTGCGGTCAGCCTCCACCTGATAATTGACCACATTCCAGTTTTCACTGAGCAAGAAAAATGCTGTGCCAGATCGAAATCTGAGCTAATGATAAAAACATCCAAAAGCTGTGACCTTAATTTTGCAAATTCTGGCAGGGATACAGAAGCTAAAACATCACCCAGACAGTTGAACTTTTTGAAGCAGCTGAATAAAACTACTGGGATGTCCACGAGGGGGTCATGGAAGAAGAAAAATTTTGATGGATTCTCATCCTTATAGCCATGAAACTGCCATTTTTACCCTCGGTGCGCCCCATGAGGAAGTGCAGGGTAGGCAAACAAAACTTCACCCAGGTTTTACCATGGGCAAACTAGTGCAGCCTTCCCCAGGCATCTCAATTCTTCGAGATGCCCACATTGTTCTGTCCAAACGGTCTTAATGATGTCCTCCAGAACTTCCTCATAGGGCAGTGGACATAGTCTATTTTCATTTTTTGCATTTTTGTACAAAAAATTTAAAATGGCACCTGTGTAAAAAAAATTATCAGAAGGGACCACAGCATGCCTGTTCCACTTACCTCTTCAAGCACTTTTTGCAACAATTATGGAATTAAAGGCGAGAGCTGGCACCATTTTTCATAATTGCGAGAAATCTAATGATGGGAACCCTCGGAAAAGGTGATGAAAGTGTCATTCAAAGAAAATTACTTTTTTAATTCTACAATAATGGCTTCATTTCTACCAGTAATAGTGAGCAAGAAGAACAAACAAACAGAGAAAAATATGTCTTTTATTGCAGTGTATCACAAATTCATATAAATCCTGAAAAAACACGAAAAACCCCATCATAATAACTGTTTGAATGTACCTATTTAAAGGTGTGGTCAACTGTCAGAATTCGCGGGACAAGGGTCCCCCATAAGGCAATATTGCCCGTGGGTAGGCCAAGGCCCTATTCCATAATAATACTAAATATGCGTTTCATACCCAAAGCCTCATTAAAAGCAAGTTCTCAAATCACAGTAAGTTCATACATACTTGAGCGACATCTATGAGTTAATAATTAAAAGCTCTTCGCCCTTGCCCCTACTTGGTCGCTGGCTTGCAAACAAACTGACTGTATTACTGCGGGGATGTTGAAACTGCTTGACCCCAAGCATGTATTGACATGCCCAGTACACACAAAACATTTGTATGACTTTATGCAATGTTGGACCAACGTCGAAGATGTTGGGCCGACGTTGTATAAATGTACAAATGTCTTGTGTTTGCTGGGCAGGAGGACTTTCGCTCAAACATTGTACATTTATTCAATGTTGGTTCAATGTTGGGCCAGCGTCCCAGACGTTGGCTGAGCATTAAAACAGCATTGGATCAATGTCCCGTTTAAGTAGTATCTTGTAATCAGTTCAGTGGCTATATTATTGCCGTCAATCTGTACTCAATAGGCTACTGTTGGCCTACACTTGACAGTCCCGTCCCAGGCATGCGCGTCTTCCAATTTAATAATTCTTTAAATTTTGATCTAATTCTTTTTAATCTAAATCCACAAACAAGTGGTCACACTCACAGCACAGTCATGATCCTCAGTCTATAATCTATCCATCGAAAGGTTGAGGAATGTTAAAATTAAAGTTAGCTTTTCACTGATTATTTCGTCAATTCTCAAATGGTTTTTATGAATACCATTATTTTGTAAACTCTATTTTTGGACCAACGTTGAAGACGTTGGGCCGACGTTGTATAATTGAGTCATTCGGCGGAAAGAGTTTCGATTGTACCCCCCGTCATGCAGTTAATACTGACAGCAATTCTGTGGAATTTTCAGGTTTGTTGCCAAATGACTCTTTTTACAACACTGAAATATTTTTGTATAAACCATGTCCATGGATACCATTTTTTTTCAATGTAAAATCATCATAAATGTCTTAGTTAGCCCTTTCAATTTCATTTGAATACCTATGTTTTAGGTCTACGCCATTATAAATATTTTAATTCTTTCAGTGTGCAAACCGTCTTCAGACATCAGAATCTGACGTCTAAAGACTGTTCCCGCACTGAAATGGTTAACTGATTAAAGTAAGGATGACTGTCCTTGAAAATGTGAGTGAAATCAGAGATACGAACCCCTGCGATTCTGCCGTAGTCACAATGATTTCAGCTGCTTATTATGCTTCTAGGATGCCAGTCTATTTTTAGTGTTGTGAAAAAAAATGTTATGTTGACTTTTATCCACACTTCTCCTGGCCTAGTTTAGCCTATATGTGCACAAAGGTGGCCTAAAACTCCATTCATTTAATTTAATTTGTATCCACACTAAAACGGCAATCACAGTAATCACACCTCTTAATATATTTTTTTAAATTGCTGGAAGAATTTTTTTTTAAATTGCTGGAAGAGGGGCTAGATTGCTAGACTCCAGACTCTCGGCCCTGCAAGTTTGACGCTCGGCCTCTGGCCTCGTTTCCGAGGTACTACACTTTCTCTTGCCCTATAATAGTTTAACGACATTATATATTTTAACCCTTCAGTGTGGGGATTGACATTTAATTTCAGATTCAAAAGCACTGTTGGTCTCTGCACTCAAAGGGTTAATACAGTTTGTTTGTGATTCTTTTACCTCATTATATTCAATGATTTTGTTTATTTTTTAGAGGTACACAAAAGAAGGCTGTTAGTTTGGATTTTACATATAGATCCCAAATAAAACCACCGGTTCAGTTTTTAGTTTGAGACACAGCTCTATTTCTGAGCATGGAGGATACAAATGGTTGGTGATTTAATAGTTTATTTAAAATTTGATGATGTTTATATCTGTCCTTGGAACTCTTTAATTTAAGCATTATTTTGTGATATTTTTCACTCATTTGTAGCTTATAATGCTGACTCAATTGTCAGCTTCAAAAGAAGAAAATATTATATAACAGTATATTCTATTGCTTTAGATTTGTAAAAATGTGTCAATTTTGTAGTCAATTAACACATGACATGCAATAAAATTTAACTCTATTCATATGTGATATGTGTAATTTAATTATTATTGTATAATGAATCTTTAAATTCCGTTATCAATCCCAACTCAGACTTAATATTTATAAACTGGCACAAGCTTCTACTTATTTTGATTCTTAATTGTTAATCAATATTTCAGATGTTGGCCATGTGCATTTCCCCACAGACCAGACTGTGCAGCATGACTCTGAGATTGTTGTGGATGCGGAGTCTCAGGGTTGTATCAACGTGCATTTAGGATTCCTCCAGATAAACCATATCTATGAGATCAGGTTCAATATCACGGACAAGATGGCTCAGGATTTATCTAGCGATCCTCTACAGAACCTCCATTGTAATGTTATGAAAACCTGGCCAACAGAGGATGGTAAGGACCTTAACCTTGTGTTGCTAGAACCCTATATGTACGGTTTCAATCATGTTTTAGATCAATAGAAATATCATTAAATTTGATGAAATATTTTGCTTAGTTCATCCAATAATTTAGGGCTCGAAATTAAAGGGTGCCCGCGTGCCCGTGGCACCCTAAATGTGTTGGGTGCACTCTAAAATACTGGCATGCGTGTCCTCCTGGCACCCAAAAAGACGGATATAAAAATATTGATTTTTGTACATTTAGATTGATACAATTATGATGATTCTTAGTCTTCTCTTACTTTCTATTGCGGACATGGGCGAGAGTTATAAAAACTTTCAGTGTTGAGTTCAATACAGGCCGCGGGATTGCGTCATTAGCGCCCAATTGCCGCACTGTGAGAAATTCCATTGGGCCACGTTGGCGCGTAGCGGTAAACATCGTCTTTTGAGTTTTTTGTTTGTTATAGCCAGCCCTGGAATCATCGATAGCCAGAGTTAGAACTATGAATATTCTGGGGTTTGGTGTGTTGCAGGGTTTAACACAAACTTTTTTGAGCAGTGGTCCACAGGACCACCAGCTCAGAGAATCTGGTGGTCCTACAATTTTTCTGGTGGTCCTGAGAATAAAGTCTCGGCACACAAATTCATACGCGTATATCATTAAAAAGTGAGTGAGATAAAAAAAAATTTAATATGGCGATTTATAGCAAGCTTGATTACATTCATATCATTTTGATACCAATTGATCTAGATTTGGTAACCATTTTTTGCTTTAAAAACATTGAAATCGGGAAATATAGGCCAAGTATAAAATGTAGTCCCTATGCTGGTAGTAGCAAGGCATATGAAATGACTAAGTCTGTCAGCCTCCCTCCCCCCTCCAGCCTGATACTCCACATAGGATGTGCTGCTGGAGTAGGCTAAAGCATTTTGGCAACGCTCAGGGAAGGTACTAGGACCTTATATTTGAATGTGAAATAAAAAAAAGCCTGATTTTTTTAAAGCACCCTTTTTTATTTTTCATATTGATAGAGTAGGCCCTATGTCCTGATGATTACAAAATATATATGTTTATATAGGGGGGGGGGGCTATATTTTTTCATTTAAAGATTGCTGGATCGATGGGTATTATGTCTGGTGAGACAATAAACAAGAAAAATTCGAGGTTTTTGATTTTGATTTTGACTTTGTACTCCAGCAGCACCTCCTATGTGGAGTATCAGGCTGGAGGGGGGAAAGGGCTGGTAGACTTAGTCAACCAGCTGACTCTTGAACGCTGCCACATTTTTAGGTTGATGGTAGACGGGGCCTTTGTTTCCAGAGGGTGACCTGGATGTTGTTATAGACTCCAGAAATTCAAACAAAATGGCCGCCGTTTATACTGTTCATACCAGCTTGATTCGAATTTTTAATTGTTTATCTTTTCCTAACTTCACCTTAAAAACCTATTAAAAGTGGCGGGCAGACACTTTTTCGGCGTCACAAATTGATTGTACACCACTAGTCTGACTAGACAGTCAGATAAGGGCAGGCAAACAACAAACTAGTGCCTCGTGTTTTTTTTCAATAGGCAGCTGGTCAGCCGGGCTGCATGGGCTGTGACCGGCGACCTATGGCTATGTGTAACACATTGTGGAGGTTGCCGTGTCATCCTCTCCGAGGCCGTGGATGGATGTATTTGCTTTACCCGAAAAATCCAACATGGCGGTGACTGAGAGCGATCCCGACGCCAAGGTCCGAAAAATGTCCATAACTTTTTATTAATAATGACTGTGCGACCTCTGACTCTGAGCTGAGCATGCAGGCATGGAACTGAAATGTTACTAATTCTAAAAAAAACTATTTTTGACCTGATTACTCCCCGATATTTTCCGATATGACAGTCCAAAGAAATGTCCCATGATTTTGTATGCGGTCAATCTGTGGCTGAAACCTGTTTCAGCCACTGGGGCTAATTGTGGAGGGTGGCGTTTGCTAAAGTACGTCAGCTGGGTTGATGGTCGATCTCGGCCTCAATAATTCATATCCCGCATGACTATGAACACTTGTTTTGTTCCGTGAAAAGGGGCGAGAGCGGTACCGTGTTTCTTGTATTATCGGCCGCGAGTGGCGACGATTGCTTCGATTTTTTAGCCATGTTACGATTTTGCTTAGAGCTGAAAATTTCGGTGGTCCATCGGACCACTGGGTTTGAAAGTTCTGGTGGTCCGACATGATTTCTGGGGGTATCGGACCACCGGACCACCGTCAGTGTCGAACGCTGTGTTGTGCACGCAGCTGCGTTGTGCATATGGCTGCCCCATGTGACCGTCGCGGGACAATCAGGAACCAGCTTACTTCTGGATGATTCTGGGAGCCAATCACATGCACTGTATTAAGTGTATAAATCAATTCAAGAAATCTGCTGCCTGGCTGCTGCCCGTGTGGGCCATGTTCACTTCTGTTGTGTTATGATAGTCAGAAGTCATCCAGTGGAGTATCAGGCTGAAGGCGTGTTGCTGCTTGGAAGGCAGGCAGACCTGTGTGTTTTAAAGGCAGGCAGGCCTACTGAGCTGATAGGCCTTTACTGACAGTATAATGATCTGCTATCCATTCTTGGCCATGCCATTCGCTTTTGGTGGACTGTTCTTATAACTTTGATTTAATGACAAATGTAGCAGGGGTAGATCTATTTACTGGTCAACATTGAAAATGTCCCAGTATTTAAAATTGTTGCTAGTTGAATGTGTGCTATATGCCTAGGTTTACCACTTAGTAAATCATCTCAACAGTTTATAACAACTGATATTCCACTTCTGCATCAAATTCCAACTCAATAAAATACTTCTCACAAGTGCATATTTGGGCTAAGTGTCTCAAATGGGAGCTACCACAATTTCAATACTGCTATTTATTTCAAGCATTCGAAAAGCCCTTGGGAGGTATTTTAGTATCGGCCCATAATTTTATATGTTGGCCCCTTTTTTCAACACGGTATGGGCCACATGGCTCCCTTTTTTCCATTCTGTATTGAACACTGTAATAAATTATAATAATTCGATTTATTTAAGCCACTGACTTCAACATTTTTATACGTGCAGCTGTTTTTAAAACTTATTGGTTTTAATATAGACTACAAATATAAATTTTTTTTCATAATAAATGAGAAATTTAATAGAGAATTAAAATTGTTGAAAAAAAGTTCCTCAATCTTTGTAATATTTTGAAAAATAGGGCACCTAAAAGTTGGGCGGGCACCTAAAATTTTGTATGTGAGTGCCCTGTTGGCACCCCTCCAAAAAGTTTAATTTCTAGCCCTGTAATTCAAGATGGGATTGTTTCGTAAATATATATATATTTTTCGTCATTTGAAGCTGGATATTGCTTATTCCAGCTTCGAATGAATGAAAAATAGAAACAAACAGTTCAGCAGCAGAAGGGTTAACAGTAGATACCAAAAAATAGCACTCAATAATTTGACCACCAATGAGTCTAGTAAGAAGTGGGATTCACACTGTTTGAATTACTTGCAATTGACAGTGATTGCGGTGTTAATCATGTTAATAGCACACTTTAATTTACATAAAAATAAGCTTACCTATCACACCACTGAGGTTTGTTTTTTATTTTGTTTTATGAGCCAATCAAATCACTGTTATTGGGAATGAAATGATTGTTTAAAACATCAAGATTTGCATTAAGATTTTATTTACCCACACAAAATTGTGTCTCAGTGAGTATACTGTGAACCAAAACTTAAAGTGGTTAAAAATTACTTGTATAATTTGTTAAATTTGGAATGTAAACTTTGCAATAACAATGACTAAAATCAATTTATAGTTGTGATTAGCATTCCATATGTCACTATATGATTCATTTGTTCTATTTTGACTATTCCTCCACTCTCTCCAGTGGTTTTCACTAGGAGACATATATCGCTAGACCATCTAGATGATCGTGTAAGAAAATACACAAGTAGAAAATACAGCAAATGCTGCAACTATCTAATATATAAAGTATTTATTGGATGAGTGTTGTATTTTCTCATATTACACTCAAATGACCACTGTTTGCATGTATCAACTAAGGCTAGCTAGTAGTGACAGATATACTCAAAGAAAAATATTTTTCATTGACAAGATTTACACCAAGATGTACAAGATTTATATTTTTCCTGAAACGGTTGATATAGAATTGTACATCTAAACAAGTAGGGTGTTGTGTTTTTTTTCTTCACATTTTTCTTCACACTTGTGTATTTTATATAATTATTTATTCAGAATTGTGTCGAAATTCTTAGCACAAAATTTAAATTTAACGACTCAATTAAATGTTGATGATAATCCTAGGTGGTTGATGTTTATTTGTTGTTGTTGTTGATTATTTTAGGAGAAGGTCATGGAATCCTTCTCCACTTTAAAGCTTACAAGGAGAAGTTAATGAAAGAAGAACTAATTCTGAAAGACAAGGAAAGTGGGCAGGAAACTAAGCTAGTTCTTCATGCAAGAGTTCTAGGTAAATGTCAAATTCTAACATATTACATGCACCTTGAGATATTATCATATTTTCAATCACTACTGCAATGGGTGTTGTCATTATCAGATGAGGCATACAGTATGTGTCGCTAGCAGAAAATGTTAGATTATTGTTTTCATTGTTACAGGCAAACACAAAGGAACACCTTCCCTGAAAGACGGAATTCACTGTACGGGGATCGACGCGGATGAGGACTCGGAGCAGAGTGACTGGCAGGGATTTGAATGATCTGTAATACATCCTCAGACAACTTCTATTTTTACAGCTGAACTATTAAATCTGCCGGAAAATAAGAAAATCAACCTGTTGAAGCCTGAATTTACCATTATCTTCTGCATCCAATACATCCTTCGAATTGCTATCGCAATTCTTGCCTTGTAGTGGATGAGGGTGACTTGAAGTGGGTGGCAAATGAAAAAAAAGATAGTGTTATTATTAAAACAGTTCCATAAAACCTTTCATTCTAGAAATGATGCTTTGTATTGATGCATAATGCGGATTTCATTCACCATCGATTTTCACCTCCAGGTGACTAGAAATCGTATGATTTTATTATTTGTAATTATATCTAACTAAAACTGAAAACGTCCTGTTGGTGATTATCTTTTTTCTTAGACAATGAATTTTATTCAAGAGATATTAGATTTTCTTTGTAGACTTGTTATGGACATAGTGAATACAAATATTACGATATTGATCAGAGGTATAACCATGATAACAGGTGTATCTTTCTAATCATTTAATACCTCTCTTTTGTATTTTTTACCTTGTTATTGACTAATTTAAAAAAAAGCTGAGAAACATTTAAAAAGAGATACAAATGATTCATTCGGTTGAGGTTTAAAAAGTCATTACATTTGATTATGTAGTGCACCTGAGAATTACTTGGGTAATTTAAAAAAGTGGACATTTTCATTCATCAGTGAATCTCAAGCTAAATATAATTTGAGGATAAATATCTGGTGTTAATAGTGTGTGAGACCCTTGAGGTAAGTGACAGATATTCTAGTTCAGCTGTGAGAAGACAATCGTGGATCTTACATCACATTTTGCAGCTTTGGATTTTGCCTTTGTCCAGCATATAATATATCCCGTGCCATCTTCAACAGGTGTCTACTTTTGTCCACTACATGTAGCTTCTACTCAGCAAATATACAAAACTCTGTCCCAATGTTGATTTAATGTTGTCTTGCCATCTATGACTTTGGCCCAACATCAATTCTACATTGTGTCAATGTCCTGTGTTTGCTTTTTGACTTCACTAAACTTTTAGTGTTGAAACGTTATGTAAAGATCAAACTGAATTGTCATCAATAGCAAACATTATAGTTGTCGCACTATGAGATGTATGGTACAATGTATAACCGGGTGCTGTGTTCTGAGACAATCAGAATCATTATGCTGTCTGGACCGTATAAATACGATTTCCACCAAATGTTGAGCTAAATTAAATGGTACTGAAATTGATAAAATAGTTCGGAATAGATGATCAGTTAATGAAATTATTAATTTTAGGTGGTGTCTATTTTTCACAAATGTAATTATTTTTCATCATTTGAAGCTGGAAATTGTGTTAGCAATTCCAGCTTCAAATGATGAAAAATAGTCTGAAAAAAATCGGCAGCATAAGGGTTAACCCTTATCCGGCTAAGTTCATTTAATTAAATTTTCACCCACTTGAAGTTGTGTCTCGCTACCGCAACCCAGTTTAGCCTATATGTGCACAAAGGTGGCCTAAAAACCCCATTCATTTCATTTCACCGCGACCCACAACTTTAAGTTAGTGAAAATTATGCATATTTGTTTAATTTGAGATCTAACATTTGCAAATCTTGATGTTTAAAATTTGGTTCCCGGCAGGACAAGGTCAAAAGTGAAGTTGTGAGTTAAGCTGTTAATTCAATATATGAATGTACATGAGCTGGAAGAGATTAACTGACCCTTACAACGCTGCAATACTTACGTATAAACCATGGAGATCAAATTATTTGTTTCAATTTGAAATCATCATAAATGTCTCAGTTAGCTCTTCCCGCTTCATTTGAATACGTATGTTATGGGTCTACGGCCATTAGAAATATTTTTACTCCTACTGTGCAGAGTTCAACTTTAGATGTCAGAATCTAACGTCTAAAGACTGCAGATTCTGAGGTATAAAGACGGTCCCTGCGCTGAAAGAGTGAAGTAACTATCAGCTTAAATTTTAAGATCGTTTCAGAACACGGCCCTCGGAAATATATTTCATATTTGCGGTTTGTGAGTTTGATAAAACTTCAGTATTTATCTCTGTCAAAAAAAGTGTTACTATTGACAACAAGTTCCATCACATTAAATCTGCCAATAGTAATACTTATTTCTTTTAAAGTTTAAAGCCACTAAAATTACAAGGTTTTCAGTATATCTGTATCTGACAGCTCGCATAGCACCGGGCTGTAGTTTGAAATGTAAATTATGGCAATAGAGTTGTGTGCAAGTTTATTGTGTCAGAAAATAGTTTGTGTGAAACAAATGTATGTTAATATACATCGCTCATCCAATGTATGAAGCATTCACCTGAAGACTCCCTCCTATTTATTGGATAAGTTCTACATTTTCCCATTGCCCACTCCAATGAACACTGTTTGCATATCATAGTATATTACCCTTCTTTACGGGAGCAGCAGATTCTTATGTCGAAACGGTTTGAGAAGAGGTAGATCTCGCAGTGCCTAAATATTTTTTTAATTATATACTTTAGGGACCAAAAGGTTTTTGAAAACGTTATAAATCGCTTTCTTAGCCTTTTCTGCATCATTTAAATACCTATTTGATAGTTTTACAACCATTAGAATTATTTAATTCGTTCATTGCAAATAATTGTTGAATTTAAAAAAATGCATATTTTCCCTTGTGCTGCTGGGAGTGTATAATTTTATGCGTTTTGAGTTTCAGACCAAATGAAGTTTCAGACTGAATGAAATGCCACTGAAATAGAGCAAATGGGTTGTTGAGATGTTCAACACTGAAATATTTTAGTATAAACCATAGGGACCAATGTTTTCTTCATTTGAATATCTTTATTGTTTTACGGCCATTATATATTTTTTATTCTTTTAGTGCAGTGATCGACTTTAGACTCGGTCCCTGCTCTAAAGGGTTAATTGAATAATTCAATTCAGCAGCATAAGGGTTGAGTAAACCCTTATTCCAAAGGTGTTGGAATGTGTCCGCCCGGTTATAGATCAAGTCTGACCAATATTCAGTCTAAAATAAATTTTAAAAATATCAAAACTATTCTAGATTATCTCACATTGCAATTTAAATTAGATACTCAGAAGGAGCCAGACCGATCAATAATAGCTTCCCACGCACCTTTGTTCCAGTTATGTGCCACTATTTTTTCCAGAGGCAGCTGTTAAGGCAATAGGGACATAGATAGTTATAAATCAGAGTTAAAATCTGGTTATATATGTCAGTTCGTGTCTCAGCACAGGCGAGTTGATGTTGTGTTTCTCCATATATATTAATGGTGCCAACTCTTCATATGCTTATGTCATGCATTTCTAAAGACATGGTTCACAGTTAACATTATTGCCGACGTTTCCTTGAGCCTTATTTCGTGTTTGCATGTGTGTTATGCTTGGTATTATGAACAATCTTGAATATATAAGCTTGTATTTATAATTCTGGAAGGTGAAGATTTGTCTTTTCAATATTAATTTGTGTACTTGGAATAAATTCTTAATACAGAGCCTATCATTTTGAAAAGTGTTACTGGTCTGTAAACTTTATACAGTGTTCAAAATAAAGTTTCAAAGTCAGGTTGTTCAGCAGACAATCGGGCCGAAATTTCACGTTGTCTGTAAATAATAGTTATACAGTGTAGGGGAAGCACAGCCGTTTAAGCAAAATGGTCAACCCTGACTGCCACTGACTTCAAAATTTCCCTAAATTCATTGTGATGTGAAAAAAGCTACAGGGTATTCAACTTTATGCAGATATTGATTGTCCGCCACAATTTCTGGTTGTTTCTGACAACAGTTATTTCAGGGGGGATGGCATGGAATATCGGTCACCTTCAAAATCATTATCAAAATTGTTTGATCCAGAGATGACAGTTTTTTCAGAATTTCATGATTTTTTAAATTTGCAGATTCATGATATGGCCTAAAATTTGACTCTGTCGATTTCAAAAAAAGTAAATTCTGATTTTTCCCAATTTTCTCAATTATTAGAGACAATGCACATAGCGATGATCTATATTCTTTGCATTTTAAACTAATTAAATGTGTATTAGAAATTATGTTTAACGGGCTTTATACATGTCTTAAAAATCTAGTCTGCAAAAATATTTAAAAGCTATTCGATTTTCAGAGGTGGTAGCCCTTCCTCTCAACTGCTCGTAAAATTGATTTTTAAACCCTGGTGAAAATTTACATATATATGTGCATACATTTAATTCGATAAATATATTTAAGGCGAGTATACATGTCTTGCCTTCTACTAACACAGAATATATAGTTTTCACACTTATTAAATTGTATGTATATCATTATGCACAACTAAAAGTTATTTCTTCAATCAAGGACAAATTTACTTTGGAATTGCCTCATTCATGACAAGCAGACTGGTAGTTTATTACATGTAGTTTGTCAGATATCTGACATGTAGTATGTAGTATTGTAGTTTTAAACCTTCCAAATTATCTTTTTATTAAGCTAAACAGAATAAGAGAACCAAATTGCCTTGTTGTCAAGCCAAAATGAATAAGAAAGCCAAATTGTCTTGTTGTTAAGCCAGAAAGAATAAGAACGCTGAATTGTCTTGTTGTTAAGCCTAAACGAATAAGAAAACCAAATTGTCTTGTTGTTAAGCCAAGAGGAATAAGATAGCCAAATTATGTTGTTGTTGTTAAGCCAAAAGGAATAAGAGAACTTAATTGTCATGTTGTTAAGCCGAAAGGAATAAGAATGCCAAATTGTTTTGATGTTAAGCCATTCTACCTATTATTTTTTTCTTATTAAGAATTGTTTACCATTAATATTGCAAAAAAACAGCAACTGTGTTTTGTGTCTGCTATCAATATTGACTGCATTCTTATGAGCTTTACACATAATTATTATCAAAGTAACAAGGACATTATTTGAATTGCTCGAAATACTGTTTTTAAAATTTAAAAGGTTTTTGGTTTATACAGAAATACATATATCACCTTCCTGTTTGTATGACTTGTCACATAGCTGTATCATGGCTATCGGATAACCATATTATAAATCTTTTGCAACTTCTAAGGTGTGGGGAAGGACCTTGGACATCAGTTTCTGATGTCGAAAGTTGGTCCATGCTGTGTTATCATGTTTATAATAATATCATTTATGCTTATAACATGTATAAAATGTTCTCATATTGAGAGGTGAAAACTGTATTCAGTGTATGGTCACCATGTACTTAATAATAATAGGTGTCTTAATAATCTTTGTTTATCAGACAAAAAAGACACTGAGCCAAAGTGGGGTAATGTTGGCCCACCACCTGCAATGATGGCCCAGCTTTAATACAACATTGGCTCAATGCCTGGTATCTGCTGGGTCTCTGAGCAAGTTTTAAGCACAACATTGTCACAACTTTGTGCCAAAATCTGAGACATCATCCAGCATTATGTTGGTGGGAAGGTACAAGTCAGTTTGATGAGGTACTTTTAACCCTTGCAGTGCGGGGATCGGTGTTAGTCGTCAGAATCTGACGTCTGTAGACGTCAGATTCTGATGACTAACATCGATCCCCACACTTTAAAAATAAGATTATTTCTGACTGTAGACCCATAGGTATTCAAATGAATCGGAAAGAGCTGACTAAGACATTTATAATGATTTCAAATTGAAAAAACCTTTTGGTTTCCAAGGTTTATAGAAAAATATTTCAGCATTTTAAGGGTTAACTACAGGTGAGCAGATCAATCAGTGTCTTATATTATATCTGTGATTCTTTATTTAACACTTACAATGCTGAAATATTTTTATATAAACCAAGAGGGTTATTTTCAATTTAAAATCATCATAAATGTCTTGGTTAGCTCTTTCTGTTTCATTTGAATACCTATGTTATTATATGGACTGTTATCATCGACTTTAGACGTCAGCCCATGTAGTCTCAGGGGGTGGGCCTATTTTATTTAATACCCAGGGCATTTATTACATTATATGCAGTATGTATGAAATTCATGTCAATGACAGTAGGAAGGAGATTCTATGCATGCATACATGTACCAGCTCAAGCTTTAAACAATAGTTGTTTGTAGATTTATCTTGGCGTGACAAATCACTCAACCAATTTGACAAAGAATTTGACCAATTAATCAAATATTTATTTGAAGGAATTCACCGTATTAGTGACACAGCTGATATCAGACTATGTTCTATTGTCACAGCTGTTATGCAATTCTATCCACTTAAACCCTTGAAGCACTGATTAAATTTTGTATAAATCATAGAGACCAAAGGGTTTTTTCAATTTGAAATCATTATAAATGTCTTACTTAGCTCTTTCTGATTCATATGAATACCTATGATATGGGTCTACGGCCACTACAAATATATAATTTTTCTAGTGTGCGTGAATAGACTTTAGTCGTCAGAATAGTCGTCGATCCCCGCACTGTAAGGGTTCAAATTCTGATCAAATCTACAGCTGTTTTCAGCCTTTTTCTTTGTATTTTAAATTCGAAAATTTGAAACTAATAAAAAATAAACATTAAATTTGCTTGATTGGTGGTACATGAATATGTTGGATTCATATTGCACATGTAATTTTTTTTCACCCGATGGGTCGCAGGAGTGAGAAGTGGATAATGTAAGTGTATTATCACACCACGATTAACAAAGAAACCCACGCAAATTTGGATATTTTATTTTATCAACAAGGACTTGAACAATCCTTGAAATTTGACCAGTAATACACATTGGTATATACCACAGTGAGAATATATATTATTATCTGTGATGTTCTTATAGATATATATATACAATTTGGCACTGAAATTAATGGTATTATATTAGATTACATATTGTATTGGATTGATATTATTTTATTATATGTTTTTAAATATTTTTGAAGCTGGCATTCAATTGATATTTGGCAAAAAATTAAAAACTTATGTTTGATTTCTATATTGAAGCATTTACCTAACGAATAACCCACCGCGATTAACAAACAAAACAGTTAACCCTTGTGCTGTGGAATTGTTTGTTTCTATTTTTCATTCATATGAAAGCTGTGATTGCTAACGCAATTTCCAGCTTTAAATGATGAAAAATATTACTGTTTAAGCAAAAATAGACATCAATTGTTGGATTAATTAAGCATCTACCAGAGACTAAATTTGATAAAAATTAGTGATATTTCTATTAATTTAAAACATGTCTGAAACCGTATAAATTCGGCTCTAGCAGCACAAGGGTTAACAGTGACCCAAAACCGGACCCACTGCCTGCCTGTGTGTATCATCCCGCCGATAACTCTGTGTGTCTGCACCCCACCCCTTGTATGAAATGTTGAGACCTTTAAATACAAGCTTATGTGACATGTGATTGTATTTAAAGTTGTTTCAATTGTATGTTATTTCCCAAAGGCATTTTTCTGAGTTCGTAATACAGTATTTTTTGTTTGCTCTCTTCTGCCTCCACTTGCAATCAAGTTACTAACAATCTAATTTGATATTTGTAAATATACAACATAAAAAACAGGGTCTTTATTTGTGATATGAAATTATGTAGCACACAATTATGTTGTTGTAGGCAGTTACGGTGCACTGACGCCAAATGTTTGAAAGTCCATTATGGCATTATTTTATATAGAAACATCAAAGCAGTGAAAAACATGAATATTTCAGAAAATAATATTTTTCTACACTAAGAATATATGTAAATAGTTTAAATGACATTTTTAAAATCAATTTGAACTTGAATTATTTTTTTACGTTGGGTGATGTTAAAACATGTACCGGTATATACGTATGTTACGTATATGTAGGCCAATTACAATTTTAACCATTAAAATTGTAATCCTTTAAATTAAAATGAAGCTAGTGACTCAACTTCGCAAATCATATGTAAGTGATTCTTAACGAATATAAAACTGAATTGAGGAAGTATAAATTATATTGTGCAGCAAAAAGTACAACATGTAGTAGGCACAAAGCAATGCATATATTTAACTTGCGTTCCACATTGGAGATTACATTTTTTGTGACTAGTTGATCTCATTAGTGACAGCTCAGGCGTTTTACTGTACTTGCTCGTTGGTAATTCTATGAAAAAAAAATAGTTTTTTGTGAATGCTCCAATAATTCTGTCAATTTTTGCATGATTTGTAACCTGATCTGTTTGAATATACAAACTGTTATCACATGATTTACTTTTAATTCTGAATCAATGTGTTTTCCATATACATGTATTAACTGTATATTGTAGGCCTACATAACCTTATTTGTATCATGTACTATCATTCTATACAGCCATGACAATGGACAGAGTGCCAAGCTAAAACTGAAGTCCATCTTAGACACTACATTCATGTAGTGACCTGAAATAATTGCCAGAAATTATTTGTAGCACAATTTACATGCTTGTGTGTGATCTTAGTCGAATGCCCTTCTATATGTACACATATACACTTGTTCACAATGCGATAAAACCTTGCCTTGAAAATAATAAATTTGTGCTCTATATACTTTTAAAATGTATACATATTACATGTGCGCTGTCTATTATCTAAGTATAAATACTACTTTAATATTCACCTTTATATATTGGTTTTTATCATATTTAAACTGTAATTATTAATACATACTAATGTTGTGGCTATGCACTAGGCTTGGGCCTGTTGTCTGCTTACAATGAAAAAATACCGTAATTCTACAGCTCAATCAATGGAATTCAAATCTTTATTTAGTGTTCACATTTTTTCCACCTCTTAACTATATCTGTTGCCACTAAGGATGAGTGATATTATGTTTAAATGCATGGGTTAAAATCAATCATTATTGCTACATGATAAAATGGCAGCTTTTCCGGTCACATTTTATATTGAGATTTATGAGAATGCCTTCGTTCATTGTCATATTTTAGTGTAAATAAATCTTAACACAAAAACTTGTTGATGTATTTCTTTTTATCTCTCATCCATTGATTATTGAAGTCCTAGCAATCACAAGCCAACAAGCAAAACCCAGTAAACACAAAACATTTGTATAACATGTGTACAATGTTAAACCAACGTCGTACAAATGTCATACAAATGTTTTTGTGTTTGCTGGGAATATGTTGCGCAATCTTCACTTTATGTTGGATATGGTGCAATAGTTTTTTTAAGTCACTTATCCGCCACTGTGTTTTTAAGTTAGTGCTAATTATAAATAAATCGTTTGCAGCCTCATGAATATCTACATGCAACGGAAGTGGAACATCTTATAAAAAGGACTCTTTATTTTATACGGTCACATCTTATCTAGCAAAATACAGGGTGTTCCTGCACTAATTTATACTGTTTGTATTTATATTATAAGCCTTTTGTCTGTTTTGGCAATGTGCCAGCACACTGATTATAACCATCTCAACACTTTCATGTAATCTTGGTCAAGCTTCTTGTCACCAGCTGGTCATAGTAACGCTCCATCATATGTAGTGAGAGGGGTGCAACTAACTGTCACGCAGATCATTTAGTTATAGGTCACAATTAAAGCAGTTCATTCTCTGTAAAGATTGAAAGGTAGATTTAATGTTCAGAGCAAAGGACATGTTAAACAAATACGTAACGCTTTTTTCGTGATTTTTGAACCCCCCTTGGTAACGATTTTTACGGCTCGTAACGCATCGCTCAAACCCCACTCTCCCTCTAGGCGATACGTAATTTTTGAACGGCCAAACAGTTCCTTCTTTTTATTTACGTTTTTATGGCTGGGCATCAGCCCAGGCACATTATTGACAGAGTCTGGTAGGACATAAAGTGACGTCATTTTATTCCTAAAACTGATAGATGGGTGAATCCCATTTATAAATCTGACCATTGGCCTTAGTTTCGCGGACCCTATCAATAGATACGGATACGCATAGAGCTTCTTGTATCAGTTTGATACAAAACAAGACTGTTCGATGTTGACGGTCCCTAAACTACTGGTAGTAGGTTAGTGCGCAAGTCAGTCCAAACAGAAATGTCGTTGATTGATGAGCAAAAGCCCTTGTCCAGCATAATCAATCAGCTATGATCTGATTGGGCGCAACTTATGCAAATTACAGGGCCCGGTAACAGGCATTATTCTGGGGAAACGGGTTTGTATCCAGCTCACTGATTAGCCAGCAATGACATCATTCAAAATGTGACATAATAGCTAACATCCATCTCCAAATATGGTAGGCCCTGTTGCTCTCAAGGATTCCCCTCCTGGGACATATTGCATGCTGATTCGCCAGCAATGACATCATTTCTATAACATGACCTCAATAGCTGACCTAATCTCTGAGGTCAAAATTATCTGTACACAGGGTTTCCCCTAAAGCTCTACGCTTGCCGTAAAACTACAGACGACGTCCACTAAAGCCAGCGCTGGTTAAGCCTTAGCAGGGAGGTGTATGATGTATAATGAGCGCGCGCAATGTTTAACACAGGTGAAGCTTGGTCAGCACGCTGTCTACTGCATGCGCTGTGGCCACTTTCCAACAAACACGAGACATTGACCCAATGTTGAAACAATGTTGGGCCACTGTTTACGACGCTGGACCAACATTGGTGTGGTGGATAAGTGTGTCTGTAATATCGCCTGTCCGCCGGATGCCGAATGTTCCGGGAATAGGCAGGGTTATCTACGAGTGTGGTACTTTTCCAACAACGTTTTTACAACTTTATTTTAATATGTCTAATACATTGTCCGTAAAACTATTAATGATAAGAAAACCAAATTTGATCTGTACATTTCAAAAAAGTGTACATGGTGAGTGAAGAATCTATAATAGATCGAGACATATGCATGATATGCCATGGAAGCTGACATTAATGGAAAGTTTTAAGTGTAGGGCTTCTCACTAATAGGGGATTAGTGGGACAAGCCCCAACTCACTTCACTTCAGTCTTCATTCCCGTCGGGACGATGGAACACAAATAACTTGGTTAATTCATTTTTCAGTTCATTCTTGTTTATTTAGTCTAGACGTTGTAACAACTTTAGTGCACACATTTCTACACGGGACGCAACAACCTAGCCAGCGGCTCGGCGCTTGAGTTTAGCGAGACGTCTGCTCGACTCGGCAGCCTGGGAGTAAGTGACGAGCATTGACTGATGCAGTGCGATTCGAAATTGAGGCTAGGCCGGCTACCGCCTTCCGTCAAAGGTCGGAGATGCCCGAACCAGCCCGAACGGTGAGACACGGGTTCCCACAAGTTACCCTGTGAGGCCTATAACATAATGTATAGCAAGTGTTTCAATTCATCATTACAGGGTTGGTTTCAGTTTGCGGGATCCCATCCTGCAGTCTTCAGATGTGATCCTATTCCTTCTCAGTGTGGAAACAACATTGTAAATTAGTTGTAAACGCCAATACAACACAACGTAGCTAACAAAATTGCAACTGAAGGTTGTGGATCTTGTGTTGTCACTGTGGGTGTGGGTTCTTCCAGGGCTCACCCTTGTGGGAGATGTTGTAGACCTAGCCTACTAACGTTACTAATAAAAAAAATGAAAAAAAAGTTTGTCGCCCCATAAGTCAGAAAAAATAATTTTGTTGAAAATGTGGTCAGAAAAAAGTTTGTTGTCGAAATTGATGAACAACATGTTGACCAGAAAAACCACTGGTAACGTACATAATAGGGAACGCATACGACAACAATATATATTTCAGTTCTTCGATAAAATTTTGAAAAAAATTATCCGGCGCTCATCGCCAAAAAAAATTGTTTTCTTGCTGAGGTAAAAGAAAAAGTTTACAACCAACAAAAACTCTAGGCTCCCCCCCCCCCCATATATATAGTGGTGCGTCCCTGACTCCTATAACAAGACCACGCAGTGTTAACATGGAAGTTGCAACTAAGACTTGAAATTCAAGTACAATGCAGACTACTTAATATCGTTTAATAACATTGACATATAGCCTAATTCTGTTTATTGTTAATATACTGTAGATATGTATGAGTGGTATAATCTCACAGTTAGTATAGGGGAGACTGGGGCACCTTGAGACTTGTGGCAGATTTAGACAGGCCTGTTTGACAGAAATTATATTGCGATTTGCTCGCCAGCTGGTTAATGGTACCAAAACTAACCAATGCCGGTCCGACATGGCTAACATAAAATGGCATTTCCAACCTCAGTCAAGGTGAAGCTGTGACAAGAAGATGAGCATCATTTAATTATCCATTGATATAAGTCTTGATATAGATAAAATAAGCACACAACATTCCTCATTCATTTACTGTTGTCGCCGTTGCATGGCGTGTGTTGCGATCAACAGTAAAACATCATAATTTTATCAAAATCACAGATTTGATACGCATAAGGGAATGCCGTTACGAGCGAGTATGCCATTCTGATCAATCAGAATGACACACCTTAATAATTGAACAGTTTGTAGTATTTCAGAGTCCTCTCTTTGCCCCAGACACATGATGGTCCTAGTTAATATATTAATTTCATTTAGAGCCTAGAGTTGTTCTATTCACACCAGAGTAACAGGTATATCTTGTTGGGTAGTAGGTCTACATACTAGGTCACAGGCCAGCAAACAAGACTGTCGAGACCGCCACACTCATAAATATTGCCTGAACCCTTTCAGTGCGGGGGAACGCCTTTATACATCAGAATCTGACATCTATAGACGTCAGATTCTGATGCATAAAGTCGATCCACGAACTGAAAGAATTAAAGTATTTATAACGGCTGTAGAACCATAACATATAACTAAATATATATTATACTTTCATATATATATTATATATATATAATATATATTACATATATATATATTATATATATAATCTGAAATGTGTGTCGAGTATTACACTTGGGCCCATATATGTATTCAAATGAAAGGGTAAGAGCTAACTAAGGCATTTTAATATGATTTCAAATCAAAATAAACCCTTTGGTCCCAATGGTCTTTACAGACATATCTCAGCGCTGTAAGGGTTAACGCTGGTTGACCGTCTACAACGATGGCCCAGGAATTATTTACTGAGAGGAGGGTGTCACTGAGAACACAAAACATTTTGCCAAGGGCGGGTTTCTGTAGCGAACTTAAGTAAAAAGTGTCAACTTTGTACTTAAGTACGTTACACAAACCGAACATACTTAAGTAAAAAATTAGGTGGGCTGGTTTACGTAACATACTTGAGTAAAAAGTTAACTGTTTACTTAAAGCTGCATAACTGTTTTGTTTAACTGTTTCGATAAAAATAACCTAAAACGTACAATACAATCATTGCCATTGTTTTCAAGGCCTTATAAATGCACTAAAACTGGGTAAATGTAGCGGAATTAGTTCACCATGCGGTACACCATCAACAACGTCTTAATGGCGGACCAAAGGCTCAGATGCTGGCCCACACTTAAAAGCACCATCCTGAAATAGAGCTCTATTTTTCAAGTGAGTGACATTCTCCATACCGGTACCGATATTAAACATGACATTACATGCAGATATCATCCATATCACACAAAGTAATAACTTCTAGATATGTCTAACTGATATGAGACAATACACGTTGTACTGTGAAATGTATCTATGATCACTTAAAAAATAACAATATTTAAAAATCTTCTCTTTTTTCTATGATGACCGTTATCTGCCACTTGTATTGGTACTTTGTATGTCTTACTCCGCTGTGACCAGGTTTGTTTTGGTGGGGCAACAATATTAAAAAACAACAAACCTAACTCCTTAATAGCTCAGTAACCGGAGCAGTAAAATAAAAAAATGACACACCATTCTCCATGGATTATACCCGGCATAACCGGGCTGCCTAACTTTGCCGTAGGCCCGGTAACACTGACCGCCATTTTATATCCACAGCCAGCTGTGGATATACGTTACTCGCGCCGCCTACCGAAAAACTCGGATACCATCAAATTGAAACAAATATTTCAAGGGCCTATGAAAACTTGGCCATTTTCAGCAGGCGTAAGCTTGTGATCTTTTTGAACTAATACATTTAAAAATGGAGGTCTCTGTGTCTGAGCCTTGCGATGTCTTCAGGGTACATGGATTATTCATTTATATAAAATAAACAAAACAGTTATGCAGCTTTAAATAAGTTATAGAAATCAGCCACAGGGGCTATTTTTGTAACATACTTAAGTATAAAATTAACACTTTTTACTTGAAACAGAAACAGGTATTGACTTAACGCGTAAAGGGCTCAAATACTTATGTATAAACCATGGAGACCAAAATGTTTTTTCGATTTGAAGTCATCATAAATATCTTAGTCAGTTCTTTCCGCTTCATTTGAATACCTATGTTATAGGTCTACGGCCATTGAACATATTTTTATTCTTTCAACGGGGAGGGGGGGGGGGTCGCCTTCAGACGTCAGGATCTGACATCTACAGATATCAGATTCTGAAGTCTACAGACGTCAGATTCTGACGTCTAAATTCGATCTCCGATATCAATACATTACAGCCCAGCAAACACAAAACATTTGTTTCACATTGATACAATGTTGGACGACGTTGTATAAACTTTATACAACTGGTTTCTGTTTTAATAGAGGGAGTGTTGCCAACGTTATTTGATTGATAGATTCATTACAAAATTTATGGAGAATAAAGTTTTTTCAATTTAGCTAGTTAGCTCTTTCCCCTTCATTTGAATACCTATGTTAGGGGTCTGGCCATCAGAAATATTAGAATTATTCAGTGCGGGGTTAAACGATGTTAATCTCAACAAAAGTTTCTGACCTAGGTTTTTAAATTAGGTCAATATTAATTCGGATGGCATATTGAAATGTCAAACAATGCAAAATTGAATTCACGAAAGCTTCTGGTTTCCAGACAATAAAGCTGAAGTCTAAAAAAAGTATGGATATGAAACTTATTAATATAAAAAACACCTCATCCTTTCTGACAAAAGAAACAGGACATAATTCACATTTTAATAGTGATTTTAATACCAGTGAAAACATTACATTTTTTATCATATAATACAATTGATTATAATCATTGTTCATTCATTAATACATCAATTCGATCCAATCCCTCTCAAGATATGTAGCCTATGCATCTACCCTGTTAAGGTAGGTGTAACAAAATTCATAGAGGGCTCGATTAGCATTGTGAGGATCAAACTCGAGGGTTAGAGAAAGCTTGCTTGGCTGACGTCAAAGATGATGCCGTCACTGGAATGGTGTAGGGTTTATTTACTACAATTTCGGTTTACCAAATGCCTGTTCTCTCATTTGTATTTGACTAACTTGAAAAGTAATTTTATACAACATGTAGTTAATTTGTGGTGCATTGCGGTCATGAAATAGTGCAATAAAATTGCCTGCACAATATTCAAATGTTACACAATACATGTAAATTGATACACTAATGGACAATCACATAGAGCAAGTGAATATTGAGTGAAAATTGCTTTACATAACTTCCCGCACATTGTTGAAATATCGCGACAGGCCCCAAGTCTGGATAAAGCCTCTTATTGAATGACTTCACGAGTTCTTTGTAGCACACAATACCATAAACAGCACTGCACACTATGGGCACTTGAACAGTTTGTACCACTGCACATTGAAATTTGTTTTGTTGAGCCAATCAATTTGTATAAATTTAAATGTAAAATGATGGACCCTCATTATATTTCCTCTATTTCACGATTACAAGCCTGAAAAATATATTTTTTTGTCCTCATCCATCATTCATTTTGCACATATTTCTGATTGATAACAGACAAATCTAAAATTGTATAATAAGGTTGACTTGTGCTGCGAGTCAAAAGCTTGACAAAAAAAATAGCTCATTAATCATTCTCAAACAAAATATTTCCTGCTCTATTCGCTTCAGATTAAAAATGCTGATCAATTCAAAAAAAATAGTTCATAATATACATTAAAAAAATACCCACATACATGTAAACAATACGCTTTTGTGATTTTCTGAATGTTCATGACAGATTATTTGATAAAGTTAAGGGATCTTTGAGAACAGCATGTTTTGTTGAAAATAATAACAACACAACATAAGACACAACTAAGCACAGAGATATTAATCTTACAACAACAACAAAAACAAAAAGTTGTACATGGATACCTTAGTATCAATGGTAGATATACATGCATCACTACAGTTACAGCGTGCGCGTTTACATGAACTACACCCGGAAGTATGCGAAAGAAGAGGTGTGGGGAGCAAGTATTGTTTGTGAATCGTCCAGTGGTGATGTATATATCGTCGCCTAGGAGCTAAAGGATCCTATCTTCGTCAGAGTGGCAGATAGGATCCTTTAGCTCCGAGGCGACGATATGACAACCTTCCAGTGACCTTCTGGAACCTTGGGCAGTCTTCTCAGGCCATTATAACTCACTGTAGTGCTAGGGCCCGTATATATACGGTTTCAAGCATGTCTTAGAATAATAGAAATATCACTAAATTTTATAAAACATTTTTAATACCCCCGGTAGATGTTAAGTTAATCCAATAATTAAATATTGGAGATGTCGTCTATTTTTCATTAAATATAAATACCTTTTGTCATTTGAAACTGGATATTGCGTTAGCAATTCCACCTTCAAGAATTGCTTGTCCAAGGTGCCACTAAAATGTAGCGTTATCTCCCTTGTTGACCATGGAGATCAAAGGCTTTTTTCAAATTGAAATCATCGTAAATGTTTTTCTGATTTATTTAAATACCTATGTCATGGGTCTAGTACCATTAGAAATATTTTAATTCTTCCAGTGCAGGGAACGTCTTTATACATCAGAATCCGCCTAAAGAGGGGCCCCGTGCTGACAGGGTTAATCAATATTTGAGGGCGGGACATATCTTTGTTCAGTAATACTGATACCTGTTCTTGTATTATTATTCCCTTTTTTCACCGACTTGTATTGTCATGGTTTCTCTGTATAGCAGGGCATGAACCGTTCGGAAAGTCGGACTGAAATGTTTCTATATCACAAACTGAGAAATTTAACACCAAGTTACCTTTCTCTGTCATATGACTTTGCATGTTATAATAACACCGGGTAGTTTAAATAACTTAGCTATTAAGTGAGACAATTATTAGTAACAGGTAGAAAAGTGAAATTGACTGGAAATATTTAAACCCAACTGTGCAACCTCATTTGCGTAGAAAATTACATGTTTGTAAATGTAATGTAAATGACACTTAATTTCAAATCTAACAAATCAAAACATATGTATATATTAAAAATAGAAGGACATGATCAATTAAAAGAGGTAACAAGTATAAATATGCATTTAGGCCACACCAATATGATCTTTAGCTCATTGCAATCACCAAATGCATAACCAATTTTAAAAAAGTCAAAAGTTATTAGCCCAAGCCCCTCTAAAATTTAAATGCCCAGTATTTAAACAATTGATAAAACTATTAAATCTGTATGCACCATACTGATATAATATATTATGCAGTATTATTTTCCACAAATAATATATATATATCGTTATATACAAAGCATACAATTTCATTCTTTGAGAAAAAATGTGAGCCTTGTCCTAATTTTGAGTCGTAGATCCATTAAACAATTTTTCCCCCAAAAAAGTTACATGCTTGATTCCACATTTCAGGAGCATTGTCCAAAGAGCTAAAGATCAAATGGATGTCACCTGGCCATGATTAATCACCCTGACAAGTGGTAGAGACAATAGGCCCCCTATCCATATTTGAGGCCATTCAAAATTATGAATATAAAAAAATCTTGTCTGAGATGCATGAGTCAACAAAAATAACTGATACCTATCTATTGATAACAGTTACTATTTTCTCCAACTGTTGATGTGAAACAACATCTTCAACATAATTCTATTGTGTTAAAACAATAACAAACATACACCCTCACGTATGTAAAACGAGACCAATAGTTTAGCCCTTGAAGCGCTGAATTATTTTGTATAAACCATGGAGACCAAAGGGTTTCTTTAAATTTGAAAGCAATGTCTTAGTTAGCTCTTTCTGCTTTATTTGAATACCTATATTATGGGTCTACAACCATTATAAATATTTTTACTATTACAGTGCAGGGATTGACTTTAATCGTCAGAATCTGTCTACACAGACGTCAGAATCAGAATCTGACGTCTGTGTAGACAGACGTCAGATTCTGACGACTAAAGTCGATCCCCGCCCTGTAAGGGTTAAATTCTATAATTTAGCACATCATCCCTTTTTGTGCAAATTATGATAATTGCTGTTTTTAATCTTTTTTTATTATGGCATCAAAATAGTTGTTGTCAGAAGTAAAATGTATAGGTTTATGAGTAACAATGTCACATTTTGGGTATAAATTCAACAGTAAGAAGTAATTTTCACCCACATAAAGTTGTGGTCATGGCATCCAGTCTCAACTTCAAGTGGGTGAAAACAAAAATTTGGCGCTATAAGGGTTGAGGTCAAAACTACTACAAAATAATACAATCTATAATCCACGATAGCATCGAATTTGATATGGAAATTATAATAATCCTAGAGTTTAGCATTTATGTCGTTTAGGTCTATATGAGGCTTCGGAAGCGGGTAAAGTCCCAAGTTTTTCTTAAATTTGGTGATGTCTGTAATTTCCACAGGCTGTAACAGAAACAAAATCACAAATATTGATAGTAAATAAAAAAACCCACACAATTCATAACACATAATTCATAAGGTAGATTATACATTTTGTTAGATAATTACATTACATAACTAACTAAAAAAATTCCCCCCATCCAAAAATACCCTGATAAAAAGCACTGCCCCCCCCCCCCCACGCACCACACTCTTTAGCATTGATTTTTATCTAATGGCTGCCTCACCCATTTTCTTAAATGTATTTTCCACAAATGTTTCCCAGTTTGTGAGAAATATCAAAATATAACAAAGTTACATAAAATTTAAATGCATCTTAACAAAAGCTTCAGAAGATTATAGGCTCCTATTCATGTTAAAGGGCCATTAAATCAATATTTTAGGTTTTGAAACATATTTAACTTTAAATGCTGAGTGTTTGTGTTCAAACGTGGCATAGATACCTGTGGTAGTTTGGGACTAGGTGTGAGGCCATCCACAGCTGTCGAGCTGGTGGTATCTGGTGCAGCCTCATTGTCATCAACGGGTGCTGTCGAGTCGATGAATACACTGATTTTATGTCTTTTGGGAGAATCACAGGCAACGTAATCCTACAAAATACAAGTAGCAAAGTGTTCACATTTTGCATAAAGAAAAAATTGTATAAAGACAAAGTAGGCTAAGGAAATGAACCCTTTGAGCACTAAGCATGACAATTATCATTTTTAACCCTTACAACTCCAAATTATTTTTGCTAAAACCATGGAGACCAAAGTGTTTCATTTTATTTTGAAATCGTCATAAATGTTTTAGTGAGAGCTTTCCAGTTCATTTGAATACCTATGTTAGATACAGCCATTAGAAATATTTTAATTCTTTCAGTGCGGTGATTGTCATTAGACGTTCAGAATCTGATGTCTACAGACGTCAGATTCTGACGTATCAAGACGGTCCCCGCACTGAAAGGGTTAGGATGTGTCATTAGCAGGTTAAATTACAGTTATTGGGAATTATTGCTTAACTTTAACCCTTTAAGCCCTCACGATGCACTAAAGCATCATTTTACATCCCTGAAAATAGACTTAATTTTCCTACAACCAAGGGTTTTAGAATGAATATTCCCATGAAACTGGTTTACAAATACATGGCGATTTTCTTCTTTTTTTTCACCCACTTCAAATCATCTTCATCCACTACAAGTCGAGAATTGCGACAGCAATTCGTGGCTTGAAGTGGATGAAAATGACTGTGGTAAATTCAGGCCTGAAAGGGTTAACCATGAATATTGGCAAATGTTTGATTCCAAATTTAACAAATTCAAGTTAGTTTCACCCACTTGAATTTGTGGGTCGCGGTAGCGAGACACAACTTCAAGTGGGTGAAAATTTAAATTATTTAATCTAGCCGTTTAACCCTGATAAAAAAAAAACTTAAACCCATGTGTCCCCACTGATAAGTATATTTCTGACATATTGATATTAGTCCTTACAGCGCGGAGATCGACTATAGTCGTCAGATTTGTAGTAGTCAGATTTTGACGAATAAAGTCGATCGCCGCACTGTAAGAGTAGAAATATTTCTAATGGCCGTAGACCCCTAACATAGATATTCAAATGAATCGAAAAGAGCTAGCCAAGACATTTATGATGATTTCAAAGTGAAAAACCCCTTTGTTTACAAATTCAGCCTTTAATTAATTTTATTAACCCTTGTGCTGCTGAATTGTTTGTTTCTATTTTTCCTTCATTTGAAGCTTAAATTGCTAAAACAATTTCCAGCTTCAAATGACGAAAAAATATTACTATTTCTGAAAAATAGACATGTTCCAGATTGAATTATTTGATGAACTAAAGACTTTTAGCAAACTATTTCACCAATTTCAATGTTACTTAATTTTGTTTCGAATTAGCTTGAAACCGTATATATATACGGTCCTAGCAGTGCAAGGGTTGACCCGTATCCTGATGAATTGTGTGCCACTATTTTACATTTATTCCCAGCTTCACACAATGAAGAATAATTATGTCTATTTATCAAAAATAAACATCCCAAAAATTTAATTATTTCATTAACCCTTTAACCGCCATATTATTCAAGTTGAATTTTCACCCACTTGACGTTTTGTCTCGCTGACGCGATCCACAACTTCAAGTGACTAAAAATTATTCAGATTTGACAAAATGGAGGTCCACTGTTTTCAAATATTGCTGATTGATGTCACATTTTATCTTTAACATGTTTAAAAGGTTGTACTTAATGTGCTAATAAAAAATGAAAACCCGAATATATGCGGCACCGACGGTTAAAAGGTTAACCCTCTTAATTGTGACGACCACTATTTCATTCAATGAATTTTATTCTAAAATATGTCACGTTGTGAGCTTAAAGATTGATGGTAATACTCACGGTATAAAACTTTATAACATCCTGTTTGGTTATGGATTTCAAATGAGCCACTTCAAGGTTATCTAAAAAAAACATTACATTTTTACTTTGTCAAATAAAATTAGTACCGCTGTATTCTAAGGAATAAAACTGAAATAAATCACCACAGCAAACTTTTAGAGCATAAGAACTGTTATTTATCCAAGACTAGCAAAATCAGCTTCATTTTATTCTCATGAAACATCAACATCGAAATCCTTTTTAATTGTATAGCAGATTTGGACATTCTTGGGGGTACAGTATTAAAATAAAAAAGAACTTGAAATTTCCATTATTTAACAATTTGCAAAATGGACGCTTCTATGTAACTTTTTTTTTAAAATCATGGGTAATATTATTAAAATTGTTTTGAAATATGGATCCCACTAGACTGAATAGTTTGTTCAATGAATGTGCATTTAACGAAGTAGATACATATATTAAAGAAAAGTCAATTAAAACGTAATACTGGATCAACAGAAAGAAAACTAGTTTATCTGATTATAACATATTTAATTCTCTGAAGTGGTAATTATTGACACTATTTCTAATTTGAATGACAATTTTTTATATATATCCCCTAAACTGAATTAAATTTACTTCATTGACTGGGAACTATATTTTGTCAATTTCAGGCTTTTTATTCTGATTTTATAGTTGTTTCAATAACGGTCATTACAGAAAAAGTTTTAAAAGTAACTCACCTCTGTCAAAGTTATAATGTTGTGATATGATCTCGGACCAGTAACGCAAGTTTTGTGAAGAGAGTTTCTTGGGTTTCTCCAGGCGCCTGGCTGTCAGGGCAGCTATGTGCTTGTCGAATACCTCGTCCGTCATGTCCTCCAGCTCTTTCTGAAAACAACATTACCCCTTGGAGCGCTGAAATACTTTCATATAAACCATGGAGAACAAAGGGTTTTCTTTGAAATAATCATAAATATCTTAGCTCTTTCTGATTCATTTGAATACCAGAACCTATGTAATGGGTTTGCGATCATTATAAGTATGTCAACCCTTACAGCGCGGAGATCACTTCAGACGTCTAAAGTCTATCCCCACGCTGTAAGGGTTGACATCAGCTGAAACCAATATTATAAATCTTTTTGAAATCAATCTTTCATCCTGCTGCTGCTGGGAACATACACATACCGTTTCAAGCTGGGATCGTTTATAATTCTTCCAAGTTGAACCATAATAGATCGGGTGACATAACAATAATGACATAAGTGGCACTATATCTTTGCTTCATCTTTCTGAGACTGAATTGTTTGTTCCTATTTTTCATACATTTAAAACTGGAATTGCTGATGGAATTGCTGAGTTCCAGCACCAAGTGACAAAAAATATTTCTATTTATGATACATGTGAATAGACAGCTGTCCTTGCAAATGGATGATTGGATTAACCCTTTCACCGCATAGTTATTTCTAATCCATTTTTTTATCAAAAAACAGTTATTTGGATGAGCATTTCAACATCAAAAATTGCAAATGTTTAGTCTCAAATTAACAATTATCATAATTATATGTAATTTTCACCCACTTGAAGTTGTGGGTCGCTGTAGGGAGACACGACTTCAAGTGAGTGAAGATTTAAACTCTTTAGGGTTAACATGATTGTTATGGGTATATGGGTCTTGCAGGACAAGGGTTAATATGCTGAATGAGAAGAAATACCTGGCAATTAGAGGGTTAACTCACCTTCATTGTGGACAGGAAAGCTTCTATTCTGCCTTCGACGTACTCTGGCGTTCTGTCAGATTGGACAATAACTCGCAGTCCCTGGACACCTTTAGACCTCCTAACACCACTAAATATAATATAACCTGAACAAAATATACAATACATGTAATAGACAATGATATAGAAGTAATGATCTCCTAACACCACTAAATATAATATAACCTGAAAAAAAGACAATAATATATAATTGATACATGACACCTTTAGACCTCCTAAAACCAATGAATATATGCCTAATATAACTTGAAACGATATACAATAATATAGAAATAATGTCCTTTCATTCCCCTAGATTTTACATGTATAATTTTAGACAGGCTTTGTACACTTAGCCAAGTATGAAATTTAATTCCTGTCTATAATGCCGCAGAAAACATACACATTTTATTAGACTGACAATCGGCAGGTCATGGAATATGTCATACACTATGCAGTAATACATTGCAATGCTGTCGGGAGTTCGGGTAGATGTACCAGCACATCATAATGTACAGGATCTGAGAGGGAATGTGCATATATTATGTACATGCTGCTAACAATCAGTATCACTTTTATGTTGGTGAAGCATTAAAATCAATGCTTTTCAAGGCAGCGTAGAGCCTTGTTTAGAGAACAAAAGTCATCAATAATCTTGAAATTCTTTATTTATTTTAATATTTATTGTGAATGTGTTTCTTTGAATAAATAGTAAATAAAAAAATTAAGAAAATAATTCTCCTTCCAGAGAAGCTGGAAATTGTGTCAGCAATTCCACTTTTAGCCCTTATCCTGTTGATTTATTTAAATTTTCACCCACTTGGAGTTGTGTCTCGCTACCGCGACCCACAACTTGCAAGTGGGTGAAAATTACTCATAAATGTTCAGTTTGAGAACCCAAATTTGCAAATCTTGATGTTTAAACACACATTTCATTCCCAATAACAGTGATGTAATCTGCTAAAAAAAACAGACTACAAACGATCATAGATGCGATTAACAGAATAAGGGGGTAAAGAATGAAAACTAGATATAAAAGATTCAGTAGGATGAAAGTTAGCAATACGCGACATGGGTCATTGGGTGAGTTATCAGAATTAACCCATACAACGCTGAAATATTCTGCATAAACCATGGAAATCAAAGGTGTTTTTTTCAATTTGAAATCATCAGAAATGTCTTAGTCAGCTCTTTCCGCTTCATTTGAATACCTATGTTTTGGGTCTATCGCCAGTATAAATATTTAAATTCTTCCAGTGCGGGGACCGTCTTGAGACGGCAGATTCTGACGTCTAAAGACGGTCCCCGCACTGAAAGGTTTAAACTTGGTCAGATATTCTCACCTAATTGTTCCTGCGTCCTCAGTACGTTATAACACGGCTCATTGATCATCTGACAGAACAGCTCCAGCACCATGTTAGAGTTAGTGTCCTGTACTCCGCACTGATAGTACACCTCCAACGAAGTACTGCGATGCACGTCATTAGACTTGTGGTAAGAAAAGCTACAACCTGTGACAAAAAAAATGAAAACAGTAATAATAGCAACAGTAGCAAAAATTTAAGACAAGAAAAATAGACCAAATAGATGATTAAAAGTAATAATAGACCAAATAGAAAAACCCTTATTATTCCATTGGTACATTTTGACTTTTAAACTGTGTTTTTATGTTGAGCTGTTGCTTCACAATGCAACTTTTAGGATTAGTTGGGACCCATAGTTGGGACAACACACACATTTCAACAGAAAAGTTGGCCTCCCAAAAAATTAAGACATTTTTAAGACCTCGACTGACAAAACCTTTGTTTTCAAGCGATTTAAAGGCCTTAATTTTTAGCAAACAAATATTTGATTTTTAAAGATTTTTAAAGCCTGTAAATATTTATTTAAAATTAATTATGTTCAGTCGGTTTGATAAAAACACCAATATTATATTGGTGTTTCTATCAAACCTCCAAAACAGAGAATACAAAATGGGCGCCATATTCCAGTATTTACAGTAATGCCAATTTTGACTGTGTTCCTCCCTGGATGCTCACATATAAGGTTTGTTACTTACCATCGGGAAGTTGCACCTCTCTGAATCTGCGTTGTTGACTAGGAAGCAGCGGTGTCGTGTTCATCTTCGTCTTCAGTGTGTTTTCTATAATACTCGCCAAGTCATTAGCCACCTAGAAATAAAGAGTTAAAAGTGTCAGAGAATTTCCAAGACATGTTGCAAATTTGCACAAACAAAATAAACTCTTGATCAACCCTTACAGCACGGGAATAGACTTTAATCTGGCGTCTATAGATGTCAGATTCTGATGTTTAAAGTTGATGCCCACACTGAAAGAGTAAACATTTTTATAATGATCGTTGACCCATAACATAGTGGTAGGTATTCCAAAGAAGCAGAATTTTATATAAAGAACTTACTAAGAAATGTACGATGATTTCACATTTAAAAAACCTTTGGTCTCCATGGTTTGTAAAAGAGTATTTCCTTGCTTTAAGGATTAAAATGTCCTTTTAACCCTTTAAGTACCAATCACAACAATAATTTATGCTATTTGATGAATGTATCATGCTAAATATGTAACAACAATTCTGAAGTGAAAAATGTTGTCAAATAATTTCTGCAATATCACCTCAAATCGATGTCAAAGCATCAATTTCGTAAAAGCTCTAATCATGGTCTATATGTCTATTATAGCACGTTTATATCAATTTATATAAGAAATTGGTTACATTTTTTCACTTTTGAACTTCGTCTGAAACGATCGAGACGTTTCAAACTGCCTTCAGCAGATCTGCAATAATTATGGGGGGGGGGGGGGGGTGATCAAGATCTCTATTTACATATCAACAAGATAGCATATTTTCTTTGAGCATGCAAATGAAAATTGTTCTAAAAATAGCCAATCACCCAGTAATTTTACCTGTTTAGTAGTATTGCCGTAGATGAGCATTTCTATGTAGATCTTAGAGAGGAGCTGAGGAATGAACGACATAACCTTCTCCAGCGTCATTTCTAAAAAATAATCAAACCACAATAAATCAATATATATATATATTTTGTTAAAAATTCCAGGTTTTTCCATGTTTTCCAGATGAAGTGGGCACCTAGATTATGATTTCAGATTGGCCCAGATGAAGTAAAAACGCAGATGTACTAATTCATGTAAAAAAGACTTTGTGTCTCAAACATATTATTTGTCATTTATATTAAAATATTGAATCCTGACCCTCGTGAACTGACAGGGTTTAACAGCTAGTTATCTGATTTAAATTTTCGCCCACTGGAAAATTGTGTCTCGCTACACCGACTAACAATTTCAAGTTGGTTGAATTAGTCATATTTGCCTAATTTGAGAACAAAAATTTGCTAATCTTTGTTTGACCACTATAGCACTGATGTCGACTGAAATAAAATTTCAGTGTTCTCTTCAGTAATTATGTACATAGTTTTCGAAAGTGAAATATTTCTCAAATCTGTGGCACTCTATAAATAGGAAGGGTATTCCCCCTGGCCCAGGCCAGGGGGAATACCCTTCCTATCTATACATGTGAATCTAGGTTTGAAAAGTGAAATATTTCTCAAATCTGTGGCACCCTATAGATAGGAAGGGTATTCCCCGAGGCCCAGGCCAGGGGGAATACCCTTCCTATCTATACATGTGAACCTAGTTTTGAAAAGTGAAATATCTCTCAAATATGTGGCACCGCTAGATAGGAAGGCTATTCCCCGAGGCCCAGGCCAGGGGGAATACCCTTCCTATCAATACTTATGAATCTAGTTTTGAAAAGTGAAATATATTTCAAATCTGTGGCACAGATATTTTTCATAACTTAAATTTGAGAATTTCAAGTAATTTTTAGTCACTATAAGTTGTGGATCGCGATAGACACAACACATTGATAAATAAATTCAATAGGTCAGAGCTCTACGGGTTAACACTCAATGACAGGGATTTAACCTGCTAATAAAACAAAATAACAACGACTATATTCATACTAATACCCGCCGTCAGATTAACTTGTATCGCATGTTTTTCGCCGATTTCTCAGTGAATTCCCAACCAATTTTCATGAAATTTTGCAAGGACTATTTTCGAGTCACGCGGCAACTACCGTGGAATTTTCATCGGAAAATATTGTATAGCTGAAAAGCTAGACCATCTGGCATGTAATGCAAAAAACAAACTTTAATTTAACGAGTTTAATGGGTTTATAGAGGGACGTCGTAATTACAAATTTACTACATGTCAAATGGTCTAACTTTCGAACTATATGATATTTTTTTATGAAAATTTCACAGTAGTCGCAGCATGACTCGAAAATAGTCCTTGAGAAATCGGCAAAAAACATGCGATACAAGTTAATCTGACGGCGGGTATAGCACTTTAACTCATTCAAGACGACACTCTCAGTACATGCATGTTTATGTGGACGGGACATTTTTTTAAATGTACTTTTTATGACGTTATATAACACAAGTTATCGTACTCCAACAGGTGTTATCGACCACGAGACTTGTACCGATAACTTCCTGTATCGACCAAAACTTGTCAACAATTTGTTCTCCGGTTGCGAATTATCTACGCTATACTGCCGCATTGTAGTCGAAATATCATAATTATCAGTTAAACATTTGGGTGGTCGTACGATAAAATGCATATGGCACTGCTTTTTGGTCAATAAAGGCTGAGATTGGTACTTGTCGCCTTCGGCTCGGCCTGTATCTGGCGACGGCGTACCGATCTGAGCCATTATCGACCAAAAAGCAGTGCCATATGCATATCTTATCTCGGGCTTTGTCTTGTACCGTCGAAGTAACTGGAATGAGTTAAGGTTTAAATTGTGAACATCTAGCTATCTTGTTAACTGTGGCGCCCAGTATGTGAACATTTAGCTACAGGGTTGACTTACCTTCTGTGGCGTCCAGTAATTCCTCTTTGGTCCAGATCTGCTCAGTTATCAATACAGTAGTGAAGTATACAGCGTGCTGATGGGGCTGTTCTGCTCGGAAATTTTTCAGGCCTCGAATATACTGAAAAAAAAAAAAAATTGTTTACCTGCATAATGATTATGAATGACATCAACTTTACCATGATCAAATTGAGTGTAAATAAGCGAACCTGAAAATCTAAAAAGATCACACATAGATTGAATTAGACCTTTAGACATCATTTGAATGCTTATTTTGTGAGTCTGTATAAATAATAAATTTAATAATACGTTCAGCGTGGAGACCAACTATTGATGTCAAAAGTCATGAAACGGTGCTGAGAGTAGTGTGCATTATATTTATTTCCCTTTCTATATACTTCATTTGCATGCTCTGTAACTGGCTAGTACTAAATGACATCTTGACGGTCGAGTGCGAGTTGAATAGTTATTGGCTGCCTACACCATCAAACTTTTCAACATTAAGCACAGCTACAGCTAAAGCTGTGTTTAATCTGTTTTTTTGGGGGGCGGTGGGAATGAAATGAGTGTTTCAACATTTCAACATTTGCAAATATTTGGTCTCAAAATTAAACAATTAATTTTCAAGCATTTGAAGTTGTGGGTGGCGGCAGCGAGACACTACCTCAAGTGGGTGAAAATTAAAAAAGGTAACTTGATAATTAGCTGTGTTAAGAAATAAGCAGCCAATAAAAACTGTAACTCACACACTTCACACGTCAATGTCTCATTGCTTACCCAGCTTTTACAACTTAGCAGCAAAACACCCCAGTGTGGTTCTCTGTTAGACTGGATTTTATACTTCATTATTATATCAGTTTCCTATTGACTTACACTTTCCTTGAGAATACTGAATCTCTGAGGTTCTATTTTAAACGATGTCATTTTATCCATGATCTTCTGCAGTAACACATGCTGCTTGTCGTTATATCCACTCAGATTGAGCTGCAGAAAAAAAAACGGAAAAATTACCACATCACATGGGATGAAAATACACAATTTCATAAAATACTCACGAATATCTAAATAAAGCACAACATTTTCATGGGTCTTGGAATTTAATTATAATTGAATTATATTTAAAATATCCCACATGGTGTATATCAGCCACTTTGATGTGAAAGGATGTATCTGTCGCTTTGTAAAGTGGAAGATACAACCTTCCATTTCCAAGAGGCTGATGTATGCAATGATTCCGCTTTAGGGGTTAAATTTGCATGACTATATATATATTAATGCAATGTTTACTTGCTTTTTGCAAAAGATTGTAAAATATGTAAAAAATGCAAGAAAGGTTTTAAAGGTTGAACATTGAAAAGCAGATTGGCTTTTTAATATTATGCTGTTAATAAGGATTATTCATAATTGAGTGTGACAACCCTCAAGCTAAACAGACTATATGGTTGCTATTATATTTAACTTACAGTCAGGCCATATATTGTACTCTGAAGGTCGTAGTTTAATCCAGCGAGTTCCGCAGCATAGGCATACTCATTGAGAGCATCCTTGAAAAGTGAGACAAACATGTAGGTCATGTTGGTGCACAAGGGATCCATGTAGGCATAAGGACTGGAAAAAAAATCAATGAAGTTTACAAATGTTATTTGTAAAATCGGATTACCTATGAATAAAAAATAGACGTAAGATGTGCAGGCAAAAAGAGCCAGAACCATGGTCGTCAAGACAGGATCAAAGTAGCAATTTAGATATTGCCATTAAAGATCATATTGCAGTACAGTGGTCCCTCCAGATGCGACCCCCTTCAAGTGCGACTTCTCCTATTATGCAACTTTTTTTCTGAACACCAATGTGCTTTACACTGTTAAGCACCCTTTAAATGCGACTTCCCCTCTCCCACAACATGCGACCTCCAAATCATGGCACTACCTAGCGACCTCCCTCTAAAGATACGACTTTTCAAATTAGCTGCTCAGCGGCACTGTCAGCCTGGCATGAACTGTCGGTCTGAAGATACTGCTTGTGTGTACATACCGTCAAATACAGCCCAGCAGATACTATGTATTGGCTTAAGGCTGGTACAGCGGCGTATGAAGTGGGTCAGCATTGACACAATCTTGGTCAATACACTGTGTGCAGATGTGTACTGGTAGCTTCAAATCACCGTACCAGTTAGCGATACCCTTCTAAAGATACAACTTTTTGAAATTAGCTGTACACAGACTGTGTCACGTCTGCAGATGTCTGCCGGCCCTCTACTGACAAGATACGACTTTTAATGTTTCCACATTATTGGGAGGCATATCAGATTATAGTAGCCGAAAGATGCTTTCCGGTATATTAAATACTTCTTCTGTTATTAATTTAAAACCATGTTTTAATGGGGTTTTCAATGTAAATATTTATTTACATGCGCTGCAGTTAACATCCAGTGCACCCTTGGCGTTACAAGGTGCATTACACCACTAATTAGCAGGGGACGTCAGCGGTGTCCGTGTGTCTGCTAGTTGTGATAAACAACCCACTTCAAATACTTAACTTTTTCAATTATGGTCGTACGGACATGTAATAAATATCTCCAGAAAGTTTATTCAATGCTGAAAATAATGATATAAATTAGATAATGATAGCGCCTAAACTCGCAAAGTTATTGATGACGATGGCTCAACATTAGAACAACAATGCACCAACGTCTCGCGCGGAACATATTCACAGCCACGTGCATTACAGTGCCTTAGAGTGTATACACGTGAAGATTATATCTGTGCTAGTGCAGGCGTTATCCGTATGGTCTGTTTAACTTCAATCTCAGTGCACATATATAATAAACGAGCCCCAACTGCGTCCCCCCACCTGGCACGTTTATTAGGGATAATAAGGTACATTGTCTTGCTGGCCCAGAATGGCAAACTATGACTGAGTATTCATCCTAGTCCTAACTTTTGACGGGTCAATTGAAAGTAGTTGTCACAGCCAGTGTCACATGTTTTGTACTGTAAAGCATAGGCCTATATTGAAATGTGGAAAAAACACTGCCTCAATGCTTATGAAAACACAAGCCACTTCCAGTACTTCTAAATTACGTGTTACCGTTAGAACCGGCAATTAACACAGGATGTCAACTGCGCTCATCAGACTGTCATAACGAAAATGGAGATGTTTAAAGGGTGCTGTCTTAAAAATCAAATTCGCACCATTTTACGTTTTTTCTTGAGTTTTTTTCACCCCTTTCAGATACGACTACCCCTTTGATGCGACTTTGTTTCACTGGCAGTATGAAAGTCGTATCAGAGGGGGACTACTGTATTATCCTTTGGACACAATGGCTAAAAATGTGATTTGAGAGATATAAATGTGTGGGATTAAGATTCAAATAAAATATTTCAAATATTTGAGTGCCATCAAATTTGTACAGAAGATTACTTTACCAGTAAAACTACTTAATGCAGGAAACCTTTCGCTTTCTAAACCATCATATTGAAATAACAGTCACAATAAAATCTGTTTGACAACAAACCCTAATGTCTATCATTTTACACAGTGATGCTTCACGGCGTAGGCCTACGAGGGAGCACGCATTAAAAAGCATGAATATTTCGTAAAGAAAAGATAACTAAGTGATTGTTAGCAGCATGCACATCATATGCATGCATATCCCCTCTCAGATTCTGTACATTATAATGTGCTGGTACATGTGGACAAACTCCCGACAGCATTATAATGTATGACACTCTGACAGTGTATGATGAATTCCATGACCTGCCGATGGTAAAATTGTATGTTTGTGCCACACACCAATTGATGTTAGTCTCAATGCAGGAAAGAACGATTTACTAGGTTATATATATATCTTATGAAAGTTTACAATAATGATACATGTACCAGTTTAACAGAGACGGGCACTGTACTTACCTAGTGATCTCCATATTCACACAGACTTTAGGCATCAAGAACCGGTTGTCCTGTTTGTACCAGAGACGTGTTAAGCTGTTGTCTCTCACAACCTCAGGTAAAGCATTATCCTGGAGAGAAAAACTCAATACAGAAATTGTATGTCAAATTTCAAGGACTTTTCAAGGTCTTGCAATGAGCACCAGAAGATTTTTCATGGATCAATTAAAAGCAACACCAATTTGAATACCAAATGATAAAAAAGACATTTTCACAATATATAAACTATTACAGTATTACAATGAAGAGGGCCAAAGATGGTTTCACGGTGATACTATAAAATAACACATAGATAATAATGCCCAAAAAGCAGCTTCACTGTGATATAAAACAACACAGAGAATACAATGCCCAAAGGCAGCTTCCCTGTGATACTATAGAATAACACATAAGATTATAATGCCCAAAGGCAGCTTCCCTGTTATACTATAAAATAACACCTGTTATACTATAAAATAACACATAATATTATAATGCTCGAAGGCAGCTTCCCTTGTCATACTATAAATAACACATAGATTATAATGCCCAAAGGCAGCTTCCCTGTGATACTACAAAATAACACATAAGATTATAATGCCCAAAGGCAGCTTCCCTATGATGCTATAAAATAACACATAAGATTATAATGCCCAAAGGCAGCTTCCCTGTGATACTAGAAAGTAACACATAAATTATCATGGTTACTGCAAAAATATCAAGGAATCTCAAGCACTTGTTGCTGATAATCCGATTTTTCAAGTACAATGACTATTTTGTTGTGGAATTCAAGCCCTTTCAAGTTTTTCAAGCCACTGTACGAACCCTGTCAATATTACAACAGGGCAGATAATGTGACATAGTATCCATATAACTTTGTAACATGTATCCATGTAACCTATTGTTTGGTCCCATGAAGGTATTTGTGGAACCTATTAATTTTTAAAGTGGTAATCGCATCTAGTCATATGCAACCTTTATAATTAACCTTCAAACAAGACAACTTGAAGCAAAAATTAGCATTAACCTAATTAGATTGGCTTGTGTTTTGATTCAATGTGTGCATGTGTAAGTAATATTTACACACTTGAAGTTGTGGTATAAAGCCTTTGTCGAATATGTCTTGAAATAAATCATATAAAAAACAAACAAATTAGTGACTCCAGGTCTAAAAACATACCTCAGCATCTCTGGTAACTATATCAAAGTTTGTTGGAATGAATTCATTCTCGGTAGGCAGCTTGAGATTCTCATGAAATCCAGCTTCTGTCCATCTCTGACAATAACAAGTTTGGTCAATACATACATTACTAATCACCTCCTTGTACAACTAAATCAATGCATTATAACCCTTTAAGCACTAAGCACAATTGTAATACATGTAGTTTTTAATCTGTTTTAATAGTTAAATCGCCGTTATTGGAAATGAAACAAATGTTCAAACATCAAAATTTGCCAATGTTTGTTCCCAAATTAAATTTTCAAACAGTTGTGGGTCGAGTTAGCAAAGACAGAACTTCAAGTGGATGAAAACTTAAATAAGATAAAATTAATTTCAAATGAAAATCTCAAAAATAAGACTTTGATTTCTGAAACTGGATAACACTTACATGAAAATCTCAAAAAAAACACTTTGATTTCTGAAACTGGATAAACACTTACGGTACACATATACTTTTTTATATCCACAACCTAAATAGCTATCATAATCCAATGTTATGGACGAAACACTACATAAATAGTCATCAAACATTACACATAGGTGTGTTGAAGGCAATACTAACTTTAATGGATTCATCTGAGATGGGTTCAATGCTGTAATCTGTTCCGTACCATTCTTCTTTCTGATTTGTTTGATTTTCAAACTTCTTTCCTATGGTTGCCACGCTATAAATATAACAATAAGAAAATTCACTATGTAAAAATGGTGAAAAACAAAAAATATTATCCTACACAGCCATTAGTAATCTGATTGCTGATGTTATATCAAGCTGCTGAATGAATGGGGCTTTAGGACACATAGGCTAAACTGGGACAGGAAAACCTCCTGTGGAAGATGAGATGATTCAGATGAAACTGCCCCCCAGACACAAGATTTGAAATACTCTACGAGTGGAAGAAACATATCATATTCAGCTAGGTTGAAGAGTTTTAGAGTAATGTAATGCACTTGGAACACCTATGATGTAAGAGCTGACAGATCATAAAACTAAAACTGTCATATAGAAATTTCAAAATAATTATTCTAACAATGATATGGGCCACTTATGAATGTTGTGACACAATTTCTAAAGTTCTTGTTAACCCTTCGAGCACTGAGATATTCGATTTAAATTTTCAGTCACTTGAAGTTGTGTCTCTCTACTGCGATACACAACTCCAAGTGACTAAAAAATTAATGTCATTTGTGAAATTCAAGTCCTAACATATAACAGTGTTCCAAGATTAAAAGTATATTTTACTTTTAACAACTGATTATACAGGTGCTACTAAAACACAGAATGTCTACTGTAGTCGTCATTCTGAGTTCTAAGGCTCAACATACCGTATTTTATCCGGTGTCAGCAAATCCAGCACCATGTGTATCAGAGAAGGGTCATACTTTTCCATGGTGTAAGGACCACACAAAATCTCCTCCATGGGATATTCCTGGAAAGAACACAGGGGTAAGTAGATATTTAATCTATTTATATATAGCAACTACTAGTTTGAAAGAAAAATATTTTAAAAATCTTGTATAAAAAGATATGATAATATTGAAAAATAGAAATATTTAAATTCAAACATTATTACATTAATGTCTAAAGCATCCATATGTATCCTCATTTCGAAAAGGTGATGCTTTGAATACATCATGATAAAATAATTTGAAAAAATATTTTTTTAATTAAATCGCTATATATTAAATATTGCAGAACAGTACTTTTAATATCAGCTGAGGCTATGTCTAAAGATGAGCTGCAATGGGCTCAGATGAAGATTTGAAATAGGCTGTGGCTAATTTAATTCCTATCTTAGTGCCCACGCAGAGGCTTAGGTCAGACCATCGGATTTCATTTGTCTCCTGATGAAACCTACATCTATTTGTTTTCTTTTGAGAAAACTTATGAGATACATAATTGATTCTGAAGCATATCTAGAAATAAAATTATCACTTTATCTTGTAAATGTTTTGAAAATTTAACATGAAAGTTCATTTCTATTTTTTTATTTTGAGAAAAAGTAAAAATGGACATAGAAGGTTTCATCATTAGGCCAACAATATATAACTTACATGCAAAAGGCCCGCTGTATTACATGTTAAATTCCTTGGTCTCTCTTTGTCCTTGAACCGGAAATGCATTGCACTGAGATCCTGGAATTTGAAAAAAAATAGTAAAAATCTGTGAAAAAAGTGAAAACTACTCCACACACCCAATGGGTAATGTTATAGAGTAAATAATGCGCTGCAGTAGCAGCTGTAATGAGCAGTCACCTGCATGACACAAGAAAAGTGGCCTATCAAGACATATGGCTGCCCACAGAGGACTAATTTTTATACAAAATGCAATTTTGGGGAATGAGCTAGTGACATTCCCATCTGAGGATGCCAAGGCAGGCACTACTGTACACAAAAGGCTAAAATAACTGAAAATATTTAACCCTTCAGCCGCCAAATTATTCAATTTGATTTTTCACCCACTTGTAGTTGTGTCTCGCTAACGCGATTCACAACTACAATGATGTGACAAAATGGAGGTCTACTCTTTACAAATCTTGCTGATCGGTGTCACGTTTTATTTTCAACATGTCTAAAAACTGATGGGTAATATGCCACTAAAAAATAATAAAAAAACGAAAATAATTGGCGCTGGTGGTTTAAGGGTTAATAGTTGTTTATAGCCTTTTTATTTGCCAATCAAACAAAAAAAATTGCAGTAGAAATTGGCATTAAATTTAGTAAATGATGTAAAATTTGCTAGATTAACACGTATGTTTTGTTTCAAATTGCATGTTGTAAGTAATTTGTGACCCCTTCAGGTTGTGGATCATTGTAGCGAGACACAACTTCAAGTGGTAAAAAAATAATTAATAAAGCACCTTAAGGTTAAGATTTTTTAGGGATACACTGTACCTTGCATTCTTTATGAACCCATTCCTGTACACCATCTTTCTTTAGCATATTTAGATACTGGAAGATGAGGGTGATGATATCATTTGTGTGTTCTGCAAACAGAGTTGGACCAGAGTTTTTTTTAAAACAAATTTAACCCTCGTCCTGTTGAATATTGTTTTCTCACTATTCATCATTTATTTGATGCTGAAATTGCTGACACAATTTCCAGCTACAAATTCAATCATTCGTATAACTGTTACCCAATCTGGAAAAATGAGTTGTAAGTTGCATTTTAACAAACAATGCTTGGCCCCTTGAAAGCCAAAATGAGCTAAGGCCTTTTTTTCCGATTACCCGACTGTAATGAACTGTGTAGAGTCAGGATCTGTTAATATCCTCAATATTTAGATCAGCAAACTTTTTAAAAGATAACTTTTCAAGTTAGCCATGAGAAGGAAATGTAATACGTAGTTAACATATTAGAAAAACATTTTCTAAAGATTGCCTCCAATACTGGTAACCGTAATGTCAATACTTTCAAACTGAACATGAACATTCCATCTGTGCTGTGAAGTAAAATGTTCTTATCTGTATTGATATTCAGCATGCTTTCTCCACCCTCCCCCCACCCCCCAAAAATTAAAAAAATCACCACCAGCAATATTTGTACATACTCAGATGTGAATCTGACATGTAAAAAATTTAATTGATATTTAATTTGGTAAAAAAAACAGAATGAAATAAAACCAGTGAACAGAAAAAAAGTTGCAATAACATACAACATAAAATAAATATTTAGTTCATCAAACTCAATATGCCACTTTTTAAAAATACAATCAGTATAAAAATGAATTAAAACAGCCACAGTGAATATCTTGACGTAAGGCTCGACTCACCAACACAAATTATTGCAATTAATGTTAACATTACCTCTAATTCTATTTAAAGCAATGATGCAAATATGAGAGTTGCATTAAAACCAACCTTCTGCAAAAAAAAAATATAAAACCTTTATATTTAAACCTCCTTTTGTGTCTTTTCCCTTTAACGCTTTCCCAGCTGGTGGCGTATATATACATCATAGTATATTTTTGCTTTTGCTTCATATTATTTCACTTCGATATTTTATAAAATTATCATTTTCATTTATTGTGATTTGAGAATTGCGGTAATAATTCACGGCTCTCAGTCAATGAAAATATAATCAAATTGCTAGCACTTGAAGGGTTAAATTGCCAGCAATTTTTGTGGGTCTATCACTACTTTTATTAAATTCACCTTCAAATGCTTTTTATTTGTCTTTCAACCAAGAAAATTTGAAAGTAAAATGAGCATTAAGTTTGCAAGATCATCATACTTTTCACTTTGATAATTTTTCCCACATTTTGGTAATTTTACCCACTAAAAGTTGTAGCTTGCGAAAACGAGACAAGTGAGCAACAATTTTAATTTTATAATTTAGGGCCATAAAAGTTGTCTGGCTAACCCAATTTCCAGCTTCAAATTAAGAAAAAAGTTCTCCAAAATTTTCTTTCTGCTTCATTTGAATACTTATAATATGGGTCTATGGTCATTATATATTTTAAATTCATTCATAATATTCAGTGCTGAGATCGACTTTAGATATCATAATCTGACGTCTATAGATGTCAGATTCTGACGTCCACAGTTGGTCCCCGCACTCAAAGGGTTAAACATTTTATTTCAGGCACACATTTTGACATCAGATTCTGAGCTGATCCTGGCACTGAATGTCCACATCACATGGCAGAAATACCCTTCAAGCGTTAAGCACATAGAGTCATTTTTAATACATTTTATGACTAGATTAAATTACTGTTATTCAGAATAAAATATGTGTTTTAACATCAACATTTGAAACTTTTAGGCCCTAAATTAAACAAATACGAGTAATTTTCACCCACTTGAAGTTGTGGGATGCACTAGGAGACACAACTTCAAGTGGCTGAAAATTTAAAAAAGATGACTAAGTGAGATCTTACCAATGCCTTCCTCTGTCAGATCAACATTCACTATGAAGAACATGAATCCTTTGGCTCCTTGTTTCTGGCCCCCAACAAGTGTGTTCACCCAACCTGAAAAAAACAATCAAGTTTTTGTAAACCTTATAACAATAACATGGCATACGAAATCGGCGTAACATAAATTTGTATTTTTCAAGGCGTGTAATCATACATCAATTAAATCTAGGGCACTGTCGCCAACCTCAACCATTGTCAATTGCATGTAAGCAAGCCATTACGGTAACTTTCAAATTATTACCTTTAAGTGAAAATCACATCGCCGCCAAAATTAGGGAGAGTATTATAATATCAAATACAATATTTAAAAAAATTATAATAAGAAAATTAATTAACCCGTGTTCTGCCAGATTACTTGTTTCTATTTTTCATTCATTTAATTAAAGCTGGAATTGCAGATTCAATTTCCAGCTTAAAGTAACAAAAAATATGACTATTTGTGTATATATATGAACAGGCATATTGAAAAACTGTTGGATTTCATTAGCTGAGCTTCTACCACAAGCTATTCTAATTATCTTGAGTGAGATTTTATTTGGCTTGAAATTTGATTGCAACAAAATAGGGTTAAGCATAACCATATATATAGGGTTGCAAAGGTTGACCCTTACAGTGCGGGGACAGGCTTTATACGTCAGAATCTGACGTCTGTAGATGACGTATAAAGACTATCCCTGCACTGAAAGAATTACAATATTTTTAATGGTCGTAGACCCATGACATATGTATTCAAATCTTTGGTATAAATGGTTTATACAAAAATATTTAGGCGTTTTAAGGGTTAAGCTGCAACCATGTATATAGGGCTGAAACCATATATACAGGTGCAACCATATATATAGAGCTGCAACCATATATATAGGGGTGCAACCATATATATAGAGCTGCAACCATATATATAGGGGTGCAACCATATATATACAGGTGCAACCATATATATAGAGGTGCAACCATATATATAGGGGTGCAACCATATATATACAGGTGCAACCATATATATAGGGGTGCAACCATATATATACAGGTGCAACCATATATATAGAGGTGCAACCATATATATACAGGTGCAACCATATATATACAGGTGCAACCATATATATAGGGCTGCAACCATATATATAGAGGTGCAACCATATATATATAGGGGTGCAACCATATATCAGGGTTCCCCACAGAAAAAAAAATCATCCGGTCGTTCTCACAAAAATCTTAACTTAGCGCGCGAGCAGCGTAATAAAATGTTTACTGTTGCGCGCGCGCATGCGATAAAAAAATCAAAGATTTTTTCATCAAGACACAACAAAGTATATAATTGACAGTGTTTATCGAACACTTTTAATAGCATTAGATATATATGTAAAATCACAGTTACTTAAACATAAAATAATATTGATTTGATGGTTTGTGAGTTGTGTATTTGAGTGTAGGCCTATGCATGTTTTCTTTGTGTTCTATGCGTTTTTGTTTGTTGGTGAGAGTTATTATCAGATTATTCTGTTATTTACAAGTGTTGTTGTGTATGCGTGACAAGGTTTGTGAGTTAGTAGGCCTATCACTCACTCACCAACGCGGTGACACTTTGGTGAGTGACAACGTGTCGTGGTGACTGGCAACGCTGGAAGTGTTGGCCTGTCAACGCTGGTCAACAACGCGACATCGCTGTTATCACACTCGAGTACTGCCAGCTCTGCCAGCGTCGCGCCAATGCCGGCTCAGCGCTGTTAGCGTGACATAACACTGTGACATAACACTCACTTGCTGTCAGCTCTGCTTCCCAGCAAAGACGAGACCTCTACCCAATGCTGGTCCACTGCTGGGCCAGCGTCGTAGACGGTGACCCAATATTTGGCCAACATTGCCAAGAGGAGGGGGGGTTATGGGGGGTAGCAGGCGTATGTGTACATTTTGTGTTCACTGTACACCGGCAATATATACGCGCACACCAGTCTTACACGTACAAGCTGATCGCTAAACCAACACAGTATGACACTGGCGACAGGAATAGGGCCTATTGGCTAATCTACCAGCTGGATAACAGCCGGATGTGACCTATTACATGCAGGTCGGCATAAAATTCATCCGGTCGGATTGCCGGCATTTCCGGCATTGTGGGGAACCCTGCATATATATAGGGGTGCAGCCATATATATAGGGCTGCAACCATATATATAGGGCTGCAACCATATATATAGGGCTGCAACCATATATATAGGGCTGCAACCATATATATATAGGGGTGCAATCATATATATAGAGATGCAACCATATATATAGGGGTGCAACCATATATATAGAGGTGCAACCATATATATAGGGGTGCAACCATATATATATAGGGCCGCAACCATATATATAGGGGTGCAACCATATATATAGAGGTGCAACCATATATATAGGGCTGCAACCATATATATAGGGCTGCAACCATATATATAGGGCTGCAACCATATATATAGGGGTGCAACCATATATATAGGGGTGCAACCATATATATAGGGCTGCAACCATATATATAGGGCTGCAACCATACAGTATATATAGGGCTGCAACCATATATATAGGGCTGCAACCATATATATAGGGGTGCAACCATATATATAGGGGTGCAACCATATATATAGGGCTGCAACCATATATATAGGGGTGCAACCATATATATAGGGGTGCAACCATATATATACAGGTGCAACCATATATATAGGGGTGCAACCATATATATAGGGGTGCAACCATATATATACAGGTGCAACCATATATATAGGGGTGCAACCATATATATAGGGGTGCAACCATATATATAGGGCTGCAAACATATATATAGGGCTGCAACCATATATATAGGGCTGCAACCATATATATAGGGCTGCAACCATATATATAGGGGTGCAACCATATATATAGGGGTGCAACCATATATATAGGGCTGCAACCATATATATAGGGGTGCAACCATATATATAGGGCTGCAACCATATATATACAGGTGCAACCATATATATAGGGGTGCAACCATATATATAGGGCTGCAACCATATATATAGGGGTGCAACCATATATATAGGGGTGCAAATATATCTAGGGGTGCAACCATATATATAGGGCTGCAACCATATATATAGGGGTGCAACCATATATATAGGGCTGCAACCATATATATGGGGGAGCAACCATATATATACAGGTGCAACCATATATATAGGGGTGCAACCATATATATACAGGTGCAACCATATATATAGGGCTGCAACCATGTATATAGGGGTGCAACCATATATATACAGGCGCAACCATATATATAGGGCTGCAACCATATATATAGGGCTGCAACCATATATATAGGGGTGCAACCATATATATACGGGTGCAACCATATATATAGGGCTGCAACCATATATCTAGGGCTGCAACCATATATATAGGGCTGCAACCATATATATAGGGCCGCAACCATATATATAGGGCTGCAACCATATATATAGGGGTGTACCATATATATAGGGCTGCAACCATATATATAGGGCTGCAACCATATATAGAGGGGTGCAACCATATATATAGGGCTGCAACCATATATATAGGGTTGCAACCTTATATATACAGGTGCAACCATATATATAGGGGTGCAACCATATATATAGGGGTGCAACCATATATATAGGGCTGCAACCATATATATAGAGGTGCAACCATATATATAGGGGTGCAACCACATATATAGGGCTGCAACCATATATATAGGGGTGCAACCATATATATAGGGCTGCAACCATATATGTAGGGGAGCAACCATATATATACAGGTGCAACCATATATATAGAGGTGCAACCATATATATACAGGTGCAACCATATATGTAGAGGTGCAACCATATACATAGAGGTGCAACCATATATATAGGGCTGCAACCATATATATAGGGGTGCAACCATATATATACGGGTGCAACCATATATATACAGGTGCAACCATATATATAGGGGTGCAACCATATATATAGGGCTGCAACCATATATATAGGGGTGCAACCATATATATACGGGTGCAACCATATATATAGGGCTGCAACCATATATATATAGGGCCGCAACCATATATATAGGGCTGCAACCATATATATAGGGGTGTACCATATATATAGGGCTGCAACCATATATATAGGGCTGCAACCATATATAGAGGGGTGCAACCATATATATAGGGCTGCAACCATATATATAGGGCCGCAACAGTATATATAGGGGTGCAACCATATATATAGGGCTGCAACCATATATATAGGGTTGCAACCTTATATATACAGGTGCAACCATATATATAGGGCTGCAACCATATATATAGGGGTGCAACCATATATATAGGGGTGCAACCATATATATAGAGGTGCAACCATATATATAGGGGTGCAACCATATATATAGAGGTGCAACCATATATATAGGGCTGCAACCATATATATAGGGGTGCAACCATATATATAGGGCTGCAACCATATATATAGGGGTGCAACCATATATATAGAGGTGCAACCATATATATAGAGGTGCAACCATATATATAGAGGTGCAACCATATATATAGGGGTGCAACCATATATATAGGGCTGCAACCATATATATATAGGGGTGCAATCATATATATAGAGATGCAACCATATATATAGGGGTGCAACCATATATATAGAGGTGCAACCATATATATAGGGGTGCAACCATATATATATAGGGCCGCAACCATATATATAGGGGTGCAACCATATATATAGAGGTGCAACCATATATATAGGGCTGCAACCATATATATAGGGCTGCAACCATATATATAGGGCTGCAACCATATATATAGGGGTGCAACCATATATATAGGGGTGCAACCATATATATAGGGGTGTAACCATTTATATAGGGGTGCAACCATATATATAGGGCTGCAACCATATATATATAGAGGTGCAACCATATATATAGGGGTGCAACCATATATATAGGGCTGCAACCATATATATAGGGGTGCAACCATATATATAGAGGTGCAACCATATATATACAGGTGCAACCATATATATAGGGCTGCAACCATATATATAGGGGTGCAATCATATATATAGAGGTGCAACCATATATATAGAGGTGCAACCATATACATAGAGGTGCAACCATATATATAGAGGTGCAACCATATATATAGGGGTGTAACCATCTATATAGGGGTGCAACCATATATATAGGGCTGCAACCATATATATAGAGGTGCAACCATATATATAGAGGTGCAACCATATATATAGGGGTGCAACCATATATATAGGGCTGCAACCATATATATAGGGGTGCAACCATATATATAGGGCTGCAACCATATATATAGGGGAGCAACCATATATATACAGGTGCAACCATATATATAGAGGTGCAACCATATATATACAGGTGCAACCATATATATAGGGCTGCAACCATGTATATAGGGCTGCAACCATATATATACAGGTGCAACCATATATATAGGGGTGCAACCATATATATAGGGCTGCAACCATATATATAGGGGTGCAATCATATATATACGGGTGCAACCATATATATAGGGCTGCAACCATATATATAGGGCCGCAACGATATATATAGGGCTGCAACCATATATATAGGAGTGTACCATATATATAGGGCTGCAACCATATATATAGGGCTGCAACCATATATAGAGGGGTGCAACCATATATATAGGGCTGCAACCATATATATAGGGCCGCAACCATATATATAGGGGTGCAACCATATATATAGGGCTGCAACCATATATATAGGGTTGCAACCTTATATATACAGGTGCAACCATATATATAGGGCTGCAACCATATATATAGGGGTGCAACCATATATATAGGGGTGCAACCATATATATAGAGGTGCAACCATATATATAGGGGTGCAACCATATATATAGAGGTGCAACCATATATATAGGGCTGCAACCATATATATAGGGGTGCAACCATATATATAGGGCTGCAACCATATATATAGGGGTGCAACCATATATATAGAGGTGCAACCATATATATAGAGGTGCAACCATATATATAGAGGTGCAACCATATATATAGGGGTGCAACCATATATATAGGGCTGCAACCATATATATATAGGGGTGCAATCATATATATAGAGATGCAACCATATATATAGGGGTGCAACCATATATATAGAGGTGCAACCATATATATAGGGGTGCAACCATATATATATATAGGGCCGCAACCATATATATAGGGGTGCAACCATATATATAGAGGTGCAACCATATATATAGGGCTGCAACCATATATATAGGGCTGCAACCATATATATAGGGCTGCAACCATATATATAGGGGTGCAACCATATATATAGGGGTGCAACCATATATATAGGGGTGTAACCATTTATATAGGGGTGCAACCATATATATAGGGCTGCAACCATATATATATAGAGGTGCAACCATATATATAGGGGTGCAACCATATATATAGGGCTGCAACCATATATATAGGGGTGCAACCATATATATAGAGGTGCAACCATATATATACAGGTGCAACCATATATATAGGGCTGCAACCATATATATAGGGGTGCAATCATATATATAGAGGTGCAACCATATATATAGAGGTGCAACCATATACATAGAGGTGCAACCATATATATAGAGGTGCAACCATATATATAGGGGTGTAACCATCTATATAGGGGTGCAACCATATATATAGGGCTGCAACCATATATATATAGAGGTGCAACCATATATATAGGGGTGCAACCATATATATAGGGGTGCAACCATATATATAGAGGTGCAACCATATATATAGAGGTGCAACCATATATAAGGGCTGCAACCATATATATACAGGTGCAACCATATATATAGGGGTGCAACCATATATATAGGGGTGCAACCATATATATAGAGGTCCAACCATATATATACAGGTGCAACCATATATATAGGGCTGCAACCATATATATAGGGCTGCAACCATATATATAGAGGTGCAACCATATATATACAGGTGCAACCATATATATACAGGTGCAACCATATATATAGAGGTGCAACCATATATATAGAGGTGCAACCATATATATACAGGTGCAACCATAGATATAGAGGTGCAACCATATATATACAGGTGCAATCATATATATACAGGTGCAACCATATATATAGGGGTGCAACCATATATATAGGGCTGCAACCATATATATAGGGGTGCAACCATATATATAGGGCTGCAACCATATATATAGGGCTGCAACCATATATATAGGGGAGCAACCATATATATACAGGTCCAACCATATATATAGAGGTCCAACCATATATATACCGGTGCAACCATATATATAGAGGTCCAACCATATATATAGGGGTGCAACCATATCTATAGGGTTTCTATATAGTCCAGTTATCAAATGGCATTTTTTTACTCAAGCGTGTTTCGCGGTATGGACGATGTTTTATGATTGATTCTGGTTCTAAGGGATGTCCTGAGCAGGAATCAGCCGGGTGCCACTTTGGCACCCTTGGGCGGAATTTTTTAGGGGCAAAAACAAAATGGCCGCCAAATATTTCAAGGTCAAATATGATTTTTCAACAAATAAAGCCAGGAACAAGTGTAATACCTCATTTTTATGTGATTTTGACTGGGCAATACATTTCTTGTATTATTTTGATGACTCAAGGTTATCTTCGAGGTCAAAAAGACAATTTCAAGGTCAAAGAAGCAAAAATACAATTTTCAACAAATAAAGATAGGAACATGTGTAATACTTCTTTTACATGGGTTTTTATCTTAAAATGAATGTATGGTATTATTTTGTTGATCCAAGGTTAGCTTCAAGGTCGAAAGTCCTTTCCAAGGTCAAAAACAAAATGGTTGCCAGATATTTCAAGGTCAAATATGATTTTTCAACAAATGAAGCTAGGAACAAATGTAATGCCTCATTTTCATGTGATTTTGACCGGGCAATTCATTTCTTGTATTATTTGCATGATTCAAGGTCATCTTCAAGGTCAAAAGGTCAAATATCAAGGTCAATCAAGCAAAATTACCGTTTTTAACAAATAAAGCTAGGAACATGTGTAATACCTCATGCAATTTTGACTGGGCATTCCATATCTGATATTATTTTGATTATTCAAGGTCATCTTCAAGGTCAAAAGGGTCAATTTCAAGGTGAAGTAAGAGAAAATATCATTTTTAACAAATAAAACTAGGAATGTGTGTAATACCTCTTTTTATGGGATTTTGATTGACAAATCCAATTATAGTATTATTTGAGTGATTAAAGGTTATCTTCAAGGTCAATTTCAATTCAAGGTCATCAAAATTCAATTAACTAACATAAATAGCAAAAAGTGTTGTACGTCTTTTTAGTGTAATATTGACAAATAATCCATTTCTGCTACTATTTTTATAATTAAAGGTCATTTTCAAGGTCAGTGTGTCAATTTCAAGGTCAGGTAAGCGAAAATATGATTTTCAACAAATAAAGCTAGGACAATATCTTTCTGGTATGATTTTGGTTATTTGAGGTGATCCTCTAGGTCAAATGTAAATATCAAGGTCAAATATTATTTTAACGTAGTATTCTACATATTGGAGCACACATAATAAATTGTCTTGGTGTATCTTTAACCGGATAATCTATTTCTAGTAGGGTTTTAATGAATAAACATCATCAGAATGAAATGATCAGACAACTACAAGGCATCAAAGGGTCACGGAGAGGCGTCAAATAGCGACGAAAAAGCATAAAAGATCAATGAAGAGGCGGTAAAAGTTGACAGAGAGGCGGTAAAAGACAATGGGGAGGCATTAAAGGATGTCGACGAGTTGCTAAAAGGCGCCCCAGAGGCGCTAAAGAGCGAGTAAGAAGGGTTAAAAGAAAATGAGTAGTCATTAAAGGGCAATGAGGAGGCATTGAAGGGCAATGAGGAGGCGGTGAATGCCAACGAGGAGGCGTTAGGGGCAAAAATTGGGCGTTAAAAAGCGACAAGATGCATTAAAAGGTGGCGGGGTGGCATGAAAGGGCTATGGAACGGTGACAACAAAGTACGTTAACGGGTGATGGGGCGGTGCTAATGGTTGATGGATAGGTGTCTAAGTGCAATGAGAAGGCATTAAAAAAGACAGAGAATCGTTAAAGGGCAATGGAGAAGCGTTAACTGGTGACGGAGAGACGTCAAAGAGCGATGGAAAGGCGTTAAAGGCCGAAAAAGTGTTAAAAGTGATGTAGATGCATTAAACTTTGATGGAGAGGCGCTAATAGGCGCTGCAGATGCGTTAAATGGCGATGCGAATGTGGTAAAGGGCGATGGTGAGGCATTAAATGGTGATGGGAAAGTTTTAAATGGCGATGGGAAGGCGGTAATGGGTGATGAGGAGTCGTTAAAGGGCGACCATGAAACGTTAAACGACTATGGAAAAGCGCTGAAGGGCAATGGGGAGGAGTTGAAGTGTGCTGGATAAGCGTGTGAGGGTGAGTAGAAAGTGTTAAAACAACGGAGCATTGCTAAAGGGCGACAGAGAAGCGTTAAATGGTGACTGAGACGTCAAAGGGCATTGGAAAAGTAATAAAGGTTGATGGAGATGCATTAAAGGGTGATGAAGAGACGCTAACAGGCGCTGCAGATGAGTTAAATGGCGATGGGAAGGCGCTAATGGGCGATGAGGAGGCATTGAAGCACAACGAAGAGGCGCTAAGGGTGACGGGATGTGTTGGTGTGTGGCATGAAAGGGTTATTCAATGGCGTTAGAGGGTGACGAGGAAGCATTAAATGACAGGTGATGCGGTGGTGCTAAAGGGTGATGGATATGTGTTTTAGGGCGATGAGAAGGCGTTAAAGATTAAATTATGATGGAGAGATGTCAAAGAGTGACAGAAAGATGAAGATGGACTAAAAGGTTGATGGAGAGGCGTTAAAAAGGTGCTGCAGATGCGTTAAATGGTGATGCTACAGGGTTAAAGGGCGATGAAGAGGCGGTAAATAGTGATGGAGAGGCATTGAATGGTGATGGGAAGCCAGTAAAGGGCGATGAGGAGGCGGTCAATTTCACCGAAGAAGCGTTAAAGGGTGACGGAAAGGCGTTAAAGGACAAAGAAAAAATATAAAGGTAGACCCAAAAGCATTGAAGGGCAATGAGAGACGATAAATGGCGACGGGGAGGCGTCGAAGGACCATGCGGAGGCGTTAAAGATTGATGGTAAAGCTTTAAAATGTGACGGAGAGTTAAATTAAAGAGCAATGGAGAAGCGTTCAGTGTGGAGAAGAGGCATTAAAGGGCGACAGAGAGGCCTTCAATTGCAATAAAGAGGCGTTAAACTAAAAGGACGTTCAGGGCGAAGAAGAGGCGTTAAAGGGCAAAAGAAAGGCCTTCAATTGCAAAGAAGAGGCATTAAACTGAAAGCTATGAAGACGCACTATTGTCTCCCTTTAGTGCCTCTCCATAGCTCCATAATGCCTCTCTCTCACCTTATAAAGCCCTCGGTGGCTCTGTAACGACTCTTGTGGCCCATTAACGCGTCCTCATTTCTCTATAATATGCCTCCTCATTGCCCTTTAATGCCTTTTCATTGTCCTTTATCGCCTTCTCATTGCGCTTTAATACCTTCTCATCGACCGTTAGAACTTTTCCATCACTCTTTAACACATCCCTGTTAATTGCCATTCAATGCCTTCGAGCCGATGTCTTCACCTTGAGCTTGTTTGATCATTTAAACCCAACAGAATTAGATTATCCAGTCAAAATAACACCCAACACAAGGTATTACACGTGCTCCAATTTCTAGCTTATACGCTAAAACACATATTCGACCTTGAGAATGACTTTAAATCACCAAAGTAATAGGAAAAAGACATTTTTCGCTCAAAATCCCACGAATTTTTTTTTTTACACATGTTCTAGCTGTATTTGTTAAAAATCATATTCTCCTTTACTTGACCGTGAAATTGACATTTTGACCTTAAAGATGACCTTTTATCATCAGAATAGTATCAAGAATAGATTATTCAGTCAAAAATCACGTCAAAAAGACGTATTACACTTCTTCCTATTTTGTTTCGAAAAGATCATATTTGTACATTTTGACCTTGGAAATGACCTTTCGACCTTGAAAATGACCTTGGATCAACAAAATAATACCATAGATGGATTTTTCAGACAAAATCACATGAAAAAGAGGTATTAGCTTGATTTGTTTAAAATGGTGATTTTGCTTATTTGATCTTGAAATTGACTTTTTGACCTTGAAAATGACCTTGAGTCATGAAAATAATACAAGAAATGGATTGCCCGGTCAAAATCACACGAGAATGAGGTATTACACTTGTTCCTGGCTTCATTTGTTGAACAATCATAGTTGACCTTGAGATATCTGGCAGCCATTCTGTTTTTGACCTTGGCAATGCCTTTTCGGCCTTGAAGATGACCTTGGATCACCAAAATAATACCATAAATGGATTTTTCAGACAAAATCCAACGAAAAAGAGGTATTACACATGTTCCTAGCTTTATTTGTTAAAAAGGGTATTTTTGCTCATTTGACCTTGAAATTGACGTTTTGACCTTGAAGATGACCTTATATCATAAAAATATTACAAGAAATGGATTGCCCAGTCAAAATCACATGAAAATGAGGTATTACACTTGTTCCTGGCTTCATTTGTTGAAAAAACATATTTGCCCTTGAAATATCTGGCGGCCATTTTGTTTTTGCCCTAAAAAATTCCGCCCAAGGGTGCCAAAGTGGCACTCGGCTGATTACTGCTCGGGACACCCTATAGTATCAGAATCAATCATAAAACATCGTCCATACCGCGAAACACGCTTTAGTCAAAATCCACTGGACTAATAGGGTTGCAACGGTATATATATAAGATTAGGCTTAAAGTAAATACGACAACCTTCTGGCAATTGCGCAGTTTACTTTTATATATATTTGCCGTGAAAAATCGCTTTTAGCGGTGGTTTTATTTAGTTGTTGCACCATCTAGTTCCATATGGAAATTTGCCAGAATAGTCCGAGCCGAAAATATCTCAGACGATTTTACCATTAGCTGGGAAATCCCGGAAGTGACGTACCAAATACATTGGGAGTGTTCCGCTCAGCCAATATTTTCAATGACTTTACGCCAGTTTCGGATCTGTCATTTTCAAAACATTGTTATTTTTTCTAATAAGAAAACGATTTAACTCTTCTGTTTCAATTTATTTTTTGTTCGATATGAATTGATACTCGAAGCATCAATAGGCAAAATTATGGAAGGCAGTGAAGAAGATAAATTCAATTTTAAGCGACCGAAAAATCGCCACCAACATGACGATTTTAGCAGACGACAGATTCACAGTCTAGACTACAGACTGTTACGATATTTTACACGCCCAATTTTACATTTTTAGGAATAAAAACCTATTTTTGTCAGTATTTTATACAAATATAATTAGTCTATCCCATTCCTCTGAGTTTATTATTATTTATATCGGATGTAACATAACAATTAAGATGAAAGAGAGTGTCGAGCTGGCTTTCAGTTTCACAACATCACACTGTGACACTGTGACTATGCTGTCAACAGTGTCACTGTCATCTTGCGGTCAACACACTTGCTCGATTTGCGGGCCGGTTTTACCCCACCAAAACACATTTCAGTCCCGACAGGTGTGTTTATTTGATTACAAAGACACACAGTTTATTCCATGTTTAGTACAAGCAAGATATTATCTTATTAATTGGCGATAAGACTTAATTTCTGTTCGCTGTCAAAATGGGTCATCCCGCTTAACATATTATCGCCCACGCGGCAACGGTGACAGTGAGTGAATGAACAACACTGGAACCCACTGGAACCGTTAGGCCTACTGGTTGGCTGACAGTGACAGCCATTCATTAGGGCCTACTTAATGACGGAAACCTGACTGTTATTGGGGGGGGGGGGGTGGTAGGCCTATAATTGAAGACTAAAAAAATTTGGTTTCTTTCGAAGATTGTTACCAGTGGACTGACTGACTGAGTGGTTACTGTTAGTGAACCATTAACTTCATGCAGGTTTATTCTCAGACATGTCAGTCAGATACTAGCCCCAGTGGCTGAAACAGGTTTCAGCCAGATTTACCGCGTACAAAATCGTAGGACATTTCTTTGGACTGTCATATCGGAAAATATCGGGGAGTAATCAGTAACATTTCAGTTCCATGCCCGCATGCTTTAGCTTTAGATTAGATTAGATTAGATTTATTCAGATTTATTCAGCTCAGAGGTCGCACAGTCATTAAAAAGTTAGGGACATTTTTCGGACCTTGGGGTCGAGATTGCTCTCAATCACCGCCATGTTGAATTTTTTGGGTAAAGCAAATACATCCATCCACGGCCTCGGAGAGGGCGAAACGGCAAAGTCAGATACTAGACTATAGGACTCTAATCTTGAAATATTCACTCATGGCCACTGGAATTTTCACTTTCATGAAAATCGCTGAGAATTAACTAGACATCTAGGCCTATTGATTATTTCAATAATTAAAGGAAAGCTAATTTTAATTTTGAACCATTCTCCAACAATGCAATGTAGGCCACCACTTGTTGGCGAAGAAATAAAAAATGTAAAACTCTGTATTTTTTTCAAGTCTATAGGGTCGGCTAATTAAATTGAAGTCAGAGGAAAATTTTACAAAATCCTGTCTTTGGATGTCACATATTTATTATTTTGCCGATCGAGGGGGGGGGGGGGGGTGGCGCCCCCTATTTTTGCCAATTTTTTTTTTTTAATATACTAATTTGGACTAAATATGCCACATAAAAGACTGCCCCCTCTTTCTTCAGATCCTGGATCTGCTACTGAACAGTCACTCAATGACATAATAATAAACTTCCATAGCGCCTAAATCCTCAGTGATCCGAGCTCAGAGGCGCTTCAAACATATTCGTAATCTGACTCATAGTTCCAAAACTGTTTGCATTTGTCGTCTGGGTCAACCGGAGGATTTAAGTCACAGAGGATTTAAGTCAGAAATGCCGTCCCGCTAAACATGATAAAGCTAAAGCCTAATCAGGGGCGGATCTGGGATTTGAAAAAGGAAGGTATGTGGGTGTTTTTTGCATAATCAGGCTGGTTCAGGGGACTTTTGAAATAATTTGCCTAAAAAAGGTGGCCTTGTAACAAACCACCCCCCTCGACCTGCGCTGGCTAATTGATGTTTTTTTTTAATAGTTACTATTTTCATAATAAAAAGCCCATATTCCAATAAACGCCAACACCTCTGAATTAAAAAAAATCCCACGATCATACATGTACACTATATGACCTGCTAGGCCTATATAATCATCCCCCTGTAATCTCAGAGGGTTTTCCAGAATAAATACAATTACAATACAAAATCGGAAGTTTTATTAGAATAAATAGAATACAATTACTATACAAAATATCAGACAAAATATTTATTGGAACTCTTCAATTCACCCCAAAAACTAATAAATTATACTTAATAAGGATTTCCACACAGCTAATTTATACATGTTATATCAGAATAATCAGATAACCTTAATAACACCAGCTCTATATAAAATGTATTACATATGATTTCCATACATTCAAATAACAATATTATATAAATCAGCATCTGTAGTACTTGGTTGAAATTATGAGTAGGGATGGAGTGCTTCTTTATAAGTTTTATTCAGTAATAATTAAACATGATAATTTCTCAGATGATGAAACTGCTCACCCTTGAATTCAAATGAATGAAAAATATGGTAGTATTAGATGATTCAACCCCTTCAGCATGGAAACTGTCTTTAGACGTCAGAATAAAGATGTCAGACTCTGATGTCTAAAGTCCATTCCCACACTGAAAGAATCAAAAAAATTATTAAGGTCATAGAACCATACCAAAGGTAGGTATTCAAATAAAGCGGGAAGAGATAACTAAGACATTTATCATGTTTATAAATGAGAAATTCAAATTTAAAAAATACTATGCAAGCACCCAAACACCCCTCAATACTAAATAAATTGAACCTTTGCTTTGTATCAACATGATCAATAATATTTATCTAAACTTTGATGTTATGTTTGAATCTCCTTTAGTTTAGGATTATAATAAATCCACAAGAGAAAAAGTTTAATAGTGGCAGTAATTCAAATCTAAATCTTATAATAAATTAAAATTTAGTTAATTTCCTAGACCCAGATCATGTATATGTTCAAAGATTACAATTGCAAATTATATGTCAATTTGAACTAAATATCCACTTTGAAGTTGGGACATCATCTTCCTGATATCTATTTATCCTGAAGATGATGTTTGAAAAATACTATGAGTACCGGTAATGAGGACTTTTATCAGACATCTGAGTATAATTACATTTTTTGTCAGAAGGTGAAATAAATTAACAGGCTTAATTCAACTGTAAACATAATCAACTATTACTTACAAAATTTGAAACTTCAACCAAATGCATATTTCATAACTCTGAGGTGAGTATGTACATGTACTTTTTGTCATTTGTCTGTTTATAGCTGGAAATTGCAGTACCAATTCCAGATTAAAATGAATGAAAAAATGCTGGTAACTAAACAATTCAGCAGATTTTAATTTATTAACAGAATACACTGCAAACAACCTATTGATGAAATTACATTAACATGAACACACAGACACACCAGAAAAAATTTAATTTACTTGTTTATTATAAACAAGTGTTAGAATAAATCATAAAATAGAGTACAATCGACAATAGCCTTCCGCCATTATCATGATTATTGAACTTGAAGTTATTATTGCGGCCACATCGCGTCCATAAGGTAAAATTATTGACGTAAAATGCGAAAAATCTCAATAAATCAGCCATTTTGATTTCTTTTATAGCCATTATTGAACTTGTCCGAGAACTGCTTATTAGCAACATGCATAACAAATTTGGGAAGGATACATGAAAAACTTTTCAAGGTATCTTGCCCCAAGTAAATGTTAACGCGGACACCGACGACGCCGAACTTTAATTGCAATAGCCCACCTTTTTTAATTAAAAGGCGGGCTAAAAATAGTTTGTGGGATTACCTGCTTGGCCACATTCTGATTAAAAGCACTCTTGAAATTTGGCGAAAATATAAGATTAATCACATGTGGTGTATCAAATTGAGATCTGCATAATTCCACAAATAATGTATTAACCTTAGTCCTGCTACGCCCGTATATACAGTTTTGAGCAGATTTTAACCCTTCAAGCCCTCAGCATGCATAAAAACATCAATTTACATCCCTGAAAACCGACTAATTTTTCTTACAACTAGGGGTTTGAGAAAACAAATTTTCATGGAACTGTTTTACCAATACATGGTAATTTTTGATAATTTGTCACCATCTTCAAGTCATATCTTCATCCACTACAAGCCGGGAATTGTGACAGCAATTTGCGGCTTGTAGTGGATGAAGATGACAATGGTAAATTCAGGCCTGAAATTTTATTTAAGCCAAATAATATGCCATTCAAAATGAATAATGTATCTTGATTATAATTGATTTAAACTAAGCTGATTTTCAGATAGACCTACAGGTCTAAGTCGCATGGATTTAATGTAAAGTGACTGGTAGTCAAAATGTAACACATCAGAGCTATAGCTGCCACTATTTACACAGTTGCGATTGATATATTACCACAGATGTAAATTTCAAAATCTCCACCATTGCGATTGGGATGTCACCACATCTGTCAGTTTCACAATCTCCTTTCATGATCACTAGACTAAATCATCAATTCTAATCATTTTTCACCAAAGCTTTACTTAGGGTTCATTAACAGATTAAATCCCAACTTTCTCTAGGATGTTTCTTCCTGGTGGACCATACTGAGTGTACAGTGGCTGCTCCATTTGCACATTGTCATACATGCCCTGGACAGCGAGGGTGTGGTGGATGGCACAACACACCAAGATTGAGTCTGTCTTTGCCAACATCATAAACATCTGTGGAACCACTAAGTACTTTTTCAATAGGCTGCTCACCGTAAACACCTGGCGAATGAAATAAAACATAAATCAACATAAATCAATTTCCTACACACAACAATAAAAACGGTCTATCTAATGGTTGATTTCAGTTTCTAGAATATTTTTTATAAAAATAATATTGTACATGTATGTGAGAAATATAATAGTGGCTGCGCCCAGGCGAAATGTGACCATGCTGGCCCCTGGTTAACCATGATAAACCATAGTTTTCCATGTTAGTTCATGGTTGCTATGTCATGGTTAACCCGGGTATTAACCCTTTACCCGCCGGTGCTGCATATATTCATGTTTTCATTTTTATTAGCACATTAAGTACCCCCTTTTAAACATGTTAAGAGATAAAATGTGACATCAATCAGCAATATTTGAAAACAGTTGACCTCCATTTTGTCAAATCTGAATAATTTTCACTCACTTGAAGTTGTGACTTGCGTCGGCGAGACACAACTTCAAGTGGGTGAAAATTCAGATCGAATAATTTGGCGGTTAAAGGGTTAAACATTATATTTCTTACATGCAATACACAAGTTTGTTCAGTATCGCATACAAAAATGTGATTTATTTCTGCATATTTACTAATCAAATTTGAAATCAACTAGAAAAAGTTGTTCGGAAATGAACACAAAAAAGCAACCGTTAGAGGCAGTCAGTAATTTTTAGCTTCCGCCGTCACCGTAGGTGAGACGGAGGGAGCTATGGATTCCGCCTCCGTCCCAGTTTTTAATTTTTCTCTTTTGCCTATAACTTTGTAAGAAAATAAGCATAAAGCTAGGATAACAATTTTTGGTATGTGGCTTACTTCCAGGTGGATAATCATTATGGACAGGTTAAAATATTTTAAATCTAAAGTCAATACGCAAGGTCGCAGAGGAGGAAATGATGTTACGGCGTTGGGCTGTCTGTGAACATTTCTTTTCCGGAGCATATCTCAGAATGTACTTGTCCGATTGTCCTCGAATTTTACACACAACACCTATAGGGGGTCTAGTTGTGCCTTTTGGGGAATATGAACTTTGACCTACTTTTGGTTCAGAACTATGACCTATTTAGACACTTTGACACACACTTCATTTCCGGAGCAGATCTCGAAAACTAATGGGCTGATTACAGTAATATTGCACCTACATGATCTCCAAGGACCCTAGTTGTGCCTTTTCAGGTTTTTGGACCTTGACCTTGAAGTTGACTCAGCACTTTGACCTAATTTATAACATCGGTAAATCCGACTGAAATATTTTGTGGAATATCATGAAAACCGCTCGAGATAGCTACACCATTACCATGATTACTATAAAACAAATTGTAGATTTCAGAAGAGGATGCATCTTGAAAAATTTCAACTCGATCAAATTCAAAATGGCCACTTATCGGCCATTATTCACCTCGACATGCCTGATATTTCGGAATATCATGAAAACCGCTCAAGATAGCTACACCATTACTATAAAATAAATTGTGAGGTTTGTAGCGAATCATAAAAAAATGTTGAGTGAATCGCGTTGACGAGGAAAATTGTCGATCGGAAGTGGCCGCAAGTTGGCCATTTTGAATTTTATCATGTTGAAATTTTTCATGGTATATCCCTACCTGGAACTGCACATTTTGTTCTATAGTAATGGTCTAGCTATCTGGTAGATTTTCCAGATATTACCCTTTTAAAAAAATAATGGCCGATAATCGGCCATTTTGCCCGCCATAACCTAGTTTCTGTTCGAATCTTGGCCAATTTCGAAATCATCCGAGCTATTAGTGAAATGGATATATTGTATAAATTTGGGAGCGAAAAATAAAAAAATGTTGAGTGAATCACATTAACGAGAAAAATTGTTGATCAGAATAAAAAAATGTTGAGTGAATCACATTAACGAGAAAAATTGTTGATCAGAAGATCAGTAATGGTCTAGCTATCTGGTCTGGTTTTCCAGATATTATCTTGATATTATCTTGGCCAATTTCGAAATCATCCGAGCTATTAGTGAAATGGATATATGGTATAAATTTAAGAGCGATACATAAAAAATGTTGAGTGAATCGCATCAACGAGAAAAATTGTCTATCGGAAAAAGTCAAGGTCATAGGGGTCATAGAAAGGTCAAATGTGAAATTAGTCAAGCTTTAGTCATGATTACCCGGTATGTGAAGTTTAATGTGCATCCCAGTTATGCGAAACAAGTTATAGTGCTAAAAGTGGCGGACAGACGGACGGACGCGCCTGGTGACGACAATAGGCATCCTCCAAAATTTTGGCTGAGGCCTAAAAACCCTTTGGTCTCCATGGTTTAAACAAAAATAATTCAGCATTGTAGGGGTTAATCTTAATGGGTTTGTTTATAGAGGGACATTATAATTTCAAAATTTAATTCTTTAATATCCTAGTAAGATTGTACTAACTTTGGAACATTATAATAAGACTAATACTATATATATGGTCTAGTCTATCATGTCTATAGGTCATACACCGATATCGCGAACAACGTTTTTCGCCATTTAAAAAAATATTTACTGGCTAATTTTTTAATTATTTTTTATTTAACTCTGACACTAAAATGTCCGGCGATCTCTATAAATATTTTTTCTTTGAAAATTATTTTAACTTGCAAAATCCTTTCTATGTTATATATACCGATATTCCCAAATTTCACGTAATATCACCCAACGCTCTAACGATGAATGACTTGCACCTGTCATCACACATGACAAAGAAAGGATCATGCGATGTAAAGTATTTTTTGCAGAAAAATTGTCAGAAAGAGTCGCTTTATAACTTGCAAAGTGGATTGGAGTTGAAAAATAATTATAATCACCAAATAATTTAAGATATTGGGCGTTGCCGTACGACCTATAGTCTAGATATCTTGGTAAAAAAAACTAGATTATTAATAATTAGCAATTAACACATGTAACAATGCCAATGCCTTGGTTGCTTAGAACTGAATCAGTGACACAGACAGTGACACTTTGTGATCCATCTAATAGGTAATGCCGTAATACAATGGAAGGACAAGGTCGGCCGTACGTCAAACAACGGCCGTCCGTGGAACAAAGTACATCGACCGTACGTCAAACAACGGTCGTCCGTCAAACGAAGTACGTACTACAATCTGCGGTCGTCCCCGACCTGTTTATAACTTAAGCTCTCAGGTTCAGGCCTAAAATAATAGTTCATTCCACATTTCCGGTATAGGGGTCTACTGTTCTAAATGAGTGGTACCTGATAAATGTGATATGAATAAAATAGTTTATGCTGTAGGGACTATATTATATATACTCGCCGTCAAATTAACCAGGATCGCATGATTTTCGGCGATTTATCCGTCAATTCTGAACCGATTTTCTTGAAATTTTGCAAAGGCCATTTTCTATTCAAATCCTAACAGCGGTAAAAATGATATTAAATATTTCAAAAGTTAGAACATTTGACATGTAATAAAATTCTAGAATTGGTCTAATGGCTTTATAGAAGGACGTCGTAATTTCAATTTATTACATGTCAAATGGTCTAACTTTTAAAATACGATATATAATTTTAAGAAATTTTCAGGGATATTAGGATTCTGTTGAAATATGATTGTTACAAAATTTCATGAAAATCGGTTGACAATTGACCGAGAAATCAGCGAAAAACATGCGATCCTGGTTGATCACTTTTAATGTGACTTTGGGTATAGAGTTTTACTCGCCGTCAAATTAAAATTGATGAACCGGGATCGCAGGCTCTTCGTCAATTTTGAGCCGATTTCCTTGAAATTTTGCAAAGGCCATTTTCTATTAAAATCCTAACACTAGTCTAACAGCCCTGGGTAAAAAATTCACAAAATTATATTTCAAAAGTTAGACCATTTGCCATATAATAAAATTCTAGAATTAGTTTAATGGGGTTATAGAGGGACGTCGTAATTTAAATTCATTACATGTCAAATGGTCTAACTTTTGAAATACGAAATTTTCAGGGCTGTAGTGTAGGCCTAGTGTTAGTGTTAGAATTTGAATAGAAAATCGCGTTTAGCAGTGTTTAGCAGTGTTTAGGCTTTGCAAAATTTGTAGGAAATCGATTTAGAATTGACGGCGGAATCACCGGAAATCATGCGATCCTGATTCATTTGACGGCAAAAATAATCAATTACACATAGTCATAGGCCTAGGACTAGGCTTACTGGTACATTTTGTAGTCGAGTTGTACTAACCTGCTCTAGTGCTGACTTTACCGGCGCCGTCTGAGTCTGACTCTGTTGACTGTTGTGTCTGTTCCGAGTCTGTTGACAGTGTTGTTGACTGAATCTGATGCTGAAACGGTGCAGTCAGATGACGTCTCGGGCTCAAACTGGTATGTTTCAATACCCAAGTAATCTACCGAATGATTTTCGTTGTCAACAGCATTGATGTCACATTCGAGAACGACAAATTCGATCTCGCAATCTTCGCTGATCGTTCTCCTCCCATTGAACAGTGGCCATTTTGACAAGTGAGGAAGCTCCCAGCTATGTATGTGGTACGTCATCAAAAGATGGCGTCGGCCAATCACGCCGCTCTCGAAAAATCTGGGGATATCCCCCTGAACTCTTGGCGATGTCACTGGAGAGGTTTAATATGGTGGGGAGTTGTTTTCGAATGGGTTTATAAATAACATAAATTCATCTAATAAAGCCTGTCGTATTCACTTTAACTGCATCAAACTAAGTGGTAAGAGTTACAGACCTGTGGATTTTAGCTCTGACAGAAGACTTCCTGGACCTTCATGTCCAATTAAATGTCCTAGAAAATGTCCTGGCTGTAAAAACAAACAAAATTCTCAACCAACTGTTTTAGAGATATTACTTAATATTTGATAATTGTTTTTTAACCCTTTAAGTCCTCACGATGCATTAAAGCATCGTATTACATCTCTGAAAAGAGACTTGATTTTCCTACAACTAAGGGGTTTAGAAGGGAATTTTGATGAAACTGCTTCACAAATTCATAGCAATTTTTGTTAATTTGTCACCCACTTTTAGTTATCTTTATCCACTACAAGTCGAGAATTGCGACAGCAATTCGCGGCTTGTAGTGGATGAAGATGACAATAGTAAATTCAGGCTTGAAAGGGTTAAGAGGGAAATCATAGTTCTGCAGGAAATTTTCATCCTTGCTCAAAGCATTTCATTTAGAATTGGCAAATAATGCCTCAAATATAGCGCTTTGAAAGGCCAACACAAGCCATATGCAATTTCAAAATATATAGCCTTAAAACCGGTTATTTGATATAATAATAAATTATTTATTTAAGAATCATGTATGCTCCTTTTATCTCAAAGGATCAAGCAAAAAAAGTTAAAATAGGAAGTTCTGAGTGAGTAAAAACTTACATTAGCTTTATAATGTGGACGGAGATGTGGTATTGGCTCATATTACTTACATTAGCTTTATAATGCGGATGGAGATCTGGTATAGGCCAGCTGACATTTAGGTTCCTGAGATCCTTGATTGGGACGACTGATGCTTGCAGCTGGAAGATTAAATGTAAACAAAGGTTCAGCTGTAATATATCACATACAGTAACCAAGGCTAATTTCTTGTACATTTATTTTACAAAGAGATGTTAACCTTTGTCCCACTGAATTACAAAGAGATGGTAACCTTTGTCTGACTGAATTACAAAGGTGTTAGCTTCTGTCACACTGAATTACAAAGAGATATTAACCTCTCTTCCACCGAATTGTGATTAGCATTTCTCATTCATTTAAAGATAGAATTGCTGACACAATTTCCAGATCATAATGACAAAGTATTTCTACTATTGGAAAATTTTATTAACCAGAACATTTTTAACAATTTCGGTTGTGCTTAATTCAGTTTTAAATTAGTTTGAAAACATATAATATATATATACACGAGCCTAGAAGGGCAAGGGTTAAAGTTTGAAGTGTACCTGATATACAATTTTTTTACAACATGAGCATCACCTTTAGTTCTTCATCTCGACACGGATGTTCTAACCATTCGGGAATGTCAAGATTCTTGTTTTCAATCCCAGAAAACAATGGGACGACCAGTTCAGATAACTCATCTAATGACTCTAAAAATGCAAAAATTATAAAGAGCCATTTTTAACATAAAAATGTAAAATTTAATGTAATTTAAGTTGATGAAATTCAACTACACTTCTAATAATTACAGGGGAGGCATCAAACTTTCATCTGCGTAGCTGATTTGTGTTAAAATATTGCACAATAAATCTTTGATATAAGCTCAGTTCAGCTTGTGCTTCGAGAGCTGAGTTGAGCTGCTCTAAAAAGACGTCTTTTTGATGCTGTTCTTAATTCATTGGATAGGGAATTTTAAGATAAAAATAAATCTAGTGAAAAATTATTGTTAATGTGAAATAGATATGTGTGCACATATGCATCATTCTCGCAGTCTCTCCAAAACGCTTTATTGCTCAGTTTGCTTTTACTGTTTTAGATATTTGTATAATATTGATAAAATACATACGGCATCGTTGGGTACGGCGAGATGGGCTGATCTCAGCACTCGTCACCACATCAAGCCCTCGCCTTGACTTGTGCTGATGTGAGCCCATCTCGCCATCCCAACGATGCCGTATGCATATATTATTAGGCAAAGATTTCATAGAATTTGACTTTAACATGTTTAACAGACAGCGAATGGGTGCGGACGCCTCGTGTTAATGTCCTTCAGTTTAAATGTATCCAAAATCATACAAACCTTTTCCTAGTACACTTAAGGACATGAGATTTGATGAGTAAAGCTTCTTATGAAACTTGAGAAGTTCTTCTCGTGTATCAATGCCCTTCTCCTTTGGCTTCGTCTCCAGTGTTACTTTGTTTCCTGATAATATAAAATCTCAGTGATGACATCCCAGGGTTTCACTTTTTTTTGAAATATTGTGTAACAATTTGTAACTAATCCCTAAATTCATTGTTTTTTTCATATCATTAAAGATGAAATATTTAGCTAACCAATTTCAAGTTTGATTGGCCAAAATTGTGTGATGCTTTTAGCTACGCGATACTGAACAAATTAAACCCTGCATTATGTGATGGTTAGAGGAAATCACACATGGCATTGCTTAATACTACCTGCACTTTTATTCACACTATCCCATATCCAAATTATATTACCTGTTAAATGAGAACGCGAGACATTGACACAGTGTCAGGCTAAAGTCAGGTCAATGTCTCAGGTCATAGCTGGGTATTGCTGGTGGACATTTGGTTTGACTAGTCTGGCTGTCTAGTAAAAATACAATTCTATTTCACACCCTAAGAGATTAGACACAGCATTTTAATACTCTACTTAAAACATGGTCGAGTCCTGGCTTAACCCATTCCAGACGGAGCCCGAGATATCTCGGGCAAGCTACTTCGACGGTACAAGACAGAGCCCGAGATAACTCGTGTTATGTGACGTCATAAAAAGTACATTTAAAAAAATGTCCGGTCCACAAAAACATGTATGTACAGAGAGTGCCGTCTTGAATGAGTTAAAGCAGTAAATATATGCTATTAGCGCTGAATTTACCTGTTCCAAATCTGCTGTAAGGGTGACCGGGGTTACACGTAGCTTTCTCAAGCTGGAAGAGACGCCACGAGTCATTCTGCAGGTTTTTATCATTCTCAGAGTTCACAGCATTTACTTCCCTCTCAGTGGCGGATGCAGTGAAAAGTGGACACAGGAAAAACTGTGCAAACCTGAAAAACAACATAATACATGCATATCTAAGTTTTCATAAATGTATATGCTGGAAAAAACAATAACATTTTTAATATACAAAGCTTTCACTTCCACTTTGTCATCCAGTAAATGACTTCTGCATTTTACAAACCTCAATAAAAAGAAAAAAATTAATCCACTCAATTTCATTTGGGGACTGATGAAAAGTTCACAATGTTCCACAATTAAGGTACATGTATTGGTGGGTGTGTGGTTTGCTGCCCCTTTCATATTGATGTTTTTGTGATTTTTAAGTGCATTCCGTGAAGTGCATGTTACTGTTGAGACAAATATTGCATTTTCTGTTTTATTATTTCTTAATAACCTACACGTAGGCTTGAAATAATTTGTATTGAAAAAGGAATGCTTCGTCCTTTTATATTAGGGGGTGGTTGCGTGGTCAAATCCAATAAGAAGTGTGTTCTTATTTTGGGATATTGCAAACTTAGGCAGCGGAGTTGTTTGGATTCGAAAACATTATTGGTATTCTAATATTTAGAGTTGTATTTAAAATCCTACCACAAAAGGTTAGTGGCCAGAAAATAAATATTAATGCAGGAAGTTTAAATAACGGGCTGAGGCTCACATGTTGACAAAATAATGTAAATAGAAAAAACCCTCAGGAAACGAATGTTTTAATCATAAAACCAAGGACAAAATTGTCAGCACCTAGCAGCAGAACAGTTTTGCAATTATAAATCAATTAATCATTTTCCTTTATAAATAGAAGCAGGGTTGAACCTGCCTGAAATGGCACAGGAAAAGGAACTTTCAACTGGGAAAAAATTAGTCCACTTTATATATATTCTACAGCAAGTTCAGTTTTTTTTGTGACAACCGGCCCTACAAAACCACTGGATTATAGCCAATACCCTGCGGCAATATGATGTTAGCAGTTGTACTTGTACCCACCGATCAAGGGCTCCTTCTAAATGTTCAGGAATCACATCAAAATAATAGTTTGTATGCTCTGCAGAGGTGAACGCATTGGAACTGCCACCGTGCTCACTCAAAAACTAGAAAAAAATATATAAAGATATTAAAAAAAAAAAAGATGATTAACTACTCAGTGAATTCAGTATCTTTTGATGGGAAATAAGAAAACAAAGTTAACTCAATTCTGGAAAACACTTATCTACTATTTCTGCTAATGTAAATTATGTACCTTGTTGTATTCATTTTCTTCTGGATACTGAAAAATAAAATAAAAAAATTGGAAAAATGGAAATCAGATCTTTGGCCACATTTTTTTTAATAATTGGTTCTCAAGAAATTTTTTTCAAGATTCAGAGCGGACAGTCTGAATTTTTTTTAATAAAATCTACTTTACTTGATTTTGTAATGATAAACTTATCTAAAAAAAAGGATAATTTAAAATATTATTTCAATTTATATCAATAAATAGTGGGTCGGTGGTATAATAAAAGACAAAATTTCAATGTTATTTTTTGTATTGATTTTCTATTATCGTGACTCTGCGGTTTTGAGAACCAATTAATCAACAAACTCTCGCCTTTGAGTCATAAAGAAGAAACTGGCATGCTTATTTAAAATTACCAGTAGCCTAAGCTGAGATACTGACACCTGGAAGATGAACAGCATGAATAGTAGCTTGTCAGCCATTATAACCCTTACAGCACGGGGATAGACTTTGGACGTCGGAATCTGACGTCCATGACGTCAGATTCTGACGTATAAAGTCTATCCCAGCGCTGCAGGTATTCAAATGAATTAGAAAGAGCTAACTAGGACAGTTATGCTGATTTTAAATTGAAGAAACCCTTTGGTCTCCATAATTTATATAAAATAAATCCAGCACTTTAAGGGTTTAAATTAAAGCTATTTTGTTATTTGAAGCTGGTCATTTCTCTACTTCCTCTAACGTTCTGCTTGTTATATCAACTGTGGCTAATTGCACCCAAACAAGCTCTAGCCATGAAAAGAACTCATTAGCCACAATATTTGTATCAAAATATTGATGAAACAAATAGGCCGATGTGATAAAAAGCCAGTACATAGGAAAATAAATAATGAAATGAATCAGGCCTAGGCTACTTTTGTGCATATACAGGCTAAATTGGGCCAGGAGAACTCCCTGAGGATGGTGAGATGACACTGCCCTCCAGACACAGGATTCAAAATTCAAACCATGAGCATGCTACTTCTTGGTCACGGAGGTTCCCCACAATACGAGGGTTTCAAACCGCAGAGACCGGGAAACAGACCCCGAAATCTAGCGTGAAAGGCAGCGGTGCTAACCACTACCCTAGGGACCCTACCCCCCAGTACATAGGAACACTTATATTATACAATTGAATCCATATGCAAATTTTTACAATTAATGTATTTTTTTTTAATTTTCACTGTAATGTTATACATTTTGCATAATAGGCTTGATTAAAAAAATATTCGAAATACAATGGAAAATTTGTGTCTCAGCTGGTCTGTATAATCATGATAATCAAGATAATGGCCACCAACACTAACATTTTTCCACAATTGTAGGCCAATTTGTTAACTAAAAAACTAGTAAATTTATCCTTCCATTTCGGATGGAAAAATAGATCATCAAACATCTGACTATAAAACTGGTGATGATTGACTAACAAGTACAGTTTTATATATCTGGGGATTCCAAATATTTCATAGCAAGCAGATGACAGTGTAATTAATTGAATTTGTAAGAGATGCACTGATAATATTATCTCTGACAACTGTGAAACAGATAATCGAGACAATAATCTAGGATTGGACATAACTTATGTTAAGAGCAAAGGTCTTGGAATTATCTTCTTGTGTTTTTTCTTGCCACATGCCTTTTCTTTTCACCAAAACTGGCATGGCAAAGGGGTAGCAAAAGCCTAGAATTGTGTAAAATTTGTGAAATACTTCAAACAATTTAGTGTAAAAAATTTAAGTGAGTTACCTTTTCTGTTCCCAAGAACAGCATGTGTTCACAGAAGTGAGCGAGACCCGGCAATTCTGGGGGGTCTGACATCTGACCTGCAAGTGAAATACTCAAAGTAGAAACACTGACACTCAAAATGAGAATAAAATTAATAAATTAGTGGCAGGAGCTTCGGACGGACAGTGTCTAGTATTTAAAACTGAGAGATTTTGTTTAAATTTAAAAATAAAATTAGAAATAAAAATAACGACAAAGAGAATGCAAAAAGCATGCTAAAATCAGGGCATTGAAATTTATATATTAGATTTGGGTAACTTATAAAAACAAAATCTAACCAGATTCATTTTATCATGCTTATGGGGTGGTAGCAATTTTAATTTTACTCAAAAGATATACATCACCAGAACCTAAAGGTTTAAATCATAATATCAAAATCAATCTCACCAATGTTAACATCGAGAGCAGCAGATGACTTGTCGGTCGTGGCATCAGATATCAGCAGTAATTTGATGCCGTTTTCCAGCAGCAGTCCTCTGTACTCCCTCTTGTCTTCCTGTGACTGGATAATCTGATCCACCTGACTTTTAATACCAGATGGAGCCATGGTTGACGTGGAAAGACTGTGAGAAAAAATATCAGTGTCACAGTCTATATAGTTGTCCCAGTTTTTCTCTGTATTATAATTTAATGACATAAAATGCCAGTGACAATCTCGATTGACAAGTAAGAAGTAGTTTATTCTGATGGTCTTCTTCTTGAGCGTCCCTTCTTTTTCTAGTGAAATAATGCGAAGCTGGGAAATCCATGGTTGTAATAATTTATACAGAAGACTTGAAATTTTTGCAGACAACCTGACATCTTAAGATAGTAGTAAATTGTACTAACTTTGGAAAGAGTTTTTTTAAACCTATGACTTGCTTCTTATGGATTCTTGGAACCATGAATAACATATTTTCAACAAACCTGATATCTTAACATTGTAGTGTGCTAAAAACAAAAATAATATATAAGAAGCCGTTCAAACTCGCTCAAGGTGTACCAAAATTTAGAGTTGTTCAATACTCTAAGGGTTATGTGTGTTTTTTAGTATATCTATCACTCATACTTCATTGCAAGATTTATTCACTTGAGCATATACATCCAGCGTTCTACACTGACGGTGTCGAGACCACCTGCAATTATGTCGGACCACCAAAACATTCATATCCAATGGTCCTGTAGACCACTAAAATATCCAGCCCTTAGGGTTATCATGCTAATTAGAATTGTAACATGCCCCAAAAATATAAACAATCTTCGCCACTTGCGGGTGATAATACCAGAAACACTGTACCCTATCTCACTCCTTTCACGGAACAAAACAGGTGTTTATAATCATGAGGGTCATGAATTATTCTATTAAGTTTATTTTGTCTGAGTTTGTGTCCTCTTTAGGGGAAAGAGGGGTGCTGTGTGTGACAAACAGTTGACATTTCTCTACACCAGTCCTTATGAACATGTGCAAAAAAATAAAATAAATATAAAGTTTGAGGTCCCTAGATTAAGTACGTGTTTGAAAAGTTATCAAAAAAAAAATTATATTCACAATTATATTTGTGGTTAAGAGCTCGAAGGGTTTTGGTTGGAATAAGGCTGGCCCAGGGTCTTAGACGGTTGCCCAACATTATTTCACGATTGGACCAATGTATCATGTTATCCGGGTAGTGGCCTTTTGGGGCATAAAGCATCACCCCTATGGCAGTCAGAGCAAACACGGGACAATCACCCAATTCTGTTTTAATGTTGGGCCACCTTCGAATACGATTGTCCGGCATTGAACCAGCAATGGGATGCGACGCTGGCCCACTATTGAACCGGGTGAGTAGGCTTACATTGTGTGTAGCAGGTACATCGTACAGACGCGTACACTGACTTATCAGCGATGGTGGTGGGAGAGATAGGCTTACACGTTGAAGAAATACTTGTCTCCTTGGTTCTTTCAATAATTATATCCCGGACATTTAGGATTCTGGCCCATGAGGAAAACCAGTACAACTACGTTTACAAAATATTAGGCCTATTTTCTGCCTAAGCACCCAAACAGAGAACTCCTTTTCTAGTTGACATTAAAATCAATAATCTGATCATTCTTTTGTCATGGTTTACAAAAACAATCAGGTCTTATTAATTTCTTTAAAAAAGTAAGAATACAACAGCACAAGATTCTTGATAATGGGCTTGGGCGGAGGTGGTCAATTGTGGGTTGTCTTTTTGTCCTGTTCATATAGGATTGAATGTTGCGATTAGACCTATCCTAGTCCCTGACAGTGACACTTTCAGGTGGCTCCTTGGCCAGCAACGGCTCTGCTAGTAATACTAACAGTCTAGCACTGCTGATTCCGCAAATGAAAAAAAAATCCCTATCTAATTTTGATTAGACCCCCTAGTTAGGTACATCAAAAAAAAATTAAAATTACCCTATCAAATTATTCTGACCCTTTTTTCAAAACTGCTGACATGCTAAATGAAATATTTGACCACATTCAACTGTTTTCAATCATCAAAAAAAATCCTGTGCTAGATCAAAATCTGAGCTAAATTATAAAAACGTCCACAAGTTGTGACCTCAATCTTGCAAATAGACAGAATACAGAATCTGAAAAATCACCAGGACACTTGAACTTTTTAAAGCAGCTGAAAAAAACTACTGAGATGAAAAATTTTGAGAGTTTTACTCACAAGTGCCAAATATAAAAATGTCCAAAAGTTGTGACATCAATGTTGCAAATTGCCCCAGGCATACAGAAGCCAAAAAATCACCCAGACACTTGAACTTTTTTAAGCGGCTGGAGGACACTTGAACTTTTTTAAGCAGCTGAAGAAAACTATGGAGATGGATGATTTTGAGAGCTTTAGTTTTTAGATACATCAGGGCACCCAGTAAGTGCCCCGCAATACAGTAATACTAGCAACTATACAACCTATATGCACATGTATACCAATCAGAAATTTGGGCCTCCGGCCCCACTTTATCTTTTTTTGGAAGAAAAATTTTGATGGATTTTCTCCCTTATGGCTAAGAAATTTCCATTTTTACCCTCGGTGCACCCCATGAAGAAGCGTAGGGCCGTAAACAAAACTTCACCCAGATTTTACCCTTGGCAAACTAGTGCAGCCTTCCCTGGGTATCTCAATTCTTAGAGATACCCACATTGTTTTGTTCAAAAGGCCTTAATGATTAATGATGGCCTCTAGAGCTTCCTCATAGGGCAGTGGACATAGTCTATTTTCATTTTTTTTCATTTTTTTTACAAAATATAAAAAATGGCACCTGTGTAAAAAAAATTATCAGAAGAGGCCACATCATGCCTGTTCCATTTACCTCTTCTTGAAAGCATTTGTTGCAAATATTATGAAATTGAAGGAGAGAGCTGGCACCATTTTTCGTAATTGCGAGAAATCTAATGATGGGAACCCCCAGAAAAGGTGATAAAAGTGCCATTCAAAACAAATAACGCTTTTAATTCCACAATGATGGCTTCATTTATACCCGTGATAGTGAGCAAAGAGAACAAACAAACAGAGAAATATATGCCTTTTATTGCAGTGCCAGTCTGACTCTGAGACTGAGAGTCTCACAAATTTAAGTAAAATCCCGAAAAAAACACGAAAAAAACATGATTTTTGTGATGTACGGTACCCTACCCTACTCCCTAGTCTACACTTTTGTAACATATGGTGGATCTTCATCGAATTAAACTCATAGCACACGTGTCACAGTCGCATAGACAATAACTTATTTAACACATGATCATGAGAATAGAAGTAAATCAATCAAACTGTTTTATAACATGGTGAGCGATAATCAGTCAATTTCAACAAAGCATGTCGTGGACTTTGACACATTTCTCAGCAGAATAATATTTCACAGCTGTTCACTTACAATCGCCCAAACTTTACGTTTGGCGCACAGATGCTAGTTTTCTTTAAAACAAATACAGAATCAAATTTGCGGGTTGCAAGCGTTCGGATTATCTGTCTACCCGCAGAATACATAAAACTAAGCGGCAGAGTCAGCAAGTTAACATGCGAGTGTTTGTGTTCACAAACATGACAGCGGTGCTAGTTAGCTTTGTAATCACCAGGTGGCTCTCAACGCTTAACGAAAACCCTCGGAGTGAAGAGCGCGCAGCGCGGGGTCGACGCCAGATTTAGCTACGTACTAGTCTAGTTCTGGACCTCTGCTAGGCCTATGAAGCGCGAAATAAATATAATAACAAAAAATAAAGTTTTGAAATTGTGTCTCGCTACCGCGACCCACAAGTTCAAGTGGGTGAAAATTACTCATATTTGTTTAATCTGAGACCAAACATGCATTTGCAAAAAGACAAACTTCCAATTGCATCAGTATAGACTAATAAAACAAATATAAAAAGGACTATCATCGCTCTTAGCAGCTTAGGGGTTAACCATTTATCAAGAGCGCGCAGTTGAGACGAAATTGATCACTAATATAAAGCAGATGTAAATGCTGTACTATATTGTTCCTCAACATAGTTCATTCATCACAGGTTGGCATTCCTGATACAAATGCAAGCCTGAATTAAATTTTAAAAATATATATAGGCGTGGCAATCGTATAAATGGCCTGACGTGACAAACATTTAAAGATTTTTAAAACAATTGGTAATATTTTAAAAACATGTTTTTTTTACATTTTCACAATTAGCTGTTTTCTGTGTCTGTAACAATGTGTGTCTGTGGCTATTTAGTATTGATAATAAATTATTTTGCATTTATTTATTTAAGCCTACAATGCTATAATTTCATAATTAATTTTTTTAAAAAGGACTTTAAATATGTCAAATAAAATTTTAAAGGTAAGCGATTCATTAGTGTCGCAAATTATGATCTCGGGGCACGAAACGAACATTAAACCAACATTGGCTGAGAGTCTCGCGTTTGCTGGGTGTGCTATATTTTGTAGTCCCGATTCTGTTCACCCAATAATTATTTTGTTGTGGCCTACTAGCTCCTCAAATATAAGTTGATGCATTGCTGACACGTGGAACCCCATCAATAAGACACATTCAATATTTGTTGGATCACTCGATATGTTAATGAGATTGTTCATCAATTATGCGTTATTATAACCACAGTCACCACTCCTCTATGACGCAGGATGAACGCAATGCATTCATTGACCCTGTCAGTCTGATGGCTTACTGTTGGAATTCGGTGAACATAGTTCGCAGGCCCACCCGCATGTGTGACATGATCAAAGTTCAAAGGAGTGGGGTCCGTCAGCAGTAAATACTAAGGGGCGGATCTAGCTTTTCAGTGAGGGCGGGGGGTTTAAAATTTGACAAAAAAATATAACCCCCCAGACCCCCTCAACCCTCCCCCCGCTTGGATCCGCCACTGGACTATGAATCAGAAAAACGACTGACCTTCTTTGACCCTTTCAAGCCTGAATTTACTATTGTCATCTTCATCCACTACAAGCCGCGAATTGCTGTCGCAATTCTCGACTTGTAGTAGATGAAGATGATTTGATGTGGTTAAAAAATTTAAAAAAATTGCCATGTATTGGTAAGCCTGTTTCATTGAAATTTTCGTTCTAAAACCCTCAGTTTTAGAAAAATGAAGTCTGTTTTCAGGGATGTAAAAAGATGATTTAATGCATTAAAATTGATTTAATGATTTAAACGACCATTGTGGTTATATAATTTATCTTGATTGGACGTACGTCAATTTGATGTCAATACGACATGAACTTGTCAAACTGACATCAATTTAACTGCAAATCAAGATCAATTTCCCGCCGGTAGATGTTCTCGCTGAGAGGTGTACTGAAAACATGCTAGTTAGTCTGTTACAGCTGAACTGTCCCATTTGCCACTCATTTGAAAGACAATACAGCTAATAACAGTTATTATGAATTCACATGTCTGGATCACATAAATACACGTAGGCCTATTTCTATAAACCTGTGTAGTTTAAAATAGTTTTACTCATATTTGTGATTATGTCCTACATTGACAATTACATGATTAAACTATTAAGCTCGCCATTTGCTCACAGCTGCTAATTATTCCACTAAATATCTTGTTTGATTACAAATCTCTGTCACACCCGTTTTTTGATGAATAAAATATTTAACCCAACGATATTATTCTACCAATATTGCGTATTTTATGAATTAATAATATTACCTGTAGGCCTATATCATCATTGTTATAGATATAGGCCTAGTACAATAGTGTTTTATGTGGTTATAGGCAAATCATCATCTAAGTACCCCTACTTGCAGAATAATTTATCACGAAGTGGATCACTGACACTTATGATGTGTTTACCAGTGATGGATCTGTGTTAGCAGGGTGTGGTATATTGACGAGTCGATTGTGTGGTTGATTGTTTGCTTATATATCAGAGAAAAAATCTAGCTGCTCCGTAGGCTGATAATCGTCGGCCAAAGTACATCTACGTTGAGGACATCAATTTCATAGATTAGGCCTATACTCTAAGCCGTGAATACCTTGTGTTTCGGTTAGCAGGAAGTGTCAACGTGCTCTGATATTGCCGCTCATTTTGCCAGAGAGTGGGACGTGACAGTCGGTCGCACAACATTGGGTGATATTTCACGCAGCAAAGAAAAGTGGATGTCTCATGAGCGCTCTGGTAGAGCAGCAAAATATGGCAAGCTTGAAGAAGCACTTATGTTTTTTGTGGTTTAATTAAAAATTTAATTAAAAAAAATCATGTAATTATATATTTGAAATAATAAAATCATGCAATTATATATTTAAAATAATAAAATTATATTTGTACCATATTTATGTTGTTATTTTGTTCGCACAACCAATACACGTACTAATATAATAACATTACAGTATAAATTAGATATATAATATCCTCGGTTACAACACAGCTTAGAGGGGGTTGGGGAGCTGCTCCGAAACTCTGCCATATTCGAAGTTCCGTCATATTTCTTGGGAACAGATGATGACGGAACATCGAGGTCTCTCTGTATAATCAGATAATATGGTTACTTTGCTGAAAAAATTACTGGTGAATATATAACAGCAAATTGTACACATGTACCTACATATCATTATATAATAGCTTATTTGGTCCACATTCACATTTAAATGAGGCCGAATACGTGTAATCCCAGATGTTACTCTCTGCTGTAACATCCCAGACAGCATCACTACAGTGGTCCACCAGTGGCTATGAGCGACAAAAACCACTGGTGGACCATCAGCGACACGCAGGACGCAATCGGAAGGTGGCATTCGCCACTGATGGACCACCGCAGCTAGTGAGCCACCTGCTATTAGCCGGACATCCGTGTGGTGGTGGCCACATATTACGTCCGTTGTTGTCTGGGTTATTGACTCTATATAGGCCTTTGTTGGATTGATGCTGGGCCACGGTCTGCGACGCTGTTACAACATTAAACCAACACTAAATGCCAACATTTTCTGACTGATCCCAGCCAACACGAAATGTGGAGTAGGCCTATTTGTTGGTTTAATGTTGGGAAGATGGGCCAACACTAAAACAACACCAACTGTCAATTTCTCATGACTGATAGGAGCGTGTACATCCAAGCAAATACAACAATACATTGACCCAATGTTGTTTTAAACTTGGGCCACTGCCTCCGACGTTGTCCCAACATTAACCCTTCAACCGCCAAATTATTCAATCTGAATTTTTACCCACTTGAAATTGTGTCTCGCTGACGCGATCCACAACTTCAAGTGAGTGAAAATTATTCAGATTTGACAAAATGTAGGTCAACTGTTTTCAAATATTGCTGATTGGTGTCACATTTTATCTTTTAAAAGGTGGTACTTAATGTGGTAATAAAAAATGAAAACCCGAATATATGCGACACCGGCGGTTAAAGGGTTAAAACAACATTGGGTAGAGGCCTCGTGTTTGCTGTACGGTAGCCGTGTCGTCCTCTCCGAGGCCATGGATTGATGTATTTGCTTTACCAGAAAAACTCAACATGGCAGTGACCGACAACGATCTCGACTCCAAGGTCCGAAAAATGTCCATAACTTTACAATGACTGTGCGACTCTCTGAGCTGAGCATGCGGGCATGGAACTGATTAGCTACTGATTGAAAAAAACAACTATTTTCGTCCTGATTATTTAGGGACAAGTCTTAGATAATACCGTCCAAAAAAATGTCCTACGATTTTGTACGGGGACAATCTGTGGCTGAAACCTGTTTCAGCCACTAGGGCTAGCTGTTCGGCAGACAGACGCAAATTTATTCACGTCGAAGAGTAGACTTACATTTAGTCACATTCACGGATCAAGATTATGTTTATTTTAAGGCTAAATATTCAGATCACGTCGCTAATAACGGATGATCCCTCTTACTGAAGCATTAACCTGACATAAGGGATAGTTCCTCTCAGTGAAGCACCAAACTGACATTTTTACAAAGTAGCTGCATATTACCATGATAACACATTAAGACCAAGGTGATGCAAATTTGAGAGCATTCGAACAATAAACGATAATATTCAAAGTGTGTTTTGAACACGCAGACTATGGATAATTTGTATCTGTGTGAGCACAATCCTATGGGAATTATATGAATACCTACAATAGTGAATAAGACACGTTTTCTAGATACAACACAGACGAAACAAAATTACTGTAGCATTTATTAGTCAGTCATTTTAAGCTGGAATTGCTGACTCAATGCTATAGTTGAAACAGATTGATGCCTTTTAAACTAATTATAAATGTGTAATCGGCTTAAAAGCAACCCCGTCTTTTATGACAAATGCACCATCCCAACACCCCACTATTTACATCACAGTGAGATATAAATTGCGGCGATTTTATGAAATACCTAATTAATCATTGTGCTGCTTGGAATGTATATATAAGTTTTCAATATATAAAAAAAAAAAAATTATATTATTTTTCATAAATTAATTGGTGTGGCAAAGTGAGGACATAGGGGGATTAGTCTGCAGCACTAGGGGGCCCTAGGGTAGTGTTTAGCACCGCTGCCTTTCACGCCAGAGTTCGGGGTTTGGTTCCCGGTCACGGCGGTTTGAAAGAAACAAGAATTGTTTCTTCCCCATCCACGTTTGAAAGTCAGTATTGTGGGGAGCCTCCGTGACCGAGAGGTAGCGTGCTCGGCCTCAGACCGCCAGGGCTCGAATTTCGAATCCTGTGTCTGGAGGACAGTGTCATCTCAATCATTTCACCATCCTCAGAAGGCCTCTTGGCCCAGTTTAGCCTATATGTACACAAAGGTGGCCTAAAGCCCGATTCATTTCATTTCATTTCATTTCATTTCACTCGTCTGCCCAACGCTAGGCCGACGGCATCAACATGTGGCGCAATGCTATGCTTACTTCAAACCATCCTTTAAGTGTGCACATATGTTTGGGTTTTCTCTGGATTCTTAGATATATTGATAAAAAATGTTTTTAAAAATCTGAAAATTTTGAAAAAAATGAAATCATAATGTGCGGGATACACTTTTTCATTTAAAAAATAATTGGTGTCATCCCACGGAATCACTTTAACACGAGATACTGACCCAGACTTTGTTCAACGTTGAACCATCTCCTGCGACGTTGGCCCAATGTTAATTTTTTCCTATTTGAAATCATCATAAATGTCTTAATTAGCTCTTTCTGATTCATTTGAATACCTATGATATGGGTCTACGGCCATTATAAATATTTTTATTCTTACAATGGGGGATCGACTTTAGAAGTCAGAATCTGACGTCTATAGACGTCAGATTTTGACGTGTATAGACGTCAGATTCTGACGTCTATAGTCGTCAGATCCTGATCCCCGCGCTCTAAGGGTTAATATGTTTTATTAGGAAGTTGGATTACAATCACTGACAATGAAATGAGTGTTTAAACAGCAAGATTTGCAAATGTTGGTTTCAAATTAAATAAATGTAAGTAATTTTCACCCACTTGAAGTTGTGTGTCGCGGTAGCGAGACATAACTTCAAGTGGGTGACAATTAAACTAAGATAATTTAGCAGGAAAATGGTTAAAACCACAGACGTCCTATTTTGTCAAATAGTAACTGCTCACTTTGTAAGTCAACAGTTATTGTGCTTTACATTGAATATAATGCACTGCCTAAACAAACAGCCGTAGCTTATGAAGAAAACAGTTACTGCTGGTTGCATTTTAATATACTGCTAAACAAAAGGTAATAACTACTTAGTTTATGAGTGAAGCGTACTTTATACTGTTGTTTGTTTATTCTGTGCAATAGCAATTGTAAAGTAAGCAGTTACAGCTGTTTGTCTTTTATTTTTCAACCAACAATTACCCTTTAAGTACTGAGCACCACAGTTAGAGCTGAATTAATTTGTAAAAAACATCACAACCACTTTTTTTTTAAATTGAATCATCATAACTTAACTGTCTTAGTTAGCTCATTCCGATTCATTTGAAAACCTATGTTATGGGTCTACGGCCATTAGCAATATTTGTACTCTTACAGTGCGGGAATCGACTTTAGTCGTCAGAATCTGACGTCTACAGACGTCAGATTCTGACGACTAAAGTCGGTCCCCGCACTGTAAGGGTTAAGGTCAATACCTCGTGTCTGCTAGAGTAGGTTACCAGAAAAATCCCCTCAAAACCAAATGGGTCATTTTCATGGAGTTGTCATCCTAGTTTTTTTTTTCACAATTTTATTTTCAAATGTTCGGTCTCAAATTAAATAAATGTAAGTAATTGTCACCCTCTTAAAGTTCCCGAGACACAACTTCAAGTGGGTGAAAATTAAACTAAGATAACTTGGCAGGAAAATGGTTAAATTCATAGACTACTATATTGTCATGCAGCAACTGCTCATTGTAAGTCAACAGTTGTTGTGCTTTACATTGAATATAATGCACTGCCTAAGCAAACAGCCGTAACTTGTGAAGAAAGCAGTTACGGCTGTTTGGTTTGAATATATACTGACATACCAAGCAAAGGGTAATAACTACTTACTTCACTAGTAAAGCTTACTTACTTACTTGTCTATTCTGTGCAAAATGCAAACAGCAGTAACTGCTTACTTGTAAAGTAAGCGGTTACTGCTACTGAAAGAAAATAGCGTGATGCGCCTCAATGGCAGCTCAGCTGTATATCTCCCAGGAGACTGAGTTGGAATTTGAATGATAACAGGCCTTGCTAATTTACTCTCGATGTTCAGCGCTCTGAACAGCCTCCGGCTGGATACATGCGCTATATAAGATTTCATTCATTCATTCATTCATTCATTCATTCATTCATTCATTCATTCATTCATTCATTCATTCATTCATTCATTCATTCATTCATTCATTCATTCATTCATTCATTCATTCATTCATTCATTCATTCATTCACTCATTCATTCATTCATTCATTCATTCATTCATTCATTCATTCATTAATATGTTCAATGCATCGAAATGGCTGCAGGACTGTATGCTCTCAGTGGAGTTGAAATGGCACACGAAGGAACAGGTCCAATGACCAGGGGGTAAGATGTAAAGTCAGACTTGATATCAGACTATAAACCTGTACCTTTACCTTTACCTTTAAGCACAATAATTAAATTATGTCACAATGTGCTTTAAGAGTTGACCATTAAAACGCTGAATAAATTTATAATAAAACACCACAACCAAATGATTTAAATCACCATAATCTGTTTTAGTTAGCTCTTTCCGATTCATTTGAATACCTATGTTATGGGTCTACGGCCATTAGGAATATTTGTACTCTTACAGTGCGGTAATCTACTTTAGTCGTCAGAATCTGACGTCTACAGACGTCAGATTCTGACGACTAAAGTCGGTCCCCGCACTGTAAGGGTTAAGGTCAATACCTCGTGTCTGCTAGAGTAGGTTACCACAAAAATCCCCTCAAATCCAAATGTGTCATGTTCATGGAGTTGTCATCCAAATTTATTATTTTTTTTCACATTGCTGACCTAGTCTGCACGTGAGAAGAAATCACGGGACTTTGAGCCAACGTTGGCTAATGTTGGCTCACCGACTCCCACGCTGGCCCAGCATTACAACGACTCCGGTCGATCGTCTCGTGGAATCTGCATATTTTTTTCACAATGTTGACCTAGTCTGCAAGGGGGCAGCAAGCATTAGTCAACAAACCTAACAGTGGTTGTTGACAGTCGTCGATCACAATAAGTGAACATAGAAACTACATGCGCGCGCAATCTCACACACTTCCTGAATATTCATTACGTGGTGATCTGTAGGAGAATGTGGTTTAGCACATGGAGTGGGATATATAAATAATTATTATAAACAGTTTTAGACATTTCAAAGGATATTTACCATGGCTACCTCATGCTTCATGCTTTACCTCAAGGTGTTTTTGATTGGCGTCATTTACCTAACAGGTAATCAAACATATATTTCAAACTTTTGAACCAAGACTAACGTTATATATACTCGGATTCACATTAGCAAGTCTGAATCAATTTCGCTGATTTCTCAGTCAATTCCCAACCAATTTTTATGGGTCGTACTGCTTGACTGAAACATAATATTTACATTGAGGCGGACCCCACTCCTGTGGACGTTTACTATGCTCCGCATGTAGGTGAGCCCACAATGTGCACTCAGAGAAGGCTGATGACGACCCATCTACTTTAGGTTCGTCTTAGAATTTTAATACATGTCAAATTGTCTAACTTCTAACAAAATAATCAGGGCAGTGGCCGCATGACTAGAAAAATGAGGGTGTGAAATTTTATGAAAATTGATTGAAAATTGACTGAAAAATCAGCGAAATAAATTCACAACGGTTAATGTGAATCCGGCTATTGTATTCTACCTCTGACCAATAGCCTTTGTCAAAGTATATCACACGAGGAATCAGCTGATCATCCACTGTCATTCTGTTGATAATTAAATGGATCAGTATTCTCCTGACAAACTACTTATCTGCTATTTCCTAATATCATACTTAGTTAAACTTAATATATATTTTGTATCTGAATTTAGTTTTCTGATTTGCTGTTTCTCAACGTGACATTTGATAAAAATATTAATATGCTTATTTAATTTTGCGTATATCTTTTTCGTGTAATTTTCTGGTGCAGCTTTAAAATGGATACCGGTATGTTACAAAAATCTTCACATATAAAATTGTCTACTAATTTCAAGGTGGCCATCGGGTGAGAGGTTTTTGTAAACCTAAGCGAGAGTCTCTCGTATATTGCATGTTGTTTCTAATAAATGTTATTCTCCTTCTTCAAACAAGATATGTCGACCCGATGTTAATTTAAAGTTGAGCCGAGTTAACCCAACACTAAATCAACATCGACTTGATTTATATTAGCAGGGTCGGGATGACATTTTTCGCCAAGTCAAGTTTCAGTTACTAAATAAATGACATTTTTCCCCTTGGATATGAAAGGGTGTACTTACCAGTTGTGGCGAGTACACCCTTTCATATCGAAGGGGACGAATTATCGAATATACAGAATACGTATAATGGATACGGGAATTTTTATTTTCTACCTCAAAGTATTTCTGCTTGGCATCATTTATCTAATCAAATTTATTTTAGACTTTAAAAAAAAAAAATATCTCATATTGACCAAAACACGATGGGCGAAATCAGCTGAGGATCGACCGTCATTCCGTTTTTATTATTTTTTATTTAAAAAATATGTTTGTCCAGAAAAACAGTCACGTTGCTGATTGATCGTTGAGCAAGTGTCTGTACTGTGTTAACCTCCGTTCGACTTATCGTGGTCCCGTTTTTAAAATAATACAGGTGATTTTGTTCCAGTATCACCTAATTTTTTACTCAGAAGTGCATATTCATTTGAGAAGGATATACCTGCATTGTGTTTTGCAAAGTTAATGTATAAATTTTACGTTACTCGATAAAAAAAATCTATTTAAGTATTGTTCCACTAAGATGCGTTTTAATAAATTAAGTTAATTTTATTTATAAAAGAATAAAAGGGGATTTAAAATTTGAGGTGCTGTCGCTATTTGATTACGACGAAGTACCAGCTATCAACACGAAAACGTCTTGCGCTTCTGTATCGATGTATTACGATTAGGTTTTGATTGCAACCAGGTCATTTTATTCAGTAATTGATTTACTGATTTACTGATTTACCGATTTAACGATTTATTACTTATTTACTTATTTAGTTATTTAGTTATTTAATGATTTACTTATTTACTTATTTATGGATTTACGGATTTACTTATTTACGGATCTATTTATTTACTGATCTATTTATTTATTTATTTATTTATTTATTTATTTATTTATTTATTTATTTATTTATTTATTTATTTATTTATTTATTTATTTATTTATTTATTTATTTATTTATTTATTTATTTATTTATTTATTTATTTATTTATTTATTTATTTATTTATTTATTTATTTATTTATTTATTTATTTATTTATTTATTCATTTATTCATTCATTCATTCATTATTCATTCATTCATTCATTCATTCATTCATTCATTCATTCATTCATTCATCCATCCATTCATTCATTCATTCATTCATTCATTCATTCATTCATTCATTCATTCATTTATTCATTTATTTATTTATTTATTTATTTATTTATTTATTTATTTATTTATTTATTTATTTATTTATTTATTTATTTATTTATTTATTTATTTATTTATTTATTTATTTATTTATTTATTTATTTATTTATTTATTTATTTATTTATTTATTTATTTATTTATTTATTTATTTATTTATTTATTTATTTATTTATTTATTTATTTATTTATTTATTTATTTATTTATTTATTTATTTATTTATTTATTTATTTATTTATTTATTTATTTATTTATTTATTTATTTATTTATTTATTTATTTATTTATTTATTTATTTATTTATTTATTTATTTATTTATTTATTTATTTATTTATTTATTTATTTATTTATTTATTTATTCACACATGTTTAGTATGGCAGTTTTCCAGCAATCAGTAAAAGTAAACAGCACACACGAGTCTCACCACACGTACGTCAGTTAGCTTTATAAACCCAGGGTTTGTGTAAGAAGACCTGATGTTGACTTACAACACAGTAGCTGTTGCCAGTTCAGTCTTGTAAACAAGTCTAAATATTTGCTGTCCCAGGAATGAACCCTTAAAACATTACGCAACAATTGAGAAAAATCTTGATCATTCTTTATCTTCCCAACTGAAAGTCTTGAATAATTATGTTTGCAACATATTCAGATATATATCATGATTAAAAAATGGATATCTGGCAAATATAAATTCAAACTTGAAATAGGAGAATTTATTTTAAAATGTCCACCTACTTGAAGTTCTTCGAGTTCTTCGAAACATGGATACAAATGTTGATAATTATCAAAATTAAGACCATTACTTTTAATATTGTGATTGAATATTTAGTTAGTTTATATGACACAGGAAAATTACATCTAGACATCTTTAGGAAGTCGAAGGTCACTTTAGCTCAACAATACCGAGTACACTTTTAACAGCCAAGAAGCGTTAGCCTACTTTGCATCATATTTCTATGTTCTTGATCAATTATAAATTAAGACCATAACTTTTGACGTTCTGGTTGAATGAAACAAATATGAGTAATTTCCACCCACATGAAGAAAACTGTTCTGGTTCGCGGTAGTGGGTGATTTTTTTTAATTACTACTGTAATTTCACCGTAGTTTGTTAAAAACACATGAAATTATACATGTTATCGCTTACAGAACTAAATTCATGTTTTGTGGCACTGCCATGATATTTTTTGTCATGCTATTTTGTGGATATTTTAAAAATGTAAACGATGACTACGTAAAATAAATTAAATATCATGGATTGCTAAGATATGAAGATATGGCTATATATATATATATATATATATATATATATGATAGTATACAAATCATCCAGGAAAGCGTACCAACCTTAAAAATATATACAGTATATACAAATGCATAATTACGCCTATGTTACTGGAGTATTTATTGAAACATTAGAAGCAACCTTCATCAGCGCTAAAAGTACAACATAATCCCATCGCCTTCCTGTGAAAGGTGCGGAGCATGTAATGAAGACCCATACCATATATTTTTGTATGTCTAGCTGATGCTGTCCCTCGTCTAAATCATTGACGCAAGATCTGAACCGTATACTTTCTGTCGATATATTACAAAATAAAAACAAGTTGAAATAATTGTATTGTACGGTTCAGAAAACATACACCACCATACCAACCACATACTATCGAAAATATTGCACGATTTCATATATTCCTGAGGCAGATTGTCATAACCATCTTTAAATTCGAAAGGAGCCTTGGATTACATTTATATGTATTGTTCCAATTGAAAAATAAATTTGTTTAAACCAGCCATCTTTAATATTCCATCATCATCACAACTCTTTTATAGTAGCAATTCATTAATTTATCATCTCATTTTATAATTTTTTCTCATGTATATTTTTCTATGTTTGACTCAGTTATATATTTTGTGTTACTTATATATGTCAAGGAGAACAACTTGTGGCAAATGCGGTTTGTAATCTTTTGTGAAATAAATTATGTTTAAACCAACCATCATTTTATGAAAGTGCAATGAAAATTAGCCAGTGATAGCTATTAATCTTAATTCTTTGTGTACTAAAACAAAATATTGCAGCTTACTTAGACCGCTAAGTAAGCTTTTTCAAATTTTCACCCACTTGAAGTTGTGTCTCAAAACTTCAAGTGGCTGGAAAACTTTTAATATTTGTGTAATTTGAAGATTATTTTTCGCAAATCTTCATGTTTAAACACACATCTCGTTTCCAATAACATTGATTTAACTCTTACAGCGCGGGATCGACTTTAGTCGTCGAATCTGACGTTGTAGACGTCAGATTCTGATGACTAAAGTCGATGGCGTCGGATTCTGACGACTAAAGTCGATCTCCGCACTGTAAGAGTAAAAATATTTCTATTGGCCGTAAACCCATAACATAGGTATTCAAATGGATTGGGAAGAGCTAAATAAGACATTTATGATGATTTTAAATTGAAAAAACACCTTTGGTTGCGATGTTTTTTACAAAAAAATTAAGCGCTTAAAGGGTAACCTGCTAATAAAACAGATTAAAAACGATTAAATTCGGGCTCAGTGCTTAAAGGGTTATTATATCATAGGAGTGGAATACCCTTACTTGGTTGAAAGTTCTTAGATTACGAGTTATGCTCGCGGGTTACGGGGACACTATTTGCATGTTTTCGGTGGCCGATCCCTGTAAACAAGGGAGGGTTGCATGTTTTCGGTAGCCGATCCCTGTAAACAAGGGAGGGGGATGTTTTACAGTGAGTACAAACAGGCTGAGGGTCTCCATTTACACAACAGTGGGTTTACTATAGCCACGAGGTCACGAGGCGTGTGTAACACACAGTGGCGGCAACAGGATCTGAAGAAAGGGGCACAGAGCACACGATACCTTTACCCAATGTTGGGTCAATGCTGGGCCGGCGTCGTAGACGGCGGACCAACATTGAACCAACATTGGATAAAGGTATCGTGTTCCTCTCCCACCATGCACCATTTATATTTTGAATACATTCCATTAAAAAAATATTAGAAATCATTCGAATGAATGAATGAAAGAATAAATAAATAAATGAATGAATGAATGAATGAATGAATGAATGAATGAATGAATGAATGAATTAATGAATGAATGAATGAATGAATGAATGTACACTGAGCTATCAGTGAGTGTCACAGTCACCCACTGGACTTTTGCGTGGAATTTACACATATTCAACACCAGGTGGCTCTGTCGTCTGTTACGTCACCGTCTGCCAGCTGGCAGCCAGCAATTCATAAATGAGGCACGAGCGGTGAGGTAGATCTTGATTGGTCAGTTGTGTTCAGATGCACACCTGCCCACCCGCTGGCAACACATGGTAATCTGTGCACGTAGTGCTCGTCATACAAACCTGGGGGTATCCATGAGTGTTCCACTTTCAATTTTATATTTATTGATAATTAATTTAATGGAGTTGTAAAAAGTATGAGCTAAGCACAATTTCCACTATATACGGTATATATCAGTGTATATTCAGCCTAGATAGTTTTATCTCATTTTCAGAAGCGTCAATAGTATTATCATGAATCGGGTTATTTTGCACTCTGTGAGGCCATCGTTCTAAAAGAAGCGGCGTTTTTCCCACGCACCTAGATGCGACAGTACAGAGAGTGGCTGTGAAATCTCTGTCCCCTGGTGGTGAATATTAGCTGATCTGGGGAAGATGACCAGTGTCTGAAGTTGAGAGAGAAACACTGGTGACACGAGTGAAGAATGAATGATAAATGAATAAATGAATAAATGAGTGAATGAATGAATGAATGGATGAATGAATGAATGAATGATAAATGAATGAATGAATGAATGAATGGGGTTGTAGGCCACCTTTGCGCACATATAGGCTAAACTGGGCCAGTAGAAGCTAAACTGGGCCAGGAGAGCCTCCTGAGGATAGTGAGATGAATAAGATGACACTGCCCTCTAGAAAAAAAATTCGAAAGTCGAGCCTTGGCGGTCTGAGGCCGAGCACGCTACCTCTCGGTCACAGAGGCTCCCCACAATACGGAATCTTTACGAGTGAGCGGGGAAGAAACATCTTGTTTCATTGAAACTTGAATATCAGAGCGGGGGACGAGCCCGCGATCTCCGACTTTCCAAGCAGACAGCTTTAACCATTGCACCATGCCCCCGCTCTTCGGGCGGGGGCCCTAGGGTAGTGGTTAGCACCGCTGCCTTTCACGCCAGAGTCCGGGGTTCGGTTCCCGGTCTCGGCGGTTTGAAAGAAACAACAAAATTGTTTCTTCCCCATCCACGTGTGAAAGTTAGTATTGTGGGGAGCCTCCGTGACCGAGAGGTAGCGTGCTCGGCCTCAAACCGCCAGGGCTCGAATTTCGAATCCTGTGTCTGGAGGACAGTGTCATCTCAATCATCTCACCATCCTCAGGAGGTTCTCCTGGCCCAGTTTAGCCTATATGTGCACAAAGGTGGCCTAAAGCCCGATTCATTTCATTTCATTTCATTTTGCCCCCGCTCTTCAGTACCGGTACCTAGAAAACACGATACGTTTACACAATGTCGGGTCAATGTTGGCCCACCGTCTACGACGTCGTCCCAACATTGACCCAACATTAAACCACCATCAGATAAGTATTGTGTTTTCTGGTAGTCTTGTCCCATCATGCACCGCTTGGCATATTTGAATACAATTCATTGAAAAAAATATATAAACCATCCGTATGAATTGGTCCGAGCTTACGTTTGATATTGTAATTGGGTATTTTTTAAAAATCTGGGCATTTTCATTTATATCGAGGTGGGAATGGCGACAGCGATTCACAGCTCGAGATGAATGAAAATGAGACACAATAACTGTGTGTTGGGAATGTTAACCCTTTAACTCTTTCAACCCACACGATGCTTCAAAGTATCATTTTGCATCTCTGAGGAATGGCTTAATTTCCAACACCTAGGCGTTTCAGAACCACAATTTTCATGGAACTGTTTCAATAATAACTTCTTTTTTTTCATTTGCCACCCACTTCAAGTCATCTTCATTCACTACAAGCCGCGAATTGCGACAGCAATTCGCGGCTTGTAGTGGATGAAGATGACAATGGTAAATTCAGGCTTGAAAGGGTTAACTCTTAAAGCGCTAAGCGAAACTATAATAGTTTTCAGCCATTTTGTAAACAGATTAAATCACCGACATTAGGAATAAAATGTGCTTCAACATCAACATTTGGCAATTTTTGCTCCTAAAATAAACATATATGAACAATTTTCATCCACTCGAAGTTGTGGGTCGCGGTAGCGAGACACAACTTCAAGTGGATGACAATTTAAATAACATAACTCAACAACTAAACAGTTGAAGGGTTAATATGCATTATAAAAATGGAGTTTTTGAAATAAGAGCTTTCAGAGATTTCCTCCCAAGTATTAGATTTGTGGACTTAGTCAAATACATTATTTTACACATAGAGGTGTATATATAACCAGAGACACCTCAAATAATAGAGGTGAAAGCAAACTTGGCGGAATACATGGGTTGCTAAAATGTGTAATTCACCAAGTTCTTTATGATCCCTATCATGTGTAGGTCCATAGAAAATAATAATAGGTCTACTTTGTGCTAATACTATATACAAATATCTATTTTTTGTGACTGGTGTCATATCAATTCGGTCTTGGGGGCTGTTTGCTTACTTCCAGTCCAACTATGCATTGAATCTGGATCGAATAGATCACTCGATATGTAAAAAAGCAGCTATATCTATCCCTGAGGGCAATTTAACACTTATATCACGTACAATAACCAGTGTGATGTGAAATAGTTTTTTATTTTTTTATTTTCCCTTTTTTAGACTGAAATTGCTGATGCAATTTCCAGCTTTAAATGACGAAAATATATATATACATTTATGAGAAATAAACGTCTCACAAATTGAATGTCTTAATTAACTAATCATCTATGGCCTTTTTATCAATTTTAATTACATTTAATTTGGCTGGCAATTTGTATATCTAAAGCTACCGGGACAAGGTTTTCACTCTTAAAATACGAGACACGAGTAGAGTCGTTTTGTATCTGTTTATTAGCAGGTTAAATCACATTTATTGAGAATGAAATGAGTGTTTAAACATCAAAATATGCAAATGTTTGGTCTCAAGTTCAAGGGTTAACCCTTAAAGCGCTGAATTATTTTTATATAAATCATGGAGTCCAAAAGGTTATTTTTAATTTGAAATCATAATAAATGTCTTAGTTAGCTCTTTCTGATTCATTCCAATATTTATGTTATGGGTCTACGACCATGAGAAATATTTTTACTATTACAGTGGGGGGATAGAATTTAGTCGTCAGAATCTGACATCTAAAGACGTCAGATTCTGACGTCTAAAGTCTATCCCCGCACTGTAAGGGTTAATATTTTCCGGATTACTTTTTCTGTTGTGGATATCATCACACCAGTCTCCAGGCGAGGAGACAATAACTTGTACATATCCACTTACAAAAAAAGCTTTATACCGGCCGGAGGGCGGGGGCCCTAGGTTAGTGGTTAGCACCGCTGCCTTTCACGCCAGAGCTCGGGGTTCGGTTCCCGGTCTCGGCGGTTTGAAAGAAACAAAAAATGTTTCTTCCCCATCCACGTGTAAAACTGTGGAGAGCCTCCGTGACCGAGAGGTAGCGTGCTCGGCCTCAGACCGACAGGGCTCGAATTTCGAATCCTGTGTCTGGAGGACAGTGTCATCTCATTCATCTCACCATCCTCAGGAGGTTCTCCTGGCCCAGTTTAGCCTATATGTGCACAAAGGTGGCCTAAAGCCCGATTTATTTCATTTTATTTATAACGGCCGGATGCTTGCTTGTAATATCACATGTACTATGCAATGTATGACCTGATGCATTCAATGTGAAATGTATACTATACTATACATTTTATTCATGAGTCATTGAATTTTCCACGTCGTATTGCTTTGCATATCTTTCAATGCTAACCTGCAGTAAATGCACATATAGATCAGTCACTCAATGCTCAATGTTATTGCTCCAATGACATTTGAACTGGTATTTATATGTATCCACTTGCACATGATTTGTGGTGCTACAATTTCTGTTGTCCTCAATATAAATACATTTAAATATTTTTAGAGAATTTATAACATTACTGTTTTTCTGCGATAGTTGTTTAGTTTCCATGACTGTTGATACATTCACGTGGCTTCACCTGATATAATATTACCAGAGTGTTAGTAGCATACAATCTAAACGTCAAGCACTTATGTCTTTTCACTATAACTAACTATTTAACCCTTTAACCGCCGGTGCCGCATATATTCGGGTTTTCATATTTTATTACCACATTAAGTACCACCTTTTAAAGATAAAATGTGACATCAATCACTTGAAGTTGTGGATCGCGTCAGCGAGACACAACTTCAAGTGGGTGAATATTCAGGGGCCTAGTGCACCACTTGAGGTCTAACGTGTGACGTTATTTGCCGACGTCAGACGTTGTGACGACCGACAGTGACTGTCCCCTGACACACGTCAGGTGCACAACACAAGGTCGTTACAACGTCTCAGTAACGAGCAGCGTACCCACACGGGGTAATCAAAAACATAATGACTTTACAACTGTAAAAGGTTTATTATCTACCCAAGATAGTAAGAAAACTATTACACGAACACATATTCTCTCAGTGACTTAGAATAAACTTAATGGAACATATTCTATCACAATATGAACCGTATATAGTTAAATAAAAGTAAAAAATAGCCTATAAATTACATCATTGCCCATTTCTGAGGTAGGTATCAAAACTGTGTTCGTTAAGTTACCATATATCTGTATATGTACTTTAGTATATAAACTTTTGTTCCTTGCTCAACTTTATAAGATATTAATTAAACATTTGAATTTATTTTGAATGGATATTCTAGACTGTATCTTTTTAACGTTGAAAACGTAATAAAGACGTAATAAAGACGGCAATTCAATTCAGTGTAAAGACGAGATATACTATTGACAATAATTTGATAATATAGGTCTATGACATGAGAATCTATACATGTATATACATACGTACAAAAAATTAGTTATCATATATCGGGTCTATAAACAGTAAATGTACACCTGAGAGAGAAACTATCAACATGATACATTGGAGCCTTTGCACCTAGTTCCCAGCATAGGTATTAACACGTTTCTACCGGCCCTTTAATCATGATAAACGGAAATTACAACACAAATATACTTATTACACCGCAAACAACAATTATTACAATTTACAAAACTGTTTAATAAATTCTTCATGCATTAACTGCTTGGAAACGAGAAACAAAGTAGGAATACATGTAATTCGTAACGTGACGTACAGATATTTACCCTTTCACTCTGGTAACGGCGTTGCGCCGGTATTATTACCGTCACTATCCCAGCCCTTGGCCTACTGTCTGTCACTGTCAATTGGGAAAATCTAAAGGGTACTTACCAGCAGCAGTTCTAGGATTAAGAAAGCTACGTTTGAAGCAATACATGTAACATAACAGCGGGACCATGATAAATCAAGAGCATTAGATCAAGTTTAAGAATGAAACATCAACTGTTCTATCAATAGAAAAATGTCATGAACATTACCATAATACCTGCAAAATAAACACTTTCAGAAGAAAACACTATCAGTATATTCCTGACGCATAATTAGAGGGATAATGTTCGGTATTAGTAGACGATGAAAGTGTCAGAATTAATGAAATACGCGTCACGATCTCTGTATACATTTTACAGCTAACGCCCCAGCAACGTCTACCCCCTAGTAGACGTGACATTTTGGTCGTAGATGAGAAGTAGCGTTGCAAACGCCGCAGTGGTGCACCAGACGTTTTGTCAACGTCTTAGACGTGACCATGACGTTGGTAATTTACCCCGGACCGACCAACCAACTACTGTTTGGTGCACTACCCCCCAGATTGAATAATTTGGCGGTTAAAGGGTTAAAGCGCTGAAATAATTTGTAAAAAAAACATCGCAACCAAAGGGTTTTTCAGTTTGAAATCATCATACATGTCTCAGCTAGCTCTTTCCGCTTCATTTGAATACCTATGTTATGGGTCTACGGCCATTATAATTATATTTACTCTTACAGTGCGGGGATCGACTTTAGTGGTCAGAATCTGACGTCTACAGACGTCACATTCTGACGTCTGAAGTCGATCCCCGCGCTGTAAGGGTAATGTACTAAGATATATACACCCGTCATCCTCTATATGTCCGTAGACCCATAACATAGGTATTCAAATGAAGGGGAACGAGCTGACTAAGACATTTATGATGATTTCAAATTGAACAAAACCCTTTGGTCTCCATGGTATATTTAAACATATTTCTAATCGTTAAAACGTAAACTCAGCATGTCCTTATTTGATGTGTGACTGGCACTGATGGCTCATTCAGTCTGGTTGGGGCTCGATACTCAGGGGTACTGGGTTCTAATCCCAACCGGGTCGGATGTTTGTCATCGGGGCTGTGTATATACAGTGCTTTAAACTGTTTAAAGGCGTGCAGTATGCAGTCAGTCAGATTCTGACGTCTATAGCCGTCAGCTTCTGACGTCTAAGATCGACCCACTTTGAAAGTTTATAATGGTCGTAGACCCATAGGTATTCAAATGAAGCAGAAAGAGCTGACTAAGACATTTATGATGATTTCAAACTGCAAAAAACCTGTGTCTCATGGTTTGTATAAAATATTTCAGCGCTTTAACCCTTTCAGGTCTGAATTTACCATAGTCCATCTTCATCCACTAGAAGCCGCGAATTGCTGTCGAAATCCTCGACTTGTAGTCGATGAAGATGATTTGATGTGGTTTAAAAATTAAAGAAAATTGCCACGTATTGGTAAACCAGTTTCATGGAATTTATCATTATAAAACCTTTAGTTGTTGGAAAATTAAGTCTGTTTACAGGGATGTAAAATGATGTTTTAATGCATCGTGAGGGCTTAAAGGGTTAAGTGTCAAGTATTATTTTCCTTGAGATGTGTAGGCCTATAGCCACAACAACGGCCAAATTTGGTTTATAATGTGTTCAAGTGTTGCAAACCAACGGAAGATCAGAACTTCTTTATTGATGCGTTTCATTCAAAATATGTTAGGCGTCTCATAAATATGACGAGGGTGGTTAAGAGGTTATTGTCCTTACCACCAAGTGATTTATGCACAATGGTTCTACAGAAGTTATATATAGAGATTCACTCAGCACCAATGTGATGACAAAACAAACATTTATAAAACCTGACAGTCACCGGACTGAAAAAAATATTCTGAAGACAATTTACCCATCGGTCTAATACTGCCGTGCAAAGCCAAAATGCAGTAACTGTTTACTTAAAAATTGAGCAGTTACTGTAATTTTACTTTGCATAGCAAACTATGTTAACCCTTTAGGCGCTGTAGTCGTTTTCAATCCGTTTTTAAACTGTTTTATTATCCGGTCGAATCACTGTTATTGTGGACGAAATGTGTTTTAAATATCAAAATTTGCAAATTATTGGTTTTAAATTAAAAAAGTATGAATAAATATCTCTCATGCGATATTGTGGCTCGCGATAGTGAGTGAAAATTAAAAAAAAAGTAACTTCGGGAAAAGGAAAAGGGTTTAACAGCCTCATAAGCACACAGTAAGGTTAGGTGGTGGGATTATCTCCCCACGGAGGTAAAAATAACAACCTATTAACAACATACAGATAGTGGCCTCGGAGCTTAAGGATCCTATCTGACACTCGTTAGAGTGGCAGATAGGATCCTTTAGCTCCGAGGCGACGAGATAGAAATACACACATAGGTAACACTATATACATATATATACACAAGCACTGACTAGCAAATCTACGTGACAAAGCAGTGCTAAAACCACATGATTTAAAAAGAGAAATTTTGTGAAGTGTTTTTAATTAGTAATCACGACACATATCACATATTCAATATTTACACCGCGATCGAAAACCTTCCTGACTGAGGACATAGCATTAGGGTCCCTCCCAGTGCAATAACACAGGTACGAAAGGGGTACCTAAATTAAAAGAATTAAACGAGCCGTAAACTTAAAAGAATAATCCTATGTTAAAAACTGGTCAATATGCGCCGCTGTCCAGTGCCAGATAATTTCAGTGCCACATATCTACATACATTTGCACATACCTTTACACTTCAATATATGATGGGGAGATTTTACTAGGCCTACCAATGCATGTGTATCATTTACAATCGCTCAAACATATCTTGATGTTATGCATCTCACAAGAAAATTGTATCTGAACAATTGCATACATCTACTTTTCACTCACTCACTCACTCACTCACTCACTCACTCACTCACTCACTCACTCACTCACTCACTCACTCACTCACTCACTCACTCACTCACTCACTCACTCACTCACTCACTCACTCACTCACTCACTCACTCACTCACTCACTCACTCACTCACTCACTCACTCACTCACTCACTCACTCACTCACTCACTCACTCACTCACTCACTCACTCACTCACTCACTCACTCACTCACTCACTCACTCACTCACTCACTCACTCACTCACTCACTCACTCACTCACTCACTCACTCACTCACTCACTCATTTACCTATTCTGTGAGACTTTGCATGTTTTGGGTGGCAGTTTTCCAGCAATCGGTGAATGTAAACACCACGCGTGAGCCACATTACCCATCTTTTAGCTTTATAATCTCGGGGCGCATGTGATACGATTTGGTGCTGACCCATGACGCTCTGACTATAGACACGACAATCTTGTCAACAAATAAACAAGTACTTTTTCCAGGATTTGATTTATCTATTGCGCAATCTATTATAACAGATATTTGGCTCATAACAAGTTTCTCCTGGTCCTTATAAGTTGATAGTTGTCATATAAGGAGCATTATTAACCCTTTGAAGCCTGGGTTTACCTTTGTCGTCTTCATCCACTACAAGCCGCGAATTGCTGTCGCAATTCCCGACTTGTACTGGATGGAGATGATTTGATGTGGTTTGAAAATTAAAGAAAATTGACATGTATTGGTAAACCAGTTTCATGGATATTTTTATTCTAAAACCCTTTGTTTTATGAAAATCAAGTATGTTTTCAGGGATGTGAAATGATGCTTTGATGCATCGTGAGGGCTTAAAGGGTAAAGACGCCTGGAAGTGATAAAAATATCATGTAGTAGGCTACATACAAAATAAATGAAACAATTAAATAAGAAAGGTTATTATTTTCCTAAATGGAAATAGTCTTGATTAATGCTAGAAGCTGGAAATTGCGTTACTCATATTATTCTGGGCTACTTTTATAATCATTTCTATAACCTTTTTTAAAATTAAAATATGTCTTCCATCTTCAACAATGATATATGGTGGGACCTAAATTTCACAAATTACATACTTTTTCAGTCACTTGAAGTTGTGTGTCGCGGTAGCGAGACACAACTTCAAGTGACTAAAAATTGAAATTGAATAGCTTGAAGCTCCAGCCCAGCGAAAATGAAATGAAATGAATCGGGCTTTAGGCCACCTTTGTGCACATATAGGCTAAACTGGGCCAGGAGAACCTCCTGAGGATGGTGAGATGATTGAGATAACACTGTCCTCCAGACACAGGACTCGAAATTCGAGCCCTGGTGGTCTGAGGCCGAGCACGCTACCTCTCGGTCACGGAGGCTCCCCACAATACTGACTTTCACACGTGGATGGGGAAGAAACATTTTTGTTTCTTTCAAACCGCCTAGACCGGGAACCGAACCCCGAACTCTGGCGTGAAAGGCAGCGGTGCTAACCACTACCCTAGGGCCCCCGCCCTCCAGCCCAGCAAACACGAGACTTCGCGCCAATGTTGTTTTAATATTAGTTCAACAACATTAAAACAACATTGGCGCAACATCTCGTGTTTGCTGGGAGGGATTATTGGGCCATCGTGTAAGATGCTGGACCAACATTAAAACAGCATTGGTTTAATATAACATATTTTCTGAGTGTGTTCGACAGAATAAACTATCCAGCAAACACGAGACGCTGACATAATGCTGGGTGAATGTTCACAACGATAGACCATCATTCACTCAGTGGAGCATAAAGTCCGAGGCTTGTCGATGTGCTTTAAGTCTGTTAAAACCCTCGGAGTTCTACATTCTTAGCTGTGAAAAAAGCCTCGGCCTTCGTCCTCGACCTTTTTCACAGCTAAGAATGTAGAGCTCCTCGGGCTTGATCCTATACATCAGGTAGTAGTAGTAGTAGGTTAGTGTAATGTGTTTGTATATAGTAGTTGTATAATACAGCCCTCACCCATGTGGCCATCAGCCACCCGAAAATTATGTATAGGATAAAGCCCGACGAACTCTACATTCTTAGCTGTGGAAAAGCTAAGCTAAGAATGTAGAGCTCCGAGTGTTATAACTGACTTAAAACACATCGACCATAATGAGGATCCCTTAATTCAACAGCTCGGGCACACCTGACTGATTATAGCACCATAGGCCTACCATGACAATTAATGGCCTGTACTTGGTGAACAATAACTCTCCATTCCCGGCTTAGAATAGTGGTCGGACAAAGAAAATTGTGTAGTGGTGTGTTTTAAAAAATAGATCAACACCATTGCTGAGTATTATTGTTTTGCATAAGTTTGGAGTATTTTCAGTAGGCCTACAGATAAGGTGGGTCACCCAGCAAACACGAGATATTGACCCAATGTCGCCCTAACCCTTTAAGCCCTCACGATGCATTAAAGCATCATTTTACATCCCTAAAAACAGACCTAATTTCCCGAAACCAAGTGGTTTTAGAACGATAATTTTCATGGAACTGTTTTAAAAATGACAGTATATTTTTGCATTTGTCACCCACTTCGAGTCATTTTCATCCACTACAAGTTGAGAATTGCGAGAGCAATTCGCGGCTTGTAGTGGATGAAAATGACCATGGTAAATTCAGGCTTGAAAGGGTTAATAGTGACCCACTGTCTACAACGGTGGCCCAACATTTATTCAACATGCATTCAGACCGGCCCTGATCGCTCACTCTTCCGGTTGTGGTATAAAACTCACAGGTGCTGGGTTCGAATTCCGGCCAAGTCGGATGTTTCTAATCGAGCTTGTGCAAATGCAGTGCTCCAAACTGTTAAAAGGCCTGGAGTGGGCAGTGCTGTCTATGGTAGGCTTACTGTGCACTATAACTAGCCCTTGAAGTCATTCCTTATGTCGCGATAGTGCCATGATTGTGCAGAAAGTGGCGTATCGCGATATGCGCTCACTCACGCCTACATATTGAGTGTATATTGTGAGTACACTAAGCGTGGTTACCTGAATCATCTGTTGAGGCCTCTCTGCGGTAAACAGGCGTGACAGTTATTCAGTAAATACAAATAACAGTCAGTATATCGCCTTGCACAACAGTGTGAGCTCTAACCACAAGAACTAAACACGCGAGATCATTGTTATTTTAATGTTGGGCCAGCGTCGAAGACGGTGGCCCAACAATAAAATAACAATGGCTCAACCTCTGGTGCTTGCTGGGTACCGTTTGTCTGGTTATGCAGCGACTACTTTGAACATTGCACAACATTTTAGAAGGTATTTTAAAAGTTAGTCCATTTGACATGGAATGAAATTCTGAGACAAATTCCGAGACGAAGTTAATGAATTTATAGAAGGCGACATTGTTTTTATTTACTACATCTTAAATAGACTTTTAAACTATACAATATTTTCCAATGCAATTTTCCGGGTAGTCGCCGCATCACTAGGAAAATGTCATAACCATTGGTTCAAAATTGAATGAGAAATCAACGAAAATCATTCAGCCTGTCGCGCTAGAATTCGGGTTGGATCTCTGCACACATAATTGAGAATCTGAGGAAAAAGTATTTCTTACCAGCTTATTCTTCAAGATTAAATGTAAAGTAAAATCTAGGCGTTCAGAGTGCAACATATCCACAGAAATTGTCTGAATTGATTATTCGAGACAAACAAATACACTTAGAAAACTTAGTGCTGATTGACACTTACATGAACTAGCTTTTATATTAGCCTTATCTGGTCGATAAGGCTTAACCGACCAGGTGCAAAGAATCACTTATTGGGTGAGACGTAGGCTCTTATGCCTATTTGACAAGTTATTGAGTTACAGAACCACTTATGTATCAGATATTGTGCATTTCATTTTAATTGTACTAACTATATCATCATTAAATGTTTTTCTTGTATGAACCATTTACATATACATGTACTTAGTAAATTCATTTCCCAAACTTTATTGGTATATTTAGTATATCTATCTGTCTTATTGTTGTGGTATCTATCCATGTCTTTCTCAATAAATAAATAAGTTGACATTTTCCTGCTACTTAGCATGCATGACAAATCCACACACCTCCACTTTATTGATCCAATATTAGTCAAGTATTCTCATCATTCAAACTAAACTCTATTTACTATGCCTAGTACTGAGACGAAAATAAACGCCACCAAACTAACAAATCATGCGGACGAACCCTTTAATATTTAAGGGGACGTTTACCTGAACCCTTTAATACCCAAGGGGACGTTTGGGCATCACAAGTCAAGTACATTTGATGACTAAATAATGTTTGAATCCAACACACTCATAACGGTATGAATTTAATTTGATAGAGTTGGATATTTATATTTATATTACACTTATAACTTGAGTAGGCAAAACGTACATAATGTGTGTGTACAATCACTTATTGAGTGAGTAACTTAGCTTCAAGTGTTACATACAGATCAATTATTGAGCACTTTATTTTATTTATTGCATACACTATATATTTATATCTTAATATTTATTTAATTAAAGTTTTCTTATTTTTTTGTATTTATTTCATGAACCACATATCTATAACTATTACATAATTGTATAAAGACTAAAATTACATTCATGATATTTATTTTATAAATGTTATAAATATGTTTATTGTATTTATTCGTCTGTTTATAGGCGGTGGCCTTCTGTATGATTTTCAGTAAATAAATAAATTATACCATTATATTACCATATTTTATTTACAGTAGTGTTTTTTCTGAAATACGACGCTGGGCCGACATCAAAACAACATTGCCTAAATGTCCTGTGTTGATCGTACTAAGGTGTTGTTATCACTCAAACTCAAACTCTCTATTTGCGATACTTTTTTTCAGCACTACTAAGTACTTCATAATACCCTTTGTAATGCACTAGGCGCATATATTTACTCCTTTAGACCTATTGTTGTTAATAGTCATTTTCATAAAAAAAATTCACAGCTTTGGGGAATGAAAGGCGTGTTTAAACATAAAGGTTTGCAAATGTTTTTGTCTCAAATGAACAATTTTCACCCACCTGAAGTTGTGGGTCGGGCTGGTAAGCAGGAACTTTGGTTTGTTTCTGACTGCATCAGACAGACAGAGAGATATCTTATTGACAGAAAGAAAGTCATTACAGATTTATTTGTCATAGAAATGAGAGAGATACATGTGTATACAAGATTGTAATATGTTAAAAATCATATGACAATATACATAGTATGACATACATAACTAAAATGATGTTAAGTGGCATTGCCATAAAACACTGGATATTTAGATAATACAAATGACCACTACACAAAAGGCATTGCCAATATAACATAGCGGTCTATCATTTTATCATTTTGTATCGTAGGGGGACATATTTTTGTACAAACCATAGAGACCATACAGATGTTTTTTTTTAAATTTGAAGTCATCATAAATGTCTTAGTTATCGCTTTCCGTGGCGGTCTGAGGCAGAGGACGCCACCTCTCTGTCACGGAGACTGAATAATTAATTATTTTGAAAAAAGCCCACCGCAGACTCGAGGTACATCAATAAAAAAATCAAGATTAGGTTGAGTTTCGTATTTTTTATTACAGAGGCTGCTAACGAGATACCCCAATGGACGTTGAACCCCACCAGTACATCGTTTGTGCTGGATTCTACGCAGGATATAGCGGAGCATTCAGGAGCTTACACAGAGCTCTACGTGGCGGAGGCGTTGGACCCTGAGGGCACCATCGTCACCTACTCACTGCGTGGACTGAATCCAAATCCAGCCTGGTCCTTCTGGGAGCTGTATACCAGTAAGTTACCCATTCTCCTGATGATCACGACTATTGTCGTTTTCAATCTGTTTATTAGTAGACTAAATAACTAATATTGGGAATGAACAGTGTGTT